>CM036621.1:14245000-14722500 GCA_020746105.1 Trogon surrucura | reverse complement strand
ATGCTTTAAAAAAGCATAATAGCTGATGCTTTCCATACCTTGAAAGAGCCTCTCAGAGCCTTCTGCGGCGCTTTAAATATTTTAAATGCAAAGTAAGGTACAAGGGAGGCAACAAATCCCCCCCTCCCGTTGTATTCGAGGGGCTGCGCAGCAAAGCACACTGCTGATTCTGCGCCTTTTAAACAGATCTAAAATGCAGAGAAGGAAGAAAAAAAATCCAGCAACTCTTTCTTGCATCCCCATCTTGTAAACTTTCTGGAACTCTTCTTCATTTTCTCTCTTTCCCTCCCTCTCTCCCTCCTCTCCTCGCTCCTGTTTGGCTTCGGGAACACGCAGCCACCCAGGCACGTACAAAATCCCTTTGTTTATTTCCAAATATATTTAAGAAAATAACAGCCCTGGGTTTAATGCTGAGAATATACAGCCTGTATCTGCTGTGCGCTTCTATACATTTAAGCTTCTTGTTTCCTCCCAGATCCTTCCTGTGGAAGCTCCCGAGGTAATATTTCCTTTTTAGTACTTTGCAAGCTTCTAACTCAAATTGTTATTGCTTCACATTTTTAAAGTTTACTTAGCAAAAGGCCCGGCTAACGTGAGCTGCTTGCAAGCTCGGAGAGAGACGAAAGGGCCTTGCCTTCAGCTACACTCTGCAAATGTGAAGGGATAGGGGCTTTTAGGGATGAGTTATACTGCAATCAGCTTAGTAAATCTGCATGCAGAAAGGATGCTAATTAGTCTTAATAGTCTACCAATATGCCCCAAGACTGGAGAAACAACAACGTAAATCTGCTACCGATAAATATTTTTAATTGTTAAATTTACTGGAAAGAAAAGTGTATTTTTTCCGTAGCAAACGTGGAGGATGCGGTGGGGCCGGGCTGCAGCACGACACGCTCAGCTCCTCGGAGGAGCCGGTGCGGAGGCAGAACCCCCCAGCTCCCCCCGACCAGGGGCCCCGGACGGCCCCGACCCCTGGCATCCCCCCACCCACCCCCGGCCTTGCTCACCGGGAGGGAGGTGGAGCGCCTACTTAGATTGCGCTTGGTGAAATTAGTGATGTATCACGTTAATTACCAGTGTGATCTTAAAATGGTTGCAGGCCCAAGGAAAATTAATGGAAATCCAAATTCTAATTATGTGGCTGGTGTTAAAGAGTTGAACTAAATACCCAGGAAGGGAAATTGGACGATAATGTGGAAATATGCTACATTTTCTGGTTGCTTCTGGTTACTGCATCATGAAGCCTAATAAATGCATTAGCAGAGATACTGCTGGAGGATGATCTTTGGGGAGACAAAGGGGGGTGGTGTGCTTGGGATAGCTGCGAGAAACAGTGAAGAAATTCCCAGATCTGCTAATTTTGCTTCATCCTTGCCCCTCCCCGAGGAAGGCTTGTCCCTGCCCGACCAGTGCGGGCCCGACCCCGTGTGCTAGTGTTGTGCAAGAAGGTAAGGAGGAGAGAGCCTGGAGCCCCAGGGAAAACCGGGGAAGCCCCCGGAGTGGGATTGCAGCAGCGTCGCCGTGGGCCGGCTCCCCCCGCCCGCCCCCGCCGCACCTGGGGCGCTGCCCCGCTTGCAGACGGGGAAACTGAGGCATGGGCACGCTTCCCTGCGGGCTGCACCTCCCTGGTCCCCCTGCACCCGCCACGAAGTAGGGTATATCATACATGGAGGACTAATTAATTATCGCAGTTAAGCTTTCGGGACTCGAGACTGAAACCCGGGGGGCTGCGGGACACACACACACACGCACGACAACGAGTGCGGCAATGTGTGTCGCGTCCGACCCACGCACGCGTGTCCCCGGGGACGAAGGGCAAAACCACCTTCCCACAAGCTTAACCCTCCCCTCGCCGGCGGTCTCGGGGTCCCGAGTTTCAGCTCTAAGATCTCAGCCTCATCCATCATCGAGTTAAAAAAAAAAAAATCAAGAGGGAAACCAATACAGACAAACACATCAAGACTCAAGAGTGGCGACCCTTGGAAAAGGCAGGGTCCAACCAGATATGAATCATTTTTCTTTGCATACTTTAAAGGAATTACTAGTGATATGCACGGCTGTCACTGCAAACTACATTTATGGATTTGCAAGTCATTTCCATAAATCAGCTGCATTGGATCCATCAGAAGAGCAGAGCCCGGCGTCGGTGCGAAGATGATGGAGCTCTCTTTGAACGTATAATGAAGTGTTCCAAGGGCTGCAGTTATTTTTCTGCTTGTTAAGGATTTTTTTTTTAAAGGGGGAGGGGAGCCTTTTCGAATTTGATTTTAAATTAAAACGTCGCCAAGAGATGTTTTATTGGTGATCACCCTTATGATAAATTTATGCTTCAATAATTACTTTTCACTGGATATCGATTTCCTCTGGCAAAAGCTTTTCTCCCTCTTTCCCAAACCCTGTCTCCCACTTCCCGAACAAGCCAGTGTTCCCCCCCGCCACTCCGGCGCAGGTAGAAACACGGGTGGAACTGGGACAACTGAGTGGTCACGGTGAGGAAGGGAGCGGGACGTGGGAGGTGGCAGAAGTTCACGCGTGGGCCACTGCCGTGCAGCAGCGCAGCCCCACGGCCAGGGGGGCTCCATGTCGGGCACCTCTCCGCCCCCCAGGCCACCTCAGAACCCCTTCGCGTTCAGTGGTGGCGTAGATGAAAGAAGGGGGAGCTTCGCTGACCTGGTGGGGGTCCTTCAGCAGGATGCAGGCAACCCCCGAGCCTGTAGCAAAGCCCTGCCTCGTTCCGAGGTGTCCTGGCTGCTGGGTAGATGGGCTGCTGCTCTAGAGTCCCCCTGACCACCACATCCCCCTAAATCCAGAGCAAACATCCCTGTGAGGGAGTGCGGTCGGTATGAGCAGCCTGCAAAACAGGGGAGTCCTTGTGCCCCCCGCCCTTGACACAGGTGAAATCTCTGTAGGTGACTGCCCCATCCTGATGTGACCCCCTAGGGGCGTCTGGGACCCCCCCCCCCACCTGCCCCTGCCCTCTGGGACTCCCCATGCCTCCCTCCTGGTGCCTGCCCTGTGAAGGGCAGCGGGCAGGGCATCACACGGCAAAAGGAAGGTCTCGCTGCACTGGGGTCACAACTCCCAGGATTACAAGTGCTCTGAACTGCATTCCAATCTGCAAATGTACTCCCTGGTAGGTATCTAGCTGCCCCCTCCACACCTACCACAGCAAGCTCACCCTCCCCTGCACCAGTCCCACCACTGCCTCACTGTTGAAAACATGTTCAGGGCACTCAAGCAGATGCAGGGGGTCCACGCATTTTCGTAGTCCAAAGCAATGCCAAGGGCACGCCAAACCAGGTACCAGCTTGTTGCACAAATGCTCTTTACCTTCACAACATTATTATTACAACCAGACTGGAGTTTTCCAAGATGTCGAATTCATCCAGATAAATCACTTCTGATCTGTCCTTTCCTGACAAAGCCAATATTCCTCTCAGCTTCCCCCCCTCCACTCCATTTATTATGGAAATAATTTTCCCCTTGGAAGGGACTCACACCATGCTCAGAGGACAGAACAGCGAGAACAGGACAACACTGGGCAAGTCACCACAGAAACTTTGAGCCCATGGCGATTCCCCCAGGGGACCTGTTCACAGGGTTTTCTTCTCTTTACACGATTAGCTGGCTGCTATTCTTCTTTCCCTCAGGAGGGAACTCAGAAAGAGTTTGCCAGTGTTGTGATCTGCCACTATAAAAATTGCAGGTACAGACACGTGGGTAGATGGGTCATGTTTTCCCCTATTTTTTATTTAAAGCAAGGAATTAGAGGAGTGCAAAGCACCGTTCCCATTCCCAAACCCCAAACTCAAGTGCTCTGGCAGACAGTCAGAGCAGGGTTCCCATGGCCCAAGCACTGAGAGGGAGTAGAGGCCTGTGAGCATCAACAGTAAAGTTCTGGTGGGGACCCAGGGATGAAGAGAGCCCAGAGCATATTGTTCACCCCTGCCTTGCCCTGTCCCAGCCTTGCAAAGAGCCTGGAGGAAGCAGGGTGTATCCTGCAGGGTTACAGCCTTGTCCAGGCATGAGGGGTACCTTCCACCTGCTTGTGGTACCCCTGCTTTTAGCTACCCTGGGGCACACGAAGGAATACCCCTTTTTTTCTCTGGAGTGTCCCTGGTAGGTATCACCTCTTAATGCGGTGGGGGCCAGTCATTGCTCTACAAATTCCTGTACACTGCCAAAGTCCAAGCAACCACAGAACTGACATGGGCACAAGCTGGAGACCTCCAAATCCACCACAGAGCATCGGGGCAAAAACTGGATTCGTGAGCAGCTGGGGAGGAGGAATGGGCTGTCGTGTCCCACTCCTCTCCCCTTGGTTCTGGTTACGTGTTGGCCTCTGCTCTTGGCATGACCCAAAGTGCCGCCATCTCACATCGGCGCTTGATCACCTCCTGCTGCAGTTGCCTCCTCGGCAGAACAGGAAGACCCTCCAAGACCCCAAATTCAGATTGTCTGCCCCTCTTAGTTACAGCACTCGTTGGCCCAGGCTGCGGATTTTCCTGCTTTACCGGTACCCCACCGGTAAAGCCACCGCTTCTCCAGGCTCACCTCACCACATTCCTACAACAAACCCACGGGCTTCCGAAGGCTCTCTCCGGACAGTGGAGGAGAGAGCTGGGCCGGTGGGTGCGGGTGGGAAAACCTTGACTCCTCCTTCTCCGGTGCCACCTCCCCCTTTCCCGCAGCTGCGGTGCCCGCTCGGCGCTGTCGCCCTGCCCGCCTCTCAAAGCTTAGGCGAGGGGGACCTCTGCAGGTTGTACCGACGCCTCCGGCCACCCTTCTCTTCCCCCCCGAAAAGCACAGCTGCCCACTCCACCTTGCGAGACAGATCAAGCCGTGCTGCCGCCTGCCAGGTGTTCTTAATGAGGGAGAACCCCCTTTTTCTAAGGTTAAAAGGATAAAAAAACAGAAGGGTTTTGTGAGCAAAACACCCCTTAGCATCCCTTCTTCTGCCAGGTGAGCAGTCTGTGGCCCAAAGAGAAATCCAGTCATGTTTCCCCAGAGCTTGTGACACTACTAATGGCAGGCACCCTCTGAAGATGTGTATTGCCCCCTCCTGCCATGTCAGGAGCTCAGGTAGCAGGATGCTACCCCAGTAACGCAGGCTGAGCGGCAAAACCCATCCCCTGGGTCACAGTAATTTCAGAGAGGATTGCTGCTAAGCCCAAACCACTGGTGTCCCGCTTTAATCTGTCAGACGATCCCCTGCAACTGGTCTGAGGTGGTGGCAGAGTTGTTAGCATGATGTGCTGCTGCATATACACTGATCATACAGCTGATGGACAGATGTACTGTTCCTAGGTTACTTTCTGCTCTCATGGGCACCAGTTAAATTGCCAGGTATTGGCCAGGGCCGTGAATCACACAAATTAATATTACAGCCACTTCCAGTGAGAGAGTTTCAGAAGAATCATAATTTGAAGGAAAATATCATGATCAGCAGTATTTTTTTTTTGTGGAAGTGTTTAAGCCTTGAGTGTAGGGGGTATCACAAGCCACATTCCTTTATGCTCATGCTGGAAACTCCCCCAGGTGTCCTATGCTTGCATATCCCCTTGCCCAGACACCCTCATCTCTGCCAGGCATGCTTGGGGGGTGTTAGAGAAGATGGAGCCAGACTCTTCTTGGGATACAGGGAAAGGCTAAGGGACAAGGGGCACATGGAGCAATGCACACAAGTTGCATCAAAGAAAACTCCAACTGGATATTAAGAAAAGAATTTTTCTGCATGAAAAGTAGTCAAATACTAAACCGGGGATCAGACCTTGGAAACATTCAAAGGTTTGTCTGAACTGACCAACCTGATCCTATAGCAGTGAGTCCTGTTCAGGCAGACGCCTGGATCAGAAATTTCCTGAGGTCACTTCCAAGCTGAATTACACTATGATTCAATGACGATGTAAACAAACCCCTGGCTGCTGCCCATATTCCCCTCACCCATCAGTGCCTTCCCAGCACAGTAAAATAAACTGGAGCAGCCAAGCAACTTCCAAGCCCATCAGCACAAGCAGCAACATAAAGCTGGTGTCACACAGCCTGGAATTAGCTGCCATTTCTCATTTCTTAAAATCATATTATTTTATCATCCACTAATGCTTTTTCCAAATAGTCCCATTTGTTCTTCACCTAATTCAACCATAGCCCTTAATTGTTTTATACTAATAGCTTTCATTTCTCTCACTTCCTTTTCTCTTTCTTTGCCCTGCAGGGGGAATCAGCCTCGACACCCGTGAGCAAGGTTGCAAAATAACTTCTGCCGTCATTCCATCATTCCTTGTGCCCTGCCCATCCCAGCATGCAGAAAACATGGCCAAGGGGGGAGAGAATCTGCCCCATTTGATCCATGAACATTTCAGAGGAATGCAAAAGGATATTTAGTGCTCCAAGATATAGAGATATAGGCAAGATCACCCCAAAGTGAGAAGAAATAGCAATTAACTGACAACTTGGGGCTGCCACCAGGACCATACACTCCATGTAACCAATGTCTGGAGTGAAACACTCAGGATAATCTCAGTGCTGTCTCACAACACTTCAAGTGCTCATCCCTAGGACAGGACCAGGAAGGGTTCTGTGCAGTTTCCTATTGGGTGTAGGTCTGGCACATGCTGAGCGTGGGAGTCCATCCACAAACTTTGCCAAGCGTCTACCTACACCTTTGTTTTTTCAAAGCCTTGGCTCTCACCCAACCCTGGAATCTACCTTCAAATAAATAATGACCAAGAAAATCCATTTCTTAGCAATCCAGAAGTCAAATAGCTTGTGGCAGCCCCACAGGCAGTAGAGTTCACTCTCTATATCTCGTACTCTATTCTGTCTGCAACAAATTAAAAAAAAACCCCAAAACTCTCTTGGTTTGATATTGATGGAGTGCTCCACAGGTCTGCTAATTGTTTCCCTATTAATCCTTGTTTTTGAAAGTAGAGCTAGATTTTAGTTGGAATATTCTGAAAGTCTATCAGGGTCAAGAGGTGTGGCCTGCTAGAAGAAGAAAGGTGCAGGGGAATAGCTAGATGGGTATGTGTTAACTCTTCAGGTTACAGGAAAATGTCCCAGTAAATGTCCCTGCCTCTCATCCCTGCTGCAAACACAGGCTCTAAATTTCACTTCTCCCTGCCTGACAACCAGAGAGAGAAGCAGCAATATCTGTTGGGAGCAGAGGGACTGCAACCAGGAAGAATGGGTTCTCAGTGCCCCAGGGACCTTCTCATTCAGTTTTGGTGGAATAACCCTAAAATTAACCAGTTCTAACTGAAGGGAGGAGCAGCAAGTTTTGAAAAGCTGTGTCATAATGAGAATGTTTCTTCTCTTTTTTCTTAAAGCTAAGAAGCTGCCTGCCCTAACCAGAGCAGGTGGAGAAAGGTTTCTACGAGCAGGAGAGACAAAAAGGTCTGTCAGGAGGGGATTAGCTGGAGCAGAGCCTGCCTCTGAGCAACACAAAGGGCGAGGCGACCTTGCAGAGCCTGTCTGGGCTATTTTCTAGAGCTCTGGGAGGAAGACTGTAAAGCCCATAGTGACAGAGGAAAGCTGCATTAAGAGAGGAAATTAATTTTGCGCTAATGCTTGCTGTTGCTTACGCAGCAATGAACAGTGGCTGCCTCTAGCCCTGAAATCCTGAAATTCCCCAGCTGTCCCCATCCCCATCAAGCATGAACAAGTCAAAAGGAGAGTTTTTCATACTAGGAGGGCCCTTGCTCTGTGGCTTATTGGGAAGTGTAGTTCAGTGCATGCATGGCCGTTTCAGAGCAGCCTTTCATCCTTCTGGTTTGCAGAGCCTGAGGCTCAGAGCAGGAAAGTTTGGGAGACAGAGCTGGGATGGCTCCCTGAGTCCATTTGCTGCTTGCATCTGTTGACCATTGCTCTCTGAATTGTGGGATCATGAGATATATGCCCCCTCTACAGGAAGAGTCTAAAGGGAAAAAGCTGCAGGATGCCATTTCTGGCAAACTGACCTGTGGCCCCAACAGAGAAAGAACATTTTGATAACAAAGGGCTTGTCAAATCCCACCCTCAACAGAAATGAGGGTGGGCACAAGCAATCAGGAAGCACAGCTGGAAATATGGACCTGGTCCTGACTAACTGCAAGCATGAGGTCGGAGGCTGTCCTGGGTTGGGATGAGTGTGCAGGGCTGCCATGGTGCATGTGGCCACCCTGAGCTCGTGCTTTTGTGCCCCACTGAGTCAGGGCTGGTGGGAGTTAGCTCAGCTTTCCCAAGGAAAGGCTCACACTGACATGTCATCCATGGAAACAAAAATAAGCTTCAAAGCCTGCACACCAGGCAGGTGAGGCGAAGCATCTGGGGTTCAAATGCCTCAGATATGCACAAAATGCTGCAAGGGAAAAGGAAGGTAAGGAGGGACTGGCCAGATGTCCACAGACGCTGGCTATGAGCATGTACCTAACCCTGGGAAACCCAGGACATCGCCAGCACCTGGCAAAGAAGAGAGGGGTTTGTACACTATGGAATCTGGAGCACACCTTGAAGAATGTGGAACTGGCTGGGTTTGGAGGCATTTCATCCCAAAAAAAATCTGCACCATCTGCATTTCTTTCCATGGCTTTTTTTCTATTTCCACCAAAGTTTTCTTTCTTTCAGAAAGGAGATGTGAGTTGCATCCAGACTGCACCTCCCAATTTTCCTCCTCAAAATAATAATGGCCTCATTTGCTAAAGGCACTATTACGGCATTAAGTGAAAATGAATTAAGTTTAATTCAATTGTTATTTTAGGAGTTTGCCTTGTCAGGGTTTTGCAAAGCTTCATTCCTCCACTCGCTGGAGACTGGCTTTAACACGCCCCTGCTGAGTTGTTGCTGCAAGCCACAAACCCATCACGCTAGGAGTTTTACTTAATGCTAAGGGTTGGATTTTATTTTGCTTAATGTCAGAGTTTGCCTGCCATGCTGTGGGGGAATGGAGGAGAGCCAGAGACTGGTTAGCTCAAGTCCGTCATACTCAGTTTAGAAATACAAGTGATTGTCTGGCTGATGATTTCTTAGGCAAAACCCCAGCACTTATTTGTCCAGAAAGCAGCACGTCACTGCTCCCCTGCTTCAGAGAGGCTTTACCTGCTCCTTTGGATTGGGTGTCAATCTCCTGGATCTTCTCCATCTGCTGCAGTATGCTTTGGACCATCAGCACATGAGGGTGGCAGCTGCCAGGGATGGGAAGAGCTGGGGAGTGATTAACCTTCCTCTGCAGAGCACTCACCTTACCTGTGCTTTGCTCTTTGGATTGACTTTAAATGCAGTAGAATAACCCCAGAGAGCATCAAGGTCTACCCTGGTGAGGAACAGTTCCACAGCCCCGGGGAGGTGTCAGCTCCACTCAAGTCAAGGAGAAACTTCAAAAAGAGGGGAAAGAAGAGAGAAGAAATTAAAAAAGTAGTGGCAGAGGAACCTGGACTACCTTGGGACAGAAGGCCATGGCTTTGCTATGTAGGCAGGCAAGCTACTGGGAGCCCTTAACCACATGGGATTTGACTTGGAGAAAATTCACATCCCTGCACAGGGCAGGTGGATGAAGGTGAGCATGACCCAGAGGGGTGGGAAGAAGAGGGTCTCAGGATCCCCCAAAGCCCAGTGGAAGGATATTTCAGCTCAGGTTCCTACAGCAGAGAGGAAGGAGGGAGGACAAGACCCTAAAGATAAATGCCTGCACATAGTGCTGGGACAGCTTGATGTCAGCGGCAGCAAGCAAGAGGAAGGAACACTCCGATCAGGGCTCCCAGCTCCTAACCTTGCTGAGAGCCAGCGCCCAGGATTTATGGAAGAAAGGCTTGGCAGTGACCTCTGATCCACTCCAGCACCGAGTGCGGACTCAGATGGCATTACAGCATGATGTACGGCCAGTGGGTCTGCCGGGCAGTCTCTTGTGAGCGATGGCGTGCAATATTTCTGGAGTTTATACCTAGCTCTCCAGCTCGACAGGCTTTCTGGATATGATTTGTGCCATATGTAGCTCTATAAATATTGAGCTCAGAGCATTATATATGGCGACAGCCCTACAGCACTCCCGGTGATATATCCCTGCGTTGGTAGTTGTAGGCGAATAATTTTAGTTTGAGTGGTGTGGCAATGAGAACAAGGAGGAAGTAAAATAAAAGGGTAATTCAAGCCCAAGTGAACAGCAGGGAGCGTGCGTGAGGCTCGGCCAATCATTCAAAGACTCTCCCGCCAAATCACTCAGGGAACTGACGGCCGGAGTCATTTCCCAAATTAGTTACCTCATCCCTGTGTGCTGCTCTCTGCAAAATAAAGAGATGTCACCAAGCCACCCCAGAGTTTTGCTGTGGTTGCTGCAACAGAGCAGGGGACTAGGCTGGCACTCTGAGGACGGGGTCAGACCCTCCCTGCCAGGGCACCCCTCAGGTTGGAGCGTGGAAATAACCTGGGCTTTTACCACCAGCCTCTCATCACTCAGTTTTCTGGAAAGCTCCAGCAGCATTGCCTTGGGAAACCTTTATGACAAGCATCTTGCCTGTAGGTGTGGGGACAAGGGCTTCTTTCTGTTGTAAATGTGGGGATTGCTTAACCCACTTGGGATTGCTGCAGTCCAGCTGCTGTTTCTCCACCTGTAACTCCCACAGCATTCTGTCCCTGCAGCCAGTAGATGGGCAAAGGAGGATCAGATGCCATTCAGGCAGATGTTGTCAGGGCCTCAAGGACAATCTCCTGAGCAGCATGCTGGAATAACCAATGCCCATCTCCAGCAGAATGTCGAGGCCACGTTTCACGCTGCATCCCATTTCTTGCAATGCTTCAAGATCTTCAGGGGCTTGTGTGCACACAGGGCTGGTCCAGGCTGACAGGTTTAGAGAACCCACCTTAGATCATTAATAACTACCACTCCAGTACCAGAGCTCAGTGTTTCCATGGGAAGGGCCTGTCCTCCAACCTCACATCCCATGACTTGTGGGTGACAGCGGGATGGCCGGGTGACAGCACCATATCCCTTGGTGAGACCTCTGTAATTAATCTTTATTTGTGAAATAGCTGAGTGAACAGTCACTTGAAGAATGGGATTAAAAGAGAAGGAAGAGGACTGGATGGACCCAGGCTGCTAACACACTTTCCAACAGTAACCCGTCTGCACTAATATGTTTCAGTGGAGCCTCGTTCTAGCAGAAATGCCACAATGGACCTATTACATTTCCATCACTGTAATGCCATGGAGCTGAGTCCATGGTTCCCAAAAAAACTCCATGCTGTTGCTGATTTCAGCATTGGTGAGGGTGGCATGAGATTGCCAAAGAGGATTTCAGCTCAGTTTGTTAGTCTACTGTCAGCAAATAATCCTAGCAATAGACTAATGCAAAGGAGCCAAGGCTCCTTCCTCCTGGGAAACCCACACCTTCCAGCTCCCTCATAACCAGGAATGCATCAGCCAAGTACATGGTCCCATCAGAGCATTAGGTGATGAACCAACAGGCCACGAGCAGGAGAGACTATTTACAAAGAGCTGGAGTCGTTTGCTCTGATTTTTGCTCTTTTACAAGGTCGAGAACAATAGCCTTTCTCAGTGGCTTTATGTCAGGTCAGGGACTGCAGCTGTTTGCAATCACAGCTGTTGCAGACACAAAGGATGTGAGAATTGATCTGATTTCTTCCTCCATAAAAGATTTAAGCTACATGGGAACAAAACCTCTTTCCACTGGAAGCTACTGCTTTAATCTTGAAGGGACACAAAAAGCTCAATGACTTCAGGATTTGACACAAAGTAGTAGAGGGTTAAAGTCGCAACTTTTAACATGCTAAAAGGCTTGTAGGGCTGGGATAGAATGGTACATTTTCCATCACAGGGCCCCATTCGTCAAACATTGACATCCTTCTAGGAGATTTGCTACAAGTCAAGAGGAACTAGCAGTCTGAAGCACAAACTGAGGAGCAAAAGTGTTGTGTCTGGGAGATCCACCAGATCAGATGAATTCTAAGAAGGGTCAGTTGTGGTCACAAACCACATTAATCTGCCATCCAAATAAGTCACCAAAACATTTCATGTTCCTATCTCCACTTCCGGAATATTTTCTGCCCCTGGAGAGATCCAGCAATACCAGGCTCCAAGCCAGGCAGTTCTGATACGGAAAATCTGCAAAACAAAACACAGCGCCATGGCACAGCTGAGTAGCCCAGACTTTCTTGATTACAGCCCTAGACACATCTTTGCAATGTTGATGCCTGCTTCAGTGGAGTGACATGATCCTGCTGCCAGGGTAGCAATTAGCAGAACACCAGAGAGCCAGTGGCGCTTGCACCAGAATCCTGTGGAGAAGGTTGTCCTGCTGCTGCTGCTGGAGCCAGCTCAGCTTCACATCATCATGGTCTGATGAGGGCTGTGACTAGACCAAATCTGCAGACAGCACCATTTCACTCTTCTTCCTGGTTCCCCTCTTGGTGGTGCCCATCTCTTCCCCCGCTACCAGCAACTGAGATTGGAGCTGTCCTGCTGACACCATCACATTAATCTATTAATAGAAGATTTATGCCACAAACAGCCTGATTCTTTAACTGCTGAGCCCTCTCCCTTGCACCTCTCACTGTTTTTGCTGGTGACACTTGTCTTCAAGAAACACAGATGGGTTGCAGCTGAGCTGTCATTGCCCCCCTCGCTCCCCAGACCACTCTGATGACTTGCATGTGAGACTTCACTCCACCCTTACATGAAGCAGCCAAATACACCTGTGAGGAGAAATTAACTGCTTCAGTGACAGAGCTCAGCTTGGGAGATTGTGCTTCCATCACAACAGGTAAATGAAGCAGCTCACCCAGCAAACATCTTCCCAGAGGAGCATGGCTCAGGGCAGGCATTCCCATAGCTCCATGCTCTGTCTCCCCAGCCCTTGCACCAGAACTGAGGAGTGCCCCAAGAGGGACTCACTTGGGCTTTATGCTACAGTGTTAATGCTTGCTCCTTGCTGCAGGAAATTATGCACAGGTCTGCTCTGCATTCGTCCACCCTCATTCCCACCAAACCCATACAGTTTCTAACTCTTCCTAGCTTTTCTTCCCATTTTGCACATCAACATGCAGTCTCAGCATCATCCTGAATGTTTGGGAAACAACTTCTTAGCTGGTAGAGCTATGGCTGGGGGGTGGAAATGCAGCCTGGCTTCTGCTAATGGCCTAAACTAGTCATTTTCTTCCCAGCAATGACCAAAGGTCTTTGTCTGACCAGAACAACAGGGTCGCCTGTGAGGATCCACTACTTATGTAGTGGCAAGTGTGAAATTCACCTTCAGATACTTGTCCCAGGCAAGTAGGGACTGCTGCCAGCTTTCCTCTGCCCCAGGGAAATCCCATTTTCAGCAGGGTCATGAGGAGAACACAGCCAGGCAGGAGAGAACTGTCTGAGCTTGAGGACAGCTCAATGGAGCTGCCAAGGTTGTACCCAAGAGGACAAAAATTATTAGACAAAAATGATAGATAGACACACGCAGACTCACCTGAATATAACCACATATGCAAGTGCACTCAAAAGTCTTGCTTTTGGTGTTTTGGTTTTTTTTTTTTTGAAACCAGGTTAAAAAGAGGAAACAACAAAGAGGAGGTTCACACCCGATAGATCATCCAAAGGATGTTTATCCCAAATCTCAGCATATAGTTTTAGATCACATTCTGGCCTCCGCCCTCTGGGCATCATTTCACTACTAAATGCACCGTGGAATAAATGCCAAGTGATGGTGAAACGCAAATAATCCTTTCTCAGAGAGAATTACTTTTCTGGCAAATACTCGGGAATAAATGCAACTTTAAAAAGCAGTAACTTGTTAAATAGACACACACAAGCACGTGCAGACGCCATTAAAGTAATTTGATGTGAGCCAGGGAAAAGTGTCTCTAAATCACATAATTATTTTAAGAGATGAAGACACATTTGCTTAAACTGGTTCAAATCACCTTTTGGGGAGAGAGGGTTTGTGTCTGCACCATTAAGTGCTTTGATTTTCTGCAGCTCATCCCAGACTCTTGTTCTAGGAGCATTAAATATGTGAATATGTGATCATAAAACACAGGTGATTTTCTTGAACTTTATTGACTTTCTATGCCACAAAGAGAAAAATCATTGCCTGTTTGTTTATCTGTTATAGAATTTCTTGGGTCTATATTTTTTCTCTTTGATTAATGCAAGCAAATTCTTGGCTGTCCTAGAAAGCTGCTGCAGCAGCCTGATTTGACCAAAGCTCATCCCTCTCTGTTTAAAATACCCCAGCTGCTTGATTCCAGTATTTACTGCACTTACTGCGAGCCAGGACTTAGGGGTGCAGGCCAGGAGAAGAACGGAACCAGACCCCTTTCTCCATGCCTTGCTGGAGCTCAGGGGGTTGGGGCTAGCAGGGGACTCACCTTTGTGTCCTCGGTGTGGCTGCAAGCCCCGAGCATTGGTCCCGCACACATTCACACATGCCATCCTGACCCTGCCCAGCCCACCCAAACATCCTTCAGAACTACCCATCACAGGAAGCATCAGGACACCCCCTGGAAGGTATCACTTCTAAATCCTGGTAGTGGGACAGTGGATTCAGGGGAACCCATGCCCTGAATTTCTTCTCAGTGCTGGCTTTATCCAAGAGCACTTTAGGAACGTGACGTGTCTCAAAGGACACATCAGGATCGGGCTTGGCAGCCCTTCTTCTGTAGTTGTCTCCCCAGTTCTCCCAGTTGGAGCTATTGCCCGGTTAGCGTGGGGGTCGGCTGCCCGTGAGCATCCCCACTTGTGTAGAGGGGGCCGGAGGCAGCGACCTAATCATTGGACTCGATGATCTTAAATATCTTTTCCAATGTGGGCAGTTCTGTGATTCTGTGTCGTCGGTGCCGGGGGGACCCGACCTGTTGAGCGGGCGGCGCCGGGCGCTCTCCGGCCCCTAGATGGAGCTCGGAGCCCACCGTTGGCTCCGAGATGCACCCGCAGGGCTGGCGGA
Source organism: Trogon surrucura (assembly GCA_020746105.1). NCBI lineage: Eukaryota > Metazoa > Chordata > Aves > Trogoniformes > Trogonidae > Trogon > Trogon surrucura. Next base: position 14,707,576 of record CM036621.1, on the reverse strand, counting down.
CGTGGGGTTGTTCGCCGGCAGCTTCTCCTCCCGGTACAGGGCCGAGTAGAGGGGCAGGGTGCTCGCCACTGGTCCAGTGTGTCTAACTCTCCCATGGGGTCAGCGAAAGAGGAGGCCACCGGTACACCAGCTGGTGTGCACCATCCTGGAGCTCCGGCAGGCTCTACAAGGCACCGTGCACCAGTTTCACCAGTGAAGGGGTGGTGCCATGTGCTTTGCCATAGCTTGGACCCCTATTTGTCTCAAAGCACTTGTGTAAGAGGTTGTCTTGCCCTAGATCTCGTTCTTTTGGGGTAACCAGGCAGCTAAACACCCTCTCTCATCTACTACAGAGGAGCCTGGGGTCCTCCAGCTCCCATCCGGAAAGCATCCACAGGCACTTAAAACAGAGGCAAATAAGATGGGGGGAGTTGCTGAGACTGGAATGGAGGAGCGGGGAGCAGGTACAAAGAAGGAAAGAAGGACTGTGGGATCAGCGCCACACAAAGCAGCATCTGTAGAACTGCCAGGAAATACTCACCAAATCTCCATCACCCTATCTTTTGTATGGGGGTCTCCACTCCCCCCATCCCACCTGGGCCAATTTGAGCCAGGCTATCAGCCACAGTTGGGATTTCCTCCAGTAAAGGGAGCAGGGCTGGAGTCAGAACTTACCTCCTCCAATCCCACTTGTCAGAAGAGGAAGGGGAGAAACTGGCTCCCAAAACACAGGAGAGATTCAGCAACAGGACACCACTCCAGGTTCCTCACTCCTTGCCTCTTTGGGCAGCATTTGCCACCACAAGCTCTTCTCAGGAAACCCTTTCCTCCAGATAACATTACAAGTGTGTTTCTGCCTGTCCCTGGGTTTTCTTTGCTGAGGCAGACCCACATGCACCCCAGGGTCCCGATGCAGGGCTGGGACTCTGCACTCCTTTCCCTGACTGCTACAAGTTTTGTTTCTACACATGGTGTGCAGCATGGTTCTTCTCAAGGTAATGCATAACCCCAGATCCTCAAAGGACCAGTCCTGGAGGGAGACTGTGTGGGAACAGTTGTGGGTCCTCATGCATTCCTGCCTGGAGAGCACACTCTGTTCTGCATCCCACCTCCAGCCTCTGGACACGGTGGTATGAGCCACGGCCAAGGCAGGTTTCAGACCTGTCATAACAACTGATAAAGTTTCAACATTGTTTTCACTCCATCCCAAAATGAAAGCCACATCTCTTCAAGCATTTCCACAAGGATGGGGGTGGTATGCAATGCTCCTTCCGCTGAGCCCTTGCTTGCCTCTTTGTGTAGCCATATTGGTGGGCAGGATGCCTGGGACATGTCCCTCTGTGGTTGCAGGGGTGTCTCCAATGGCAGGAGAGCACAGCCTGGCAGTGACAGAAACCCAACAGTGTCATAAACACGTATAAACGTTCCCAGAGCTTAATCCTGAATGGAGAGCAGTGTCCTGGATGCAGACCAGGAGCTACCACTGTGTTCCGTACCTGTGTCACCAGGAGATGCCTTGGCCAGGACCTGTGTTTCAGCAGCAGCCTCATGATGGGACATCTCTATACCCTGCGAGCCACTTTACTACATGCCACAGGTCAGGTATAGCCTCTGCTGGGAGACAGCCCTCCTCTGCCCAACCCAGGCTCCTGCTGGACCAGGACCCCAAGTCCTAGGTCCCCCACACACCCCATGAGCCTGCAGAGACGTGGTGCTCTTTTTCTACAGCTTTCAAAAGAGCATCCTTCTGGTACCTTACACCTTCCAGGGCCCTGCTGATGTTTGTCCTCTTCTCCCCCAGCCTGGCCTCAGAGGACACCTTCTTCTCCCCCAGGCTCTCAGGGGTCTCCTGTGAAAACAGCCAGATCTGCTGGGGAGGCTCTAACCCCTGCAGAAGGGAAGCTGTGCAGAGGCCTGGCCACAACTCAATACATCTGTGCTCACTTCCTCATGATGACCCTGAGCAAGCCCCTTCCCCACCTATACCTCTATCTTTCCTCCTTTGCCACTTTACATAAGGAGATCTTGGGGTCAAGCCCTGTCTCTCAGCACATTTATGTCCAACATACCTGACAGCCCAGGTTCGGTCCTACTCCCACTGGCATTGCAAACCAAATGCTTTCTAGAAGAAAACTCAGAAAGAGTCTGGCCAGTCCTGACACGTGCCCAAAACCTGAACATCAGCAACAGCAGGTACCAATTGCTAAATAAAAAAAACTTTCAAAAAAAATTCCTCTTGCTGAAACAGGAAAGTCCTGGGAAATGGAGCTTTTCTCCATATTTTCATGTATCTCCATCTTTGTACTGCTTCCCAACTGTAGTTAAAAAAAAAAGGTATATATTGATTGATATATTTTAATCACTGCTTTGTTATTTTTAGGCGACTGCAGTCTAGGAAAGACAGACAGTTAACCGCAGAGCTCAGACCAGCGGGTTTACATTCTTTAGAGGCAACAAGAAAACGAGTTTTCTCAAGCCTTGCTGGTTCTTGCTCAAAAAGCAGAGCGGGATCTCCCCAACTATTTCTGCTTATTTTACTTTTGCTCCAGAAGCAGAAAGGCAAAGGATATCTGTGCTGAGGGTAAGTACCGAATTTCCAGACCCAAGGAAGTGCAGGGCAGGGGTTTGCAGCTCTCTGCAATTTGGGATTTGCACGCATTCAGCGTGCAGACTTTCAGCTGGAAGTTTGGCCAGTAATTAGGATTTACACAGTTATGAGTTGCCGGGGCCAGCCCCGTGCTTACCACAACTAGCTAAACAAGGGGGAAAAGAACAAAACAAAACAAAACCACAAGCTAAAAATTATTTTCTAGTCTTGGAAAAATCAATATTTTTAAGGTTTTTTTATACCTATATATTTATTCAAGTTTGACTTGAATAAATGTATACAATCAATTTAAAACTACTAAAATAATAAGGAGTTTCTGATCAATAAAAAGGAATAGGGGCAAAGAACCTCTCTCCTAAACTTCGGCAAGAACTGATGTATCGAACAGAAATTTTCTACTTTAACAAAGTCAAAAATAATGATAACAACAAAAAATCAAAGTCCCATCTAACTTCACAATCAAAAGATCTGCAAAAACGGAGACAATCTGAAGGGGCTGACTTCAGCAGAAGCTTGTTGTGACAATCTATAGCTTTGTGTGCTTTTCTTCCTTTATCATTTGTTAAAATAAGTTTTTCTTTTTAAAATACAATTTTTCTTCATGGATTGAGACCCCTTCATTTAGAAAATTGCTAACTGGGCTATTTTGATAATTCCAACTCTTATTTCACAAACTTTTTCAAATAAGCGGCTGTCAAAGCTCACTGTTGCACAAAGAAATCAGCGTCACTCAGTCAGTCTGCTTCTGGCAAGAAAAAAAAAAAAAAAAGAAAGATTAATTCAAAAAGTTCCAGCTGTCCCAGAACCCCAGACAGGGCTGGCTTTTTACTGTAACCCAAACAGTTTTCAGCAAAGCTATTTTCAGTTTTGTCAGCAAATCGGCTTGTGTTTTCTACTCCAGTGAGCCCACGACTGTGTGGAAGCTGCCCTCAGCAGTGAGGAGGGGGGCTGCCTCCATGGGGCCGGGGTCCCACTAGCCTCACACTGCATCAGCAGCCCCAGTTTTTAGCTTTTTTGGGGTTTTTTTGGTGGGTTGGTTAATTAGGAGTACGTTCAGAAATACTAATCTACATTCCCAGTGAAGTAATGAAATAATCCCATATACAGGCATTCGGGGGGTCAAAGCCTCCTTTTATTAAAAATTACACAAACCACAGAGGATACTTACACTCACACGCGTCTTCCTCCAGCAAATGCCGTGTACAGGTGACCTTCACAGATGCTGCTGCAGGAAAAATAGCATTAAACGTACAACAAATACCCCACGGACGGGATAATGCAGCCCAAGAAAAGTTGCACATTTCTTTTACAAGCTCTCACGCAGAAATTGGGGCACGCATGTACTGTAAGGGGCCGAACGTGCTGGCCCACGCACAGGAAAAAGCACAACTGCAGGCTCCCTGCAAGGCAGGAGGCTCCAGCAAAGACCGTTTCCCTGGGCCCATTCCTCCACAGAGATAAACCAACTGATCTTCATTTGGATGACTCATGTGCTCAACTAATTGGCTAAATGGGGGCCAGACCTCTGGCTCCCTCCTGCCCACATCGTTTGTTGAGCTGGGACCAAACTCAGACAACCGCAGCCCCATCCAGCTGCACTTCGTCTCTTCCAGCTCTGTGCAGATGTTTAATTCTCCGCTCCCTCATGCAAAAAACTGCTTCTCCTCCCCCGTGGATTTTACCTTCAAAAGTTCATCACCAAGCCATCATGATCAACAGCTCTTGGTCCCAGGCAGCGTTTGCGAGAGACCAAGGTGTGCACAACCACGGCGTGCTCTCCTACCATGCCCGAGTACCCTGGGCTGCAGGTACCACGCAGGCTTTGCCCCTCCAGCCCAAGCCTGCTCTACCTCGGTCTGTATTTCCTAGATAGGGGCAAACAGTGGAAATACATGTCTTCCCAGCATGTCCCATTTCACATTTGGGATTCACTGTGTTTCGAGAGAGGGAAGGGGGAAACGACTTTCAAAATGTCTTAATACAATTTAATTCCTGTTCCCAAATAGACAGAATAGGGGAAAAGTAAATCAGCCTTCAATGTGGTATGGATGGCCCCAGGATATGGCTGAGGTGATGTCAGTCTATAAAACATATCATTATGTGTCCTTGTTTCATGTCGTTGCTTATTGATTTAATTCCATCATATTTCAGGCAACTTTTATTGTCTTGGTACAGTTCATAATATTAATAACTGGAAGCACATATGCAGATATCAAAAACACCTCCTGCCACTAAACCAATTTTTAAAATGAATCCAGAAGAAATATTTTAAGAGAAACCCCTTCCAGAAGCAATTGTTCCAGGGACAAGAAACACCGGACAATTATTTTTCTGTTTTCAATGTTACATATATTGTCATTTCATGTCAAGATTTCTTTTTTTTTTTCTTTTCTTTTCTTTTTTTTTTTTTTTTAAACAGGAAAGATTGATAAGAAAAAGAGGAAGTCAACAGTTTGGAGAACAAGATGTAGCTAAATATTGTATCTGAACACATGCCCTCAAATGTGCGTTATCATACATTCAACTTCGATGGGGAACATTTTGGAATATGAACTGAATAATGTGGATATTATAAAATGGCTGTCTTGGAATTAAATTTTAAGATATTGATGTGTCATAATAATAAAATAGAAAACACTTTTAATATCAACAGTGAGCTCCAGCATCCTTTTTTATTATTATTGGTGGTTGGTGCTTTCTCCTACACAGAAACCTTGAAAACAAAAATGTACACTGCAACAAACTGTAAACCATTAAAGACTTGTACACAGCAAATGCCTCCTGAAGGAGGAAGCCCTAAGCCCAGCATTGTCTTTGTAATCAGAGTTGGGCACATACTAAATAATCAGCTTAATCAGCTCCTAAAAATCTGTCTGTGGTATGAAACAGAATTCAAACAAAAGACTTCTGCAAAATTTATTTTGTGGAAAAAAAATACAAGGTATTTTACTGTAGCGGGATTTTTGGAATATCTTTTAAAGATGTCTCAAAAAAGAAAGTGTGTTTTCTGTATTTACTTATTTTCCTGTGGCTTTTTTCTTTTTTTTTTTTTCCTGGCTTCTCACCTCTCCTTCACTACACACGTTTCTGTGTTTGCTCACACATTTGACTGCAGGATGAGAAAATCCTGCAGCACCATAAATTTTCAGCCCGATCCTGCAATACTAGATTTCGGCTAAAGCAAGCTATTCAAAAGCTCCCTTAAAAAACCCCCCAGCTGTGCTGCATGCAGAGGACCCAGCTTCCAGGAGCACTACTCAAATGCCGGGTATCAAAGCTTTGGGGTATTTTGCACCCCACGTCCCAGAGGCAGCTTGGTCCCCAGGACCATGCCGGGGATCCCTGCCAGCGGCTCGCGGCCGGCTGCCCTCTTCAGTCCTCTCCTCTAACTTCCTTTACCCGGTAATTCCCAGTGCTGGAAGGAAACGCCAGGCTGAAGTCAAGCCAGCTTCCCTGGCCTTAAGGCGGGGAGTCTCCCTCAAGTTTTCCCCACTGGTTTGATTTTTGTAGGCTTGCCTAGCTGGGGACGATGCCCCCGAACAAGGCTGAGTGTGAACAGAAAACAGGCTCCCTAGAATAATTCCCTGCAACGTCGTCTCCAAAATATACTCTTGCACACTTCTTTATATTCAAATTCCCCTTTCTGTATTAAGTTCTGGACACAAATATTGCTAGAAATCCCCAGCTCAGGTGAGACGTCACTTCAAGGTCTCATTCAAAAAATTATTCAACATGAGTTTAAGGCCAATCCCTGCACAATTCCTGCCACCCCCAGCAAGTTCGCGGAAGGGCTTTGATTAAAGTGGGTGCTAAATGCATTGCTGGGTTGAAGTCTGAAAATGCTTGCAAGATTGGAGATTCAAATACAGCAAATTATCTCTGGAGCTTCCAAAAGCCAAGTGGACCTGAGCAAAGTCAAATGGAAACGCTAACTCTATTTTCATTTTGAACAAATGTCAGAGGCTTCAGCATTAGCTGTGATACGCTGTCTCCTCTCGGGGAACTAATAGACAGGGAAGAGCAAGGCTTTAAATGATTTATTCAGTACCCTGGAGATTATTTTTTTTATTTTCCTTTTTGTTTCCACATAAATTACACAAGCACTTTATAAAATGAATACACATCAAACACTTTATAAGTGCATAACTTAAAAAAAAACCCAAATGAACTAATGTCTTTCAAAATTTCACTCAAAATATGTATTCTGATTGCTTGTTTTTACTAGCTGCTTAAATTGGCAGTGCTGCTTTAGACTATAACAAACTGAAAAATATATACTGTATATATATATATATCTATAAATTCCTGGCGTTTGCTAGAAGTGCTTTGTTTAATTATGTCTCATTCCCTCAGTACAATTAAGGAAACAACTAAGTTAAACGGCTGAGAGTGAAATCAATTTTTTGCCATCAGGAATTGCCTTCTAAAGGGAAACAGGTAAAATAAAACATTGGACAACATTTTGCAAATGATATGGAAATAATCCATGGAAAGAAACTGCATTACTCCCACAAACTGCCACCAAGGTCTTCTCATTATTAAAATACACACTGATGGGCACAGAGTCCATGGCAGCCAGGGACAGTTTGGGCTCTTCATACAATTGAGATATCATATTTACCATCCTCAGGAGTCTGTCAGATCCTTCACTTGTTCCCCCCTTGCAAGAAAAAATTAATGAAAAAGGGGAGGAGAGACGGCAAGGTGAGATCCAAAGGGTTCCCGTCTGGTGCAGGCAGAAATTGCTGCTGTTTCCTCCATTTGTTGCATCCCCGAACATCTCCGGCGCAGATGACCTGAGGAGGCTAACGGCAGAGATGTCCTTCTAGGGAGCCTCCTCTTTTTGTTTCAAGCCATCAGTCCAAAGTATACATACATATATATATATACATACTTTATACATATATATGGATATATAAGGGTGACCCCAGGCTTTGCACTGCTGCCAGTAGAATCCAAAGGAAGTTTTCTTTCCCCTAGCTGGGTGAACACCAGCAGCTGTGTCTGTCAGGGCTGGGCTTTTGTCTGGCAGCAGGTCAGCAAGTTCATGGTCAGCACCAAAGACTTTCAAGAGAACAAAAGGGTTGGGGGGAGGCGAGATACCACCGCTGCTTTAGCAACCCCATGGGCAGGGAGAGGTTTTGGGGTAGTTTCCCTTCCTTTTGGTCCTTGTGAAGGACTTCCCTGGCCAGACATGCAGGATGTATGTGTGGCTGGAGCACAGCAGGGTGTCAGCCTTCCCTGGGGAGAAACACGGATGCCACGTATCCCACCAGGGACGCCACTTGTTCCCCCAGGGACAGCCCCACCAGCAGAGGGTGCACATGCCGGCCTTATTCGCAAGCGGAGGCGACAGTGGTGACGCTGGTGATCTTGGTGGAGTCATCAGACCAAGGCTGGAGGTTCTGGAGGGCGAAGAGAGAGGAGTTGTGGACACAGATGGGGTCGGCTTGGATGGGCTGGTTAATGGTTTTTTGGAAGGCCTCCTGCTGCAGCTGCATGAGGATGCGGTTTGCTTGCTGCCGCTCAGCCTCCCGCTCCTCTGCCGTCTGCCTCCTAGGAGACAGGAAACATTTAGGGGGGCCTGGGAGAGCAAAGGAGAGGTATCTCCAAGGAGAATAGCTTGTGCTGAGTGTTTAGGGGTGGAGGGGTTAGGAAAAGAGAGTATGTAGCCACAGCATGGTCCCACATCCACTGCACAAACTGCCAGTAAATCCCATAAACTGGGAACTCAGGCTCTTTATCTTACTGGCCCCAGCAAAAAATTGCTCTAATCAAAGAGAGCCGGGAGCAGCCCACAGCTCTGGTTGATTTTCTTCCCATGGGAATAATCCAAGCAGAGCCAAAACACCCAAAGTGGCACAAAACAGGGCTGCAAAAGATACGATTCCCTGCAAATGTTCTCTGTGCCCAGCAGCTGAGACAAGAACACTACCTCCCAGCAAGGAGCATGGGGCAGGAGTGAGGTAAGGTATCACTGACTGGCAGTACCACATGGTGGGAGACCAGCAACGTCACCCTGGGCATCTCTTTCCCAGCACCCGGGTCTATCATCTCCTCCGCTGGGCTGCTATCAAAAATCTGGATGAATAAAACACCACCCCCGTGGCAGGCAGGACAAAAATCAGTAAAATGTCTGCTAAACACTAGAAACATTTTTTTGCTCTGAGAAGAATCAGAGTCCAGAATAAACTGTCTGGGGAGGGCAAAGGAGGATATTTTTAAGAACAGGTTGGACATGCATCTGTCTGGAATGACACCAGCAGAGCTAATCCTGCCAAGGGGAGGGATTAGGGAGCCTGCTGGAATCCTTTCCAGTGTTGGTAGGGTCCCAGCTCTGGACTGTCTGGGAGGAGGGGATGGGACAGGTAGAAATGACCTGAACACACTTAAATCCACAATGATAATCCCATCTGCCTCTGGTTTGGATGGCAGGATAGTCCAGCGGCTGCAGTCTGCAGCCACCTCTGCTTTTACTGGTGAACCAGTGATGCTGCCAAGAAAACCTGGGGGCAGCTCACAGTACTGGTCCCATAATGATCCCCAAAGCACCCCCTTCCTCGCTCACACCCCTAAATTCTGCTGATACTCCCTCTGCAACTTTGGTAGATCAGTGACAGGAGAAACAGCAGGTTTTTAATTTAGCAATTCAGGGGGATGTGAGATGTCTCATCTTCTTTGGCCACAGGGACTGGAAGTGGCAGCTCCGAGGTGACATCTCAGAGCCCAGGGCAGGGGGTCCCTGGCTGCCCACGGGGGAAGCGGGTGAGGGCTGGATGTGGGCAATGGGCTGGGAGCAGGTAGCTCAGGGCTCAGTCCCTGCTCTCATCACTGTGTCAACACATCACATCAGACATCCCAGGGAGAGGGGGCTCAGAGCAGCACAGGAGCGGATCCGTCTCTGCCTCAATGAATATTTAATGACTCCTTGCACAATGAGAGATGCTCCAGGAGGAGGGAGGGGGTCTCATGTCCAGGGTAGTCAGAAGCACAGTGGCTGTGAGCACCCAGCTCCCAAATATCAGTCTGCTCTACGCAGCTGGCTCGTTCATGTACTCATATCAGACTGGAATATTTGCATGTTCAAGTCAGCCACTTCAGCAAAGACACTCAGGCAAGGGGCAGAGGTGAGACTCTTCTTCCCCTAGCCTGCATTTTTTTAAGCAGTCAAATCCCTTGGAGGGCTTAAGGCAACTCTCTCTTTACTATTCCCTGCTGCCTAGTTCAGACTATGAGTGCAAGCATCTCCTTCCAGCACCCAAGGCTCCAGGCACGGCTCGAGCCCCAGGAGCCTAGGGCAGTGAGCCGGGCGTGCTACCAGCCAAGGGAATCCAGGTCTCCATCCCAACACCCAGCAGGCACAGATGGAAACAAGTAGAGCTTACAAGCCTGCGTCCCTCTGTCTCAGGCCAGCTGAGATTCTCCCATGTCTAATATTATGGCTGAGGTGAGGCTGCAGCTTTTCCCCTAGGCAGAACCACGATTTCGTTTCTTGTTACCCAACTATTTTTTGCAAAATGTATGAATAGGTTTGTATCCTCTGCCAAAGGGGGCTGAACTTAGCCAACAGACGCAAAGAGTATTGACAGACAGATGGAGAGCCAGCCAAGCCACATTTGCCTCACTTCCGTAGGAAACCAGGTTAGAAGACATAGCTGACCCCATTTCGCAGGCTACAGCAGGACTGTTCCTTCTCCTAAGACTCTGCTCCTGGCCAAAAGATCACTCTGGCTGGAGACTTCCTGGCAGCTGGGGAACTGCTCTTTCACGGGCTCTTTAGGCAAGGCCTGGCTGAGAGGGGACTCACACTCTTGGATTCAGGGTCTTTGTCCCTCATTTCTCACCCAGCCCCAGCATCCCCACACAAATCACTATTCCCTTTGGCCTCGGGGAGACCCTGGGGAAGGCCTTTTCACCCAGCTTGAAGAAGCTACTGCCTGCCTGCAACCAAGCACCCACTGCTCAGCACCCAGCAACACCCCCCTTCTTTTCTTAGGGGAGCTGCCTCTTGCAGCCCCACCCTAACTGTCCCCCCGCCCTCAGGGTGCCTGTCGCCAGCCCAGGGCAAGACATGCGATGCTCTGCCCAGGACTGGGGTGCCTGCCCCGAGGGACACCCCGGGAAGCTGCAGCCTGGGAGGCTGAGGGTCATGCGGGAGCCTCCTCTTCCTCTCCTGTCCGGCTTTACCGGGACGCCTAGCAACAGGGGGGGAAAAAAAAAAAAAAAAAAAAAAAAAAAAAAAAAAGCGCGCAGTATTTTGGCAAGGAGGAGCTGTAAACCTCGCGGGGGCGAAAACCGTCTCGTTAACGCGCAGCTCAGTATCCCGACAGCCCGGGATGCGGGATCGGGCCCGGACCGGATGGTCCCGCTGTCCCCACAGCGACGAGCTGGGGTCCTGCCCGCTCCCCTCCGTCCTCGCAGCCGCGGCACCGCGGGGCTTGCTGCCTCCCCGGGCACACCCCGCCGGGTCGGGCCGGGCGCCCCGCATGTTGTCCGCCGCACCCACCGCACACGTGCGTGCACATACACGTTCATCCACGCTGCATACATGCACACCCACTTGCCCGCAGACCCCATGTGCTCCCACAGCACACACGGAATGCAGCCGCCCGCAGAATCCCGGCCTGCAACAGACACCTCCGTGTGTGCTCACACATGGGCACACAAAATGCATGGGGACACACGTGTACACACGATGTGTGGAGGCACCCTCACCCTCACAGGCGGCCTTCATACAGCAGTATTCACACACAGGGTGCAGTTACACGTGCACACCCTGCTTGCACAGACACCCGCAGGTGTGCGCACACTGACACGTACTGCCTGGGCGCACAGGCATGTGCACACGCGGCCCACACAACCCACACGTGCCCGCACACTCATATGGACGGGCGCTGCACGCACATGCACAGGTCTACATGCACCCGCCAATTCCTACACACGTGTGAGTCCACCACGCATGGACTTGCACCCTCACACGCAGCCGCCGACGCCCCTGGCAGAGCTGGTGGCAGCCGGGCCTGCCCCCAGACCTGTTCCTTGGGGTCCCCCAACTCCCTTAGGCCCCTCACCTCCACTTGGTGCGCCGGTTCTGGAACCAGGTCTTCACCTGGGCGTCCGTCATCTTGAGGGCCTTCGCCAGGGCAGCGCGCTCGGCCGACGCCAGGTACTTCTGCCGATGGAAGCGCTTCTCCAGCTCGCAGATCTGCAGGCGGGTGAAGGAGGTGCGCGGCTTCTTCTTCTTGGGGGGCGTGCGATTCTGGTAGGGGTGACCTATACGGCGTGTTACAGTGAAGGGTGAGAGGGCCACTGGGGGGGGACACGGGAGGAGGGGGGATGAGAGGCAAAGAAGCAAGCAGCGACATATCAGCAGAGGGGCTCCCGGGCGATGGGCTGGGACACCCTACCCCCCCCCCCCCCCCCCCCGCCCCGCCGCAACGCTGCGAAGTCGCCGATTCCCCGCCGTCACCCGCACACGGGTTGCAAAATATCCTTTCATGGGTGCTGCAATCACTGGCAGGGCACCGCTCGGCTTTGACGGCGGGGAAGGCGGCCGCTTGACCGGCGAAGTGGCCGGAGGAGCGGAGAGCCGGGCAGTAGCAGCCGCCAGGACGGGGCTCCGCGTTTCGTGTAAACAAGACTCGGTTTAATCAATTTCGTTTGGGCGCGACGGTAACCGCCGCCGTCCTCGGGCCCGGCGAGGAAAAAAGCTTCCCAGGCTGGAAACGGGAGTTGCGGTTCGTTATTATATATATAAAAAATGAAAAACCATACAATATTTTGGGGTCTCTTTCTTTTTATTATTTTTCTACCCACGAAAAAAAATAATTACGGAAAACTCGCGGCGTGCCTCAGTCGGGCCGGGCCAGGCCGGGGCTCCGTAAAAATCAGCCGGTGCCTGCCAGGGGAACGGCCTGTCCCTTCGCCCGTGGCCGTGCCCGAGCCAAGCGCCATTGGGCCGAAATTAAAAGTGAACTTCCAAAAATTTCGCCTCGCTTTCCGCCTCCGGGAAGAGAGGTCGGTGCGGTCTCTGCAGGAGGGCCGGCCGTTTTTTATCCCGTTGCAATTTCGTTGCCTTTTTCGTTTCTATTTTTTGTTTGTTTGTTCACTCTTTCGTTGTTCGAGTTTTTGCTTTGTTAACGCCGAAAATAGAGCCCAGATAAACCTGGAAACGGCAGCGGGTCCGGAAAGCGGGTCCAGTCCGTGCCTGGCTCTATTTGGGGCGCAAAATATCCCTTTTGACGGGGGAAAGGCTGAACCGAAACCCGCAGCCAGGGAAAAACAGCCCGACGTGCGGCCTTCCCGGCCGGGGCGGGGGCCGGGGCCGCGGGTTGCCTTTCCACCGGGCCGGGCTGTGTTTCCGAAATAACCCTGTTTGAAAAGAAACTTTCCCCGGGTGTTGGGTCGCACGGCGGGGAGCGGGCGGCCGTGCCTGGGGCTTGCGGGACGTGTGCGGAGTTTAATATTCCGTTTCCTCCCTGCCCACCTTTGCCGGGGAAAAAAAAACAAACCACAAACAAACAAAAAAAATCCACTCACAATAAAAACCCACAATACCAAACAAAAAAAGCCAAGCAGTCACTAAAAAGAATTTGAAAAAAAAACCAACACCAGCAACCCACCCAAAAATCAAAACAAAAGAAACCCCAAACCAACGCATTCAGGAAGGGCTGAATGCGCCTGATTTTCCACCCTTTCTTGCTTCTGGCCTTCTCCGGGACCGACTTCCCAGGGGTACCCGGGACATTGTCTCCAGCCGGGGTCTGATTCTGCTTTTCTCGGCGGGCACCGGCTGCCGCGCCGAGGCCGGGCGGCGGGAACGGGGTCGGGGTGGCGGGATCAGGGAGAGAAGGGAGTGGGGGGTGTCCCGGTGGCCAGACTCACCTGTGAACCTGTCTTTTGTGTACCGCCTGTTGCTCTCCATCCACGGAAAGGTGAGCCCCGTGAGGCTGTTCATGCTGTTCACCGCCGGCACGGCGGCGGAGAGGGGTTGGTGCACGCCGCCGGCCACCGGGCGATGGGCCGGGACGCGGATCACCCCCCCGGCCGAGCTCAAGGTGTTGCCGTTCATGCTCACCGCCATGTTCACGTTGTAGGAGCCGGGCAGGCCGCCCATGCTGCAGGAGGTGCCGGTGTAGGCGCCGGCCGCTCCGCCGCTCGCCCCGTAACCACCCGTGACAGTGTTGTAGGCGCTGCCCACGATGCAGCCCAGCCCGTAGTCCGCCGAGTCCTGCAGCCGCGGGTGGGAAACCATGCAGCTGCCTGGCTCCGACGTGTTGAGGATCTGGTCGATGCCGAAGCTGATGGGCTCGGCTTGGCCTTGGTGCAAGTGGTGAGCCCCAAGGTGCTCCATACCGCCGTCCGGGAGCCGCCGCCGCCGCCCGGCCCCGGCAGCGGAGCCGCGCAGAACGCCCCGGGACACCGGGGCCGAACCTCCGCACCGGGCAGCGCAGCACAGCCCCGCAACCTCCGCCCCGAAACACCGCAACGGAGCCGCGCACAGCCGGGACACGCCGGCTACACGCCGAGTCCCATAGCACGGCAGCCGCGCACCCCAAAACACACCAGCAGAGCCAGGCAGAGCCGGGACGCGGCAACTACACACTCAGCCCGAAGACCCGACAGCAGAGCCATGCGCGGCCGAGGCACGGGAGCCAAACCCCGCAGCCTACGACACGGCAGCCGTGCCTAGCCGAGTCACAGAAGCTGCACACTCGAGGCACAACCACGCCGCGCACACACACCCACCGATAGACCCAACTGCCGCCCCACGCTCACGGGTCTCGCTCTGATGAGACCCAGCACCCTCACGCCACCAGGAGACAGCCACCCCGTCGCAGGAGCCTCTCACCAAAGACACTCACACACACTCACACGCACACACACACACACACACACACACACACACACACACACACACACGAAGGTGTCTCAGGGACCCCTCGCCGTCGCGGGCGGCGGGGAGCCGGGAGCCCCGCGGAGAGGCGCGGAGCGGAACGCGGCAGCGGCGGAGTGCGGCTGCGAGCGCCCCGCTTGCCCATCAATCACGCTACCCAAGGCCTGCTGCTCTCGGGCCCTCACTCTCCATTGGCTGGATGCTGAAAGGAGCCGAGTGAATGACAGCGGAGAAGAGCACACGAGAAAAGGAGTTTCTTCTTTCCCAGCTTCCCCCCAACACCACCAACCCCCCCCCAAAAAAAAACAAAAACAAAACCCCTCACCGCACGGCTCGGCCTTATAAAGTCAGCTCTGGGCATTGGCGTGGGTAAAGGAGCAGCACGCACCCGGCAGGGCAGCGGAGGGGGGACGCTTTGTCCTGGATTTTGTGGCCGTGGGCTGCTGAGGAGCGGGGGGTCCTGGCTGGCAGCTCCCGTGGTGGGGGTCGGGCCCTGGGCCGCGGTCCTCGTTGGCTGCCACCTGATCCCTGGTGCGGGCTGAAGACAGGAGATCTGCTCCTGGAGAGTTACCAAACCCACCGTTCCCCTTTTGTCCGAAGAGGTGTTCTCAATTTCAGAAGTCAGCACCTCTCAAAAAACAGCGGAGAAGGAAGAGGAGAGAGCTTCCCCCAAATTCAGACCCCAGAAAGGTGACACGGAGGCGTTCAGGAGGGCCCCCACGGTTGCCCAGGCCCGTGGAGGGGGTATCATAGCAGAAGGCGAGGGTGCTGGGGCACACCTCCCTCCAGAAAACCGGGGCCGACTGTTATTCCCCCGAGATGAGGGCCGGCGCCAGCTCCTCTTCCCGGGGCGGCGGCGCACACGGGGACGGAACGAGGGCTGGACGGGGCAAGGGCTGAACGGGGCACCCGCTGCTGCCGGCCCCGCTGCCCACGCCTCCGCCTCTGCCTAACGCAGCGGGGAGGAGAGTGTTTTCGTTAAGATAAATAAACGATTAAACAACCAAATAAATAAAATTCAAAGAAATCCAAAGCCGTTGCCGTGATTTGCTGCAAAGCTTGTTTTGGCCCTGGCCCGTCGGCGCTTCCTCCCTGCGCAGCCGGGTGGGGGGCAGAGCCAACGGTGGCGTGGGAGCACGGCTGGCTCCTGCCCCCCACCTTGCTGCTGCCGACCTGCTCTGCCCAGCGTAGCCCGGCGCTCCCTGTCGCGGTGTCTGTGATTTCTCTGCTGGTTCGTACTCTGCCAACACGGGGCAGCCCGCTCCGTCCTCCCTGCTCCCGGCAGGGGCCGGCTCGACGGCCCCCCTCCTACTCCTCCCCTCCCCTGCCCAATATGTCTCCAATGTGTCCCGCGTTTTAGTGCCCTAGGAGCACCGTGGGGATCCCGCAGGACAGCCCACTCCGGGGCATCCCCCGTGCAATACAAATGCACTGGCTTAGAATGTCATTCCCAGGAGCTCAGGTACACCTCCTCACTCACCACCACATGTATCACCCCATTCCCATCCTCTCACACACCCCTATTCGCATGGCCTCACCCTCTCAAAGATGCTCACATACTCGTCAACACCTTCACGAGCTCAGAGGCACTGCTACGCAGTTCCACACATTTGCTTGCACACACACCTGTATTTGTGCGCACGTATTCACATGCCTCAGACTCACAGACTTATATCCTTCCCCTCACCCACACAAATCCACACACAACTTCTCACTCACCCCTTCACAACCGTATGCATTCGTACACACATACACTCCCACAAGACGCATTAACACATCATTATACCAGCACATTCAGACACCTCCAGACACACACACACTGACACACCGATGCTCGTGGGTTACTACCAACATCACTCCAGCCACAAGCTTGCTGTGACACCCCAAGACCCCACACTACCACAACAGCCACCACTATGGCCCCATGCCAGGGAAGCCATGGAGGCACAGCGGGCAGCAGCAACTCACAGTCCCATGCCCTGCCAGTACCCGGTGCCTGGGCAGCCTGCTCTCCTCCACACTGCCCAGCCCTGCCTGCCCACTGGGGTCAGGTTTCCCCCCCTCCCCGTACCTGCCTCAGTTCTTGACTTTTGAACTCTTCAGGGAACTCACTGGCGCCAGCTCCATCAACCAAAGTCCTTGTGGTTAGGAGGAGCTGAGAGGGGAGGGTGGGAGAGAAGGCTGGGGCCAGCCAGGGCCGGGAGGCTGCCTTCAAGCAGGAGGCCTTCTTGTCCCTCAGGGCTGCAGCTGCTTTTACCCTTCTTCAGGACTAACCTGAGCATCTTCTCCAACTCTTTCTCACATTTGGGCTGTGGGGCAGAGCCTGTTTACTAGTCCCAAGCATGTCAGGTTGTCACCACAGGGAAGAGGGTAAGCAAGCTGTGCCAGCCCTACAGAGTGCCAGGGTCCCCTGCCAGAGAGCTCTGACATCCAGAGGGACTCAACTCTGCTGCTGAGACACGGGAAGTGCCCTCTCTCCAGTAAATAACACAGCCGTCTGCTGCTACTTGTGAATTGCAAAGGCCCCAGTAGATGCTAGGCAAAGTCTTTGGCCTTCGCGGTGCAAGAGATCCTCCGGGCTGAGCAGATGCTGAGCACCCTCGAGGGACTCGCCCCAAGAAATCACAAGGTCAGCACCAGTGAGCCAAGCTGGCTAATGGGGGTCACAGCCCCCAGCTGCTGAGCCCAAGGTAGGGGCTTTCAGGCAATAAAACCAGCCAGGAGACAGACTACAGGTAAATTGGGTCTTCCTCTGCCCAGCGCCTAGTGAACACAAGCAAGAAAGGCAAACAGGGCTAGTTTCTGACTTCCCTTCTGGAAGGCCATAGGAATTATTTGTGATTTTGGGGATGATACACAGCTCCAGGATCTGATCCCTGCACAAGCTGTAGACCTTGCCTGCAGCCCCGGGAAAGTCACACAGCTCGTGGCATTGGAAATTTGGGCACTGACTGTCTGAGGTCCAAGACAACACATGGTTCAGATGCTTCAGTTCACATTACCCCTGGGCTCAGTTTCTCCTTTGGCTCCCCAGGGCTGGGGCTTGAGCAGTGCTGTGGAGCACAAGGTTCTGGAAACACCCTTTCTCATGAGAGCTGGCAATTAATTTGTAGCCTTTGCATTCACCTCCCTAATTCTGGGGCTAAAGAGGACTTCACTCCTCTAAGAGAAAACGCAGTGCTGCAAGCTCACACACCAGCACACATCAGGGATAGCCTTGGTGCTTTCAGGTTCACATCCCACTGGAAGAGTTTACAAGGACCAGCACCTGTTCCGAGATGCACCCAGTGATCCTACAAATGGTTCCCTGAGTTAGAGGGCAGAGGTACCTCTGTCTGTCTGGATTTGTCTGTCATTCCCAGGGCTCTGGATGTCAGGCCCTGCAAAAAAAAAATAATTCAGAGATCATACTCTAAGCAGACCCTGGGGAGACATTCTCAGACATTTGCCCAAAGAGCTGCTTAGAGCGATGGGGTTTACCTTCTGGCCAGAGAAATCTTTTTCTGCAGGAAACATCAACAAGCTAGATCAGCCCTCTTTGGAGGTGGAAGAAAGTCTCTAAATGCAGGAGCTGTTACATGCACTAAGTTGCTGCAAAATAAGTATATCAAGGAGCCCAGTGTCCTTGGTCTCTACTTCTCCAGAGTATCCCAATCCCTTCAAGAACCCATAACCACTTACATATTCCTGCCAGCCTTGAAACTTTTGTCACCCCTCGCCTGCCAGAAGCAGATGTTGGGACAGGTTAATTTCCTGCCCCAGCTGAGGGTTGGGTGGTCGATGCATCCATGTCAGGAGACAACAACGGAGACAAGGCTCGACTTCCCATTCTGTGTAAGGCTACCCTCTCCCTCCACACGAAGGCCTGGGGATCCTTTTTCAGGTTCTCTCATTGATCGGGTGCATCTGCCTCCTTCTAGCAGACAGGATCAGCCCAGCCAGAGCCTGACCTCCACCTTCCACTCCCCTTCTCTTTTGCCTTGTTGGCTTTCCAGGGCTCCCCTTCCCCACTGAGCGCTTCTACAGCTCTGGGCTCCCGGGACCGCGGCATCTCAAGCTGCCGCCCAGCCTCGCAGCTGCTGGCTGGGAGACTGCTGTGAAATACAAGCCCTCCTGCAGGGACTGGGGACAAAAGTGGCATGTCTGGGACCTTGCCAAGCTCCCAGCAAAATGCATCAGGCTCCCTCCGAAACCTGTGCTTCAAGTGCTTTCCAGAACCTGTAAAATTATCCTGTTTTCCTAAAAAGAGAGCGAGTGACTCTGCCGCAGGCAGGTGCACGGTGACAAACCCACCCTCAATCCATCAACAGAAGGGTGCACCCCGATTTCTTCCCTCCTTCACTTCTTAATTCGTTTAATTCGTTAAGCTGCGGGCTCCCCCAGCCCCGGGTGATTATTCATCCTCCCCCACGTCCATCACCTCCCGCCGTTCTTTCTCTCCCGTCCCGACCCCTGTGAAATCAATTACGGTGGAGGAGCCGGTGCCCATTATCGGGTCACGTGGGCACGGGCTGGGCACCGGGGCTGGCCAGAGAGCTCCGCCGGGCAGTCCCCGCCGCTCTCCGGAGCGCGGGGAGGCGGTTCCCCCTGCCGTCGGGGCTCTGCCTTTCAGTGCTGCCACCCTCACTGAGTTATGTCGCAGGGGTCGCGACGGCCGCCGATAGCGAAGCAAGACGACCGTCGAACCAGCCATCTGCCCTTCCGCGGCGGTACGGGCTTCCTAATGCGAAATCTCGTTTCCTGCAATTTCCACCGAGACTCAACCCTGTACGGAGGGTCCCCGGAGCCGCCCCACCCCGCCGGCGGTGGCTTTTCCCCGGCTCCACGTCCGCGGGAAGGGCAGAGCGCGCTTCCTGCGCATTAAAAGCAATTAACACCATTTGGGGAATTTTTAATTGCTCTATAAAGCACGCTGTAAATAATTACTCCCAGCTCTGTTGATCCCTCGAATACGCACTGACAGTTGTAATTTATGGCTTTGGAAACGTGGCCCCTTGTATTCAGCATAACTCCTTATTACAGTAATGACTTAGCGCCGCTGCACTTAATGAGTATAAAGTGCCCGGCGCAGCGGGAGCGGGCAGGAACCGCAGCATCGCACGAACTTCGCCCGCAACAATATTTCTCCCCTTTATGGTTACAAACGATCGAGGGGCTACGAGTTAATACGGCGGGGAAGGAGCGGCGGGGCCGGGGGAGCGCAGCAAGGCCCGGGCGGGGAGCGCGGCCAGTTCTGCTCTCTGTTAGCGACATCTCGCTGGGGCAGTTGTTATTTACCCAAAACAAGAATTTAGAGCATTCCACAAACTTCCCCTTCTCGTAGCCGCGGGCTGCCCGCAGAAAAGGGGTGCGGGAGAGGGAAGAGACCGGCCACAACTCACCGGACCTACGAGCGCGTAAAACGCGGATCGGCCTATATCGCCCACCCCAGTCCTCCCCAGTGTATCCCCCTGTTTCGAGATGGACCGGCTCCGTGCAACAGGCCGGGGGGCTCTCATCCCGCGGGAGTGGGGGAGCGGGGTGGTAGCCGATGGGGGCTGGAAGTGCCCGGCGGCGTCCCATGAATATTCAACTTCGCTGGTTGCCGGAGGAGCATCTGCCAATAAATTATTGGTCCTGCGGCACCAGCCCCTCTCTCCACCGTACAGAAATGCGTGTAATCCCATTAGACCCATCCCTTTGGCCACCCGCTCCGCACCGGCCCTGCTAATGAACGGCGTCTGGCGGCCACCCCCGCGGGCACCGGCGGCAACGGGGGACCCGGGGGCTCTGTCCCGTTATTAACTCCCAGCTTAATTACACTCTCCGTGCCAGTTAATACAGCCGCGCCATGAGGGAGCAGACGTAGAGCCGCCCCGCCGTTCCGAGAAGGGCTGACCCCTGCGACAGCCAAGCATGTCACGAC
The DNA here is from genome assembly GCA_020746105.1 of Trogon surrucura. Lineage (NCBI taxonomy): Eukaryota > Metazoa > Chordata > Aves > Trogoniformes > Trogonidae > Trogon > Trogon surrucura. Next base: position 14,687,188 of record CM036621.1, on the reverse strand, counting down.
ACAGAAGGTGGCAGTCGTGATAGCGCTCCGATTCCGCCGTTCCTCCCCCTCCCATAGGAGCTGCTCGCCGCCCCCGGTTACCGGCAGCTGCCTTGTTTGTTCGGTCGCCGGGGGAGAGGCGGCTGCTTTTGTCTGCTGCCCGCCCCGAGCCCAAGGCTCTTCCCCATCAGACAAAGTCCTGTTTGGTCAACAGATCTGTCTCCCTCCTCTCACCCCCCCACCCCCCTCCCCTCTTAAAAGCAGCCCTCGGGGAACGAGAAGCAGGCAAACCCCGTGCAGGCAGGGAGCCGGCACGCCCTGCCGTCTCCACTAAAAAAGTCGCTTTCACTAATGAGCAAGAAGATCCGATAATAATGGTCTTAATTATTGCAAACATTTTTACGGGCTTAGCTACAAAAACCTCAAAGTCCTCTTCGGTAAATCCTCCCCTTTATTTCCCCCCGCCCTCCCCGAGGTTAATTAGCACGCAAAAAAGCAAATACAAATTATGGCAGAACCAATGGGTAAATTTAAACCTAATTTGCTGTTGTTTGCATTAGCCTTTGGAGAGGAGGGGTAGCCCTCCCCTCCGCAGGCAGCTGCCGTACAGGTGGGCGGCTGCGGGGACGAATCCTGGCCCTGCCCGGGAGTCCCTTCTGTCCCCGAAATTAGGGGACTCGAGCGGCTTCAGACTGTTTTTCTTCACAGGTAGAAATGCGCTGAAGTTCTGGCAGGACACTTCTAAAAGTCGCCGCACGTCGTTTGCAGGGCAGAAAGTGCAAAGAAACAAACCGTGTTAGCGATTAACTGCTACCAAAAATAACAGAAAAAAAAAAAAGGGGGGGGGGGAATTTTCTAGAAGTAGACATAATTTGCGTTTCTAAACCCCCGTGGCACGACCCGCTCCCCCCACCGCACGTCATGCCTCCCGTTCCCCGAGGGGTAAAACACCGAGCAAGCTCTGCCCGGGGAATCGGTACCCCAGGGATGGGGAATTTACACTTTTGGTTATCTGGGATTATCTGGGTTTAAACACGATCGACCATTTATGCAAATAGCATTATCCACACTTGTAAATTTAATTAATTGCATTTCCGACTGTTGTATCAATTCTATTTTCCATCTGTAATCACTTGTAATTTCCAGTGCTACAGCCTCCCGGTTCACGGACCAAGCACGGGAAGTCAAAACTGTCTGCATCCTAAAGGTTTTGCGGATGCTGTTTCTAACCGCCCAGGTGGAAATCCCGAAAAGCAGCTTAGAGAGAGCACGACAGAAAACAAACAAATTAAACAGCGTGTGTAAACACAAGTCGGGGAGACCAGTATGTGACAGTTATTTTTTTTTCAGTCCCATGAGCATCACCAACGGCTTTGAATTGCCAGTTCCAGTAAGGAGAAGGTGGGGGTTTTGTGTAAAGTGACTGTTTGACTGCTCCCTTCACGACTTTCCGGAGTGGGAGATTGCGGGGCCCCGGTAGAGCCCGCGAAGTCTCGCTGGCCGCTGAGGGTCGCCCGTGGGCACGAAGGGACGGGATGGGCTGCAGGTGGGGAAATGAGCTTTGATTTCTGCAGACAAATACTTAAAGGCTCCGAGAGAACGGAGCCGACCGAGACATAAAATAATCTTCGTAGTCGGCTCTCTGCTTTCTGTACAGTTGAGCTCGGTACACCATACCCTGAAAAACAGGCACAACTTCCAACAGTTCAAACCCTGCTGCAAATTTCCTCCAAAATTGGAAATGGCAGGAGCCGTGGATTCGGGAACGAGAAAGGTGCGGACCCAGATCTGAGCGCCCAGGGTCGGGGATGCTGGATTCAGGACAAAACTCTGCTCTTCAGATCCTGCTATTGGCTTGTGAGGTTCTACACAGAAATGCAAGGCTGGGTGGATTTAATTTCTAAGAGAAATCCTGATCAATCGCCGTGCTCGGTGGGCAGTATCCACAGAGCTGAGCCCCGAGTGCAGCCTCACCGGGGCGATTCGCGGGTGTAATTAGGAGTAAGAGCCAACGCAAGGCATCAAATGAGCTCGCAGCAATATTTACAGAGATACCAGGTGAGCGCTGGGGTCTGGCACAGCCTAGAGCAGAAAGAAGAGCCTTTGCAAAACCCGAATCCATACCCCAACCTCAGTCAGTTCCAGGAGCAGTTCAAGTTTAGACAGAGTGTCATCAAACACCAAACTCACTGCTAAGGAAGCTGCAAGTCTGACACCCTTTTTTCAGGATCCCACCTTCCCCCCAGTATATTTTTTTTTTTTTGCCCAGGACTTTTACTGCTCAGAGGAGATGAATCAAGACATTTCCTTCTCCCCTTTCATAAATATTTCATCTCCCAAATGTAATTACCAAGGGCGAAGCGACACAAGTGTTTACTAAATAAGATTATGTGATAATGTTAATGTATTTTATGCCTGTGCTGTGACACCAGACAATCCCCTATTAATAACGGCTCAATGAGATGTGGAAGTTCTTAACAGGATGCTTTGGGGGATTGGAGACTTTTTTTTGCACCAGGAAAAAGGCAAGTGCAATACCATGGCATCGGTGGTAAAGGATGAAGAGCCGTTCCCAGGGGTCAACTGAAATGGCAAGTGGAGCTGTAAGTAGCCCGGAGGGTTGTTTGTTTGTGCTACAGATAACACACAGACAGGTTATCTGCGAACCAGATGTAAATCACTCGCAGAACTTCATAATGCAACAGATGTAGGGAGGTTTGTGCACATTATAATGGTTCTGTGACTGAATTAGTGGCTGGGGGCCCTGTGGACTCATCAGAAGTGCTCTGTGCCAGTCCATGCATCCACGGCTCGCCTCTCTCCCTAGCCAATGCAAAACCAAGAAAAAAAACCCAACAAAAAACCATCCCTTGGTCCAACTTCCCTCAGTCAGAACAAAATATCCCCATCAAATGTTACCTCTCCTCTGACGATTTTCAGCTCTCACCTTTATCTGTTTGTGTTTCTGTCTCTCCGGTGGCTGTGTCCATCTGCTGCCTCCTATTAATCTGTCCATCCCTTGTAGTCTTCTGTCTCTATTTTATAACCGTCAGCCACATGCTCATTTGTGTATGGTCAAAAGTAACTTGGGATGCTGACTGCCCAGCTTGAGACATTAAGATGTGGCCCCTTTTTAGGAAGTTCTTAGAAAACTCTATATGGTACAGCTCAAGATTTTTCAGAGGTCCTTGCCCACAGGTTAACATGAAAGCACCAGCTTCCAGGTCCGTCCGTCCACATGGCACATAGTAGCCCCACAGGGACCTTGCAGGACACAGTGGGAAACTTAGCAATTTGCTTATGATGAACCACCCACGAGGCAGCACACTGAAAGCCTGAGCAGCCTCCAAGTCAGGGATTTCCCTGTAGCTCCTTTTCTTCTTCAGCACTTGAGCCAACATGGCATCCCTCCCAGAGCTGTTGGTCAGAGCTTGCTCCTTTGGGTGGCAATCTCCATGCTGATGAAAACAGGGTGATACACAAGTCCTTTGCCTTTTTTGATGCTTTCAGGGCAAATTCCTCCAGCGCCCGCAAAGTTTGGCTGTCTATTTCACATTAGCACTAGTTTGTAGCTGCCCTCTGCCCTGCAGGGTGGAAGGTCAATCCTTTATTTACTTAGTCCCTCACTTAGTTCATCTGCAGTCCTTTCAGTGCTTTGGATAATAGACACAAAGTGAGCTGCTAACCTGCTCCCTGGCCAGGAGCCTGCTCTCCCCAACTCCTGTGCTGGGGAGAAGAGCATTGTCTTCTCCAGATGATACCAGTGCAGAACAGTGAAGCAGGCTGGGTGGGTAGCAGCTCTTCCCTGCCCAGGAGCAAGATCTAATTGAACATGGAATGAAATGAAGGATGTAGATGTTTCCAAGAACTGACACGGTCAGGTTAAAAATCATGAAGGATGGGGGAAAATTATATCCCCGACATCACCTCTGGCCTGACAGGTCCTGCTTGCTGGTGACTCTGGAGCTGGTTGCACCAGCTCCCTTGCCCTGCAAAACAGCAGCAACCCTGAACATTGCAGCACCCTTGTGCCATTGCTCTCCCGGAGTGACCCAGGGCCTGCCCTGGGCCCATCAGGTGCTCCTGCACCTGTGGGAGCCTCAGCAGGCAAAGTCAGAGCCACGATGTGCTGGGCTGGGGAATGTGCCAGCTCCAGGCTCTGCACCCAGTGCCAGCAGCCAGGTTCACCCTACCCAGTGCCCTCTCTGCTGTTAGAATATCCGCAGGATGTGAGAGCCCAGTGGGTCCCAGCAGAGCCCTGGACTCTTCCAGGGTGGCTCAAGAGTGGACTCAGAGATAAACTCTCTCAAAAACAGAGTGATGCAGCTCCGTAGGGCAGCCACAGCCCCTCAGCCAGGGCTGACCACAAAACCAGCAGGTTTCAAAACTTTTCCACTTGCATGAGTCCAGAGAGTGGCATTTTCCAAGTCCTGTCCCACCCGGCTTCAGGCACTGCTGAGCATCTTTCCACTGAGCTGGGTTGCTGCAGCTTGCTGTGGGGCAACTGAACCTGCTCTGAACCTCCCGTTGCCTGCAAATAATATCAAGCAAAAGCAGTCAATAGCAGAAAACAAACAGTATTAATAACTAAATAGCTATCAGATCTTTACTACTGAATAATATTCATATTAAAAGAGTAAATTAAGATACTTCTCAAGAACACCCACACTTGAGAAGGGTTTAAATTCTGAAGGAGCAGATGAGGGATCTTGAATCTCGCAGAGGGACCATACACCAGTTGTCTGTGAGGGAGCTGGAGGACAGTCCAGTCCCACCCTCTCCCAAGAGCAAAGGACTCACGGTACCACTGCAGACACCGCTGACTGCAAGGGATGGAGGTGGTTTCCAAGGGTCAGCCAAAGGCAGACACAAAAGGGGTTTCCTTGAAGGCTCCAGGCGCTGGCAGGGAAAAGTGCCCTTTGCCTGGGTGTCCCAGGCCGGGTGTTTATTCAGGTCCTACAGAACAATGCTACAACCGGAAAAACTGGCCTCCCCCTTCCACAGGCCCAGCCGGAGGGGCCATGTGTGCCCCCCCCCAGCTTGTCCCCAGGGTGGGTGAGCAGTGCCAGAGCCCTTTTTTTTTTTTTTTTTTTTTTAAATAAAATCTTTTTGTTTCCCTGCTCTCCCATTGCTTCAGAGGACGGGAAGCAGCAGTTTCTTGGGGAGGAGGCTGGGGATTTGGGGAGTTTCAGGCTGGGAGGGAGCATGAGCTCATCCATCCTGACCTCACACCACATCCCTGTCCCGCAGCATCCTCTGGCTCCAGCAATGCTGGCTGTAACTCAGCACACATTTCCAGGAGCCTGTAACTAGTACACACCTGGTCTGGAGAGATCACCCCTGTTGAAAAACTGAACCACTTCTCTAGGGATCCTGGCAAGCCCCAAAGCTGGCTGCAGCCGAGATCAGGTGAGGGAAGGATGACCACAGCCTGTCCAGCCCACCCAGAGGACAGAGGCTTCTCAGGACACCCACAGCCCAGGGATGTTAGAGTTTCAAGGCAACACCCTACACAGACACCATTTGCTTAGCAGCCAGGAGAAATCAAATATCACCAGTGCCCCTTTTAAGGGTTGTAGGACCAAGGCTGAGTCATGCTTCAGGTGCTCAGCATTTATCAGGATTAAACTCAGAGCAGTGGGCAGTTTTTACCAGCTGGAGGATCCTGCAAGGCAGTATACTCTGCCTCCCAGTTGAGTGCTCCTTGTGTTCCCTGAATGAAATGTGTTGCCACTTTGATTGTATTATAGGATGTGACAAGCTGATCCCTGCCAGGAAATTAATGAGCCCCAAACACCTTACTCATCCATCACCACCCCAATCAGCCACCTAGTGCTGTACCCAGCACTGTCGGGCCTTGAAGGCCACTGAGATTTTGGAAACTTCACTTTCCAAAGGCCTGATGCTGCTGCCAGACTGGCAAGGGGCCAAGATCAGCATGGGGCCCGCACATCCCAGTCTTGCCCACACTGCAGCAATGGCTGTTTCTTCTGCTGATGCCTCCCTCCAGGCTGCTGTGTTTGACCAGAGCCTGTTTTCCCTGCCTGTTGCCCACTGGAGTCCCTGAGGTCATCATGGTCCCAAGTACTGGGGCTGTTTGAGCAAACTCAAACCTCATGTTCAGCAATGGTTGGGACATGTTAACACGGAGTTGAAAATGAGAGCTGAAAACCTGGGATGCTGGAGAAGTGTCTCCTCACTGAAACAAAGCAGGGATTTGGGGAAAAAAAATGAAGGAAAATGAATGAAAGCGGTTCTGGGATACATCAGTGGGGAGAGCATTGTCCCAGGGCTGCATTTCCCAGACAAGGATGCAAAGGGCCACTTGCAAAACAGTAGCGAGTGGTAACAGTTTTCAGAAACCATGACAAAAGGAGCTGGAAGGTCAAATGGATGAAGGCACTTGAGCTCCTGAGGGCTGACTGTGCTTCCCAGGGTCTGGTCCTTGCATGCTACTGTATCAAAGCTGGTCCTTTATGTGCTCATGGCCTCGCAGAAGTTTTTATGAGCCACTGGTGCACTGCAACACATTTGCTCAAGCTTGCAGCTTGCAAGGTGTATCCCTGGAAGGTGCTGATGGGTTTTGGGGCACTGATGCTGAATGCCTGATGCTTAGCAGCATGGCAGTGGCAAGATGACAGCTCCCTGGGCTTGTGCCAAATGAGCAGCTATCCTGCCTGGCACCACAGCATCCCACTCGTGTGCCCCATTGAGCGCACATCTGGGGCTGGCTAGGGGCAGAGGGATGCTGGAAGACGGGAGAGATGAGGATCCCCACCTCCCCAGGAGGAGATGCCTTGGAGGGGAGGTCCCTACTGAGAGTGCTGGTGCCTGGACATGTCCCTGAAGAAGAGGACCGTGTTGGTAGTTATTTTTTTTCGTGCAGCAACAGAACTGGTGGAGCTGAAACCCCAAAACCTGCTCAGCTGGTGACAGCCGACGCGGGCAGCAAAGCAATCTGCATGGCAGGAGAGGCCAAGCAAGGTCCCCATGGGTCTTCGTGGGGTCAGGGCATTCACACTGTTCTTTTGCACCTCCCCAGCATTTGCAGAGACCAGGCGGGATTGAGGGGATTGGGTCCCAGAGTTGGGGATGTCTGCAAATGCTTTCCAACGAGCTGCTTCTCTCCCTGAAAAATGGAATTTCATTAGAGCAGCTTTGAAGTGGTAGGGGAAATTCCCACACTGTGCTAGCGCTTCTCTTTGTCTCCATTGGACAATTATGAAAAATACAGCTTTCCAACTGTGTCATTTGTTCTTCTTCAACTTAAAAATTTCTCTTCCACCTCATTCTCTAGGCAGTATTTTTTACTTCATCTCAATTGTGGAAAAAATGTTTTAAAATCTTCTATTTCTGGTACTAAAAGAAAAGGGAGATGAAAACTTTCCAATTTAAAACTTTCTCACTGACAAAATAAAGACCAAGTGAAACATTTTTTTCCAATCACCTTTGTTCCTCTTGCAAAAATTCAGAAGGAAGAAAACCCACCAAAACACAAAAATTCTGTAGTTTCCTCCCTGAGCTGATGGAGATCTCTCTAGAGGAAATGTGTCCGATAACCTAAAGTAAAGCCGCCTCCCCTGCTTTATCTCAAGCAGTGTCAGATGGGTATTTCTAGCAGGATCTCTTCCGGACACTCAGAGCATCAAATTACTCTCCCATCCTGTACTCCTCCACTGAACTGATTCACAGCTCCTGGATCGGCGCTCACCAGAGGCTCCGCAAAACCACGCAGCGGTGGGATGTGATCCGTGGCCAGAGGGAAGGGCTCTCACGGATGGCAGACAAACGTGCACCTCTATCCTTCAGCCCTGCTGCTTCACTTGGGGAGCCTGAGGATGCCCCAGGAGCTGCCCCCTGTGCTATGCAGAGGGGCCTGTTTCATCGGGGGGGTTTGTTCCTAGGGAAGTTGCTTCAGTGCCTCAGTTTCCCCATTAAGTGCTGCAAACAGCCACCTCACTTCTCCCTTTTCTAAAGCAAGAGTGGACCAGAAGGGTTGGCATTTCATAACATGAGCAGCATCTCAATTCACCCCTAAATCCAAAGCCACCCTGCTTTGCTTCTGCCCCTACACGGGGCCACACAGGGAACTGAACCTCTGAAAGCATCCAGGTCCCAAAACACCCCATGTCTCAGACTGGACACCTGCTGCCAGCCTGGCTGGGGTTTGAACCTAAGTGGTGAGTGAAGGGCTGGTGGTGTCCCCGCCCTGGCTGGGCCATTTTCCCCGTTTCGGGGTTTGCTGCTAATATTCCCACTTGCCCAGGGAAATAACCCCCTGGGCTGCCATCACTGGGAGATCAGCCCGCACCTCCATCCACCACCTCCCTCAGGGATTTGCATCCAGGCGCTGCGATGGGGATGCCCATCCTTGCAGTGGAGAGAGGGCCATAAGGAGCTCAGTCAGGAAACCCTGACCTAAAATGAGGCCAATTACCCATTAATTGATGCCGCTTGCTCCCCAGTGATTAATTGTCAAGAGAAACCATGTCACATTTTGCAAGCCCAGACTCCAGCGCAGCGACACCGTGGGTCCTTTATCAGCCTCGGGGCTGGCTGTGGCACCAGCCTGTCTGAGCCAGGCAGGTACCTCCGCATCCCAGGGCTTGTTTGTTTTGGTGTAAGCCTGAGCGTAATTGGGGCTAAAGAAAAATACTCACAGTAAAACAAATGCGGCGCCAATGATGGACACAGCCCTGCAGCCAGCACGAAGACAGATGGGAGGAGAGCCTGTCCTAAGAAGCCCAGGTGGACATGCTCGGAGAGTTCAACATGTGACTGTCGACCATGCAATTAATTTCCAGCGGACCCTGGGAGAGTGAAGATCCTGACCAAACAGCTCCTGCAGCCTGCACATGCCCAGGGCTAGAGGGAGATCCTACCGTGTCCCGCTCTGCCCTCCCAGCTGGGACTTTCTTGTGGCTTTTCTTGCCCCAGCTTCCCCCCAGCACCACCCTGAATTATTCATTTATGAGGCAGAGAAGAGGATAAATCACAAGCAATGATTAACGTGAGTTACTTTACATGCTGGGAAGATCTATCAGCCTGGCTCCAGCAGGTTGCAGTGATTAATGCAGCACCACTCCTCTGGACAGAAGCCCTTACATTCAATTACTGATGCTGGGGGGGCTCCTGGGCAGCAAGAAATCAAACAAAGATGAGACTGACAGGGGAGACCCCAGGCCACTGCAGGAGATTTTCAAGTGGATCTGCCCCATATTAGCCTCAATCAGGTTTAATGGGGTTCAGACAGGTTAAGAAACCAAACATATACAAAAATCAGGCACGTTCTGACATCCCTGTCCATTTGGAATTTAGTGCAAAGCCATCAAAGTCGGTTCTTAGGTCACGTCCATCACACAAGTCTGCAGGTTTGTCAGACCTGCCTTCTGATGCCCTGGGAGTAAACTAGCCTGGGGTGCAGAGGCTATTTTAAAAACAAATTCAAAAAATCGCAACATCCTGGCTTGATTAACCTTAATTAATTAACTAATAGTTCATTAACATTAATTAATAAGCTGAATGCCATTTTAATTACTTGATAACAGATGACTTGGAATGCCCTTTTTCACTCTGTCCAGGGCTGCCTCTTGTGGTACACTGAGCCTGGGAGCTTTGCTCTTTTGGGGCAGGATCCCTCCTGTGCCCCACAGGTACCAACTGATTTGTTTCTGATGACCAGCAGCTTCGCAGAGATGATTCTGCATCTGCTGGAGTGCCCAAAGCAGGAAAGCTTAGGGGGTTTCTGGCTGAGCCCTTCCCAACATCGCAGGTGTCAGATAAGACGTGATGTGTTTTGAATCCAGATCCTGGACTGACTCTGCTGTTTTTTTACTGTTTCATCTCTCTGCTGTAGTTATACCTGACTCCATCATTAACATCTACAGCAAAAGCCTGGTTACTCAGATCTAGATCTTGATAATCAGCGCAAGACCAAATTCAGCATGAGGAAAGACACCACTGAGCTGTGTTTGTGCCGTTACGCTGTAATTATGTATTTTTTAGAGCCTTAATCTCATCAGACCCTCAGCACTCACTGAAAAGAAGGGGAAAGGCTGTGGCCACAGACCTCTCGGTGACAAAGCCCCCATCCCTCTCACCAGAGTGTGCAACCTGGCTGGGCTCTTGATCCCCATCACATGGCACAGTGATCTGCCAGGGAGGAGTTGTATTAGCCCAAGCCATTAACACAGAAAGTTATTAGTAGGCTCTTGGGCAGAGTCTATTTTCATATTCATTTGGCTAATTAAATGTAAATCGTTGCTCGGGATTACCACAAAGGATACCAAGCCCCATCAGTTAGCCTGTATGCACAGGGGAGAAAGGGTGTCACCCCTGTGCTGGGGTGATTCATGGTCACACAGGACATGCCCAGCCTGCTGTGGCAGTGAGTGGCTCTGTCACTCACGGGTGATGACAGACACAGAGTGGGCAACTGATTAGCCGAGCTCCAAGGAGTAGATGCCACTTCTTTCCACCTGTGGGATGTATAAAACAGTGACATCTGGCCGTGACTCTCTGTGATGGCAGGATTTGGAAGATGCTCCATGAGCACTCTGGCCGTGATCAATATTTGGAGCCTGCTGGCCCTGGCTGCCCTCCCCAGGGCCTGGCGGAGCATATGGGTGTTCCCAAGTCACCAGCTAGTGTTGCAGCAGCTTTTAAGATGTCACCGATCTCCTCATAGGGACCCTCTGCCAGTCACATAAGCTGAGGCGGTGCGAGAATTGAGTCCAGAGATGTTTCCATGGTCACACCACCAGCCTGGTCCCCGTGCCCATGTGGGTACCCTGCTCATCACATGGCAATGCTACAAAATCACCAGCAAATGGCATTTTCTGCTCCAGACAGGACACTGAAGGGCTGCAGGTGGGGATAGGAGGGACAGAGATGGATATCCTAAAAAGCAGCATGGAGACACTTCTCTGTGGCTAAGGTGCTCGCAGGAGGGACATGGTGAGCGCTGGCCTCCCGCCTCTGTTTACTATGCCCTGCATGTTTTGGTCGGGGCCTCACCACAAACAGCAGCATGGCTGAGTCTGTTGTCACTCCTTTTCTCAAAGCAAACAAACACAGAAGCTGTTGCCCACTGTGTCAGCTGGGGGGCACAGGGCAGGGCAGGCGAGCAGGCTTCCTCATCCCGCAGGCACTGTGCACAGCCAGCCCCAGACTGGGTTGGGTGGTCCAAGCTGCACCCACGGCGTCCCTGTCCTCAGCCTGGGCACTGGCTCCTCCCACTGGTGGGAGAAGCCAGGTCTCCTCTCCTCACAGCAGGCAGTGTCAGGGCTGCCACGCCACTCACACAAGGATGAAGCCCCTCTTTGCATGGTACAGACAAGATAGAAGTCCATGCTTTATGTGTGGATTTGGTTAGTAGGGCTGCCTGGAGACCCACGGGCATGGCACTGCATCCACAGGGTGCTTGAGTGATGGGCAGAGACATTCAGGGCTGAGCTGCAAAGCCAAGGGAGGGGAGATGTGGAGGGGTCCAGGCTGGAGTAGAACGTCAGGCAGGGCTGACGTGCAGCGGTGGCTGGAGGGGCCTGTCCAGACCCATTGCCTGGGAATTGCATTTTGGCACTCATGAGAAAATCCACTTGCCACTCAAAGCAACCCCACAGCCTGGCTCTGGCTGCATGTCCCGGCTGGTTGCAAAAGGATTGGCTGGGAGTCAGCCAGGAGCAGGCAGGGGAGCTGGGAGATGGTAGAGGGGAGCTTTGCCCCTCTTTGGAGCAGCTTGCAGGCAGAGCAAGCCTGGGCTGCCTGTATGCTGTGGCAAGGGCAGAGCTGCAGGGGAGGTCAGTTCCTGACTTTCTGCCTCCAGCCCTGTCTCAAGGATGAGCGGCTGCTGGGGTCAGTGATGCTGAGGATCCTTGGGTATTCCCACTGACCGTTGGCTGAGACATAGCTGTTTGCTGCAGATGGAGCTGCAGCGTCGTCCTCATCCTCTGAATTCCTTGATTATTTGGCATACACTGCCCAGCTCCATGGAATCCAACTCAGTGCTGGTAGCTGGCAGTGTTGACCAAGCCAAGAATACACCTAGAATGAGCTCTGCAAGGTGGGGAAAGCAGGACATAGTGCCTCTGGGAGTTTGGGAAGGACATACCATGGGCAGCCTCTGCCACTTGCCTGCAGTCCCACAGACAGGGAGGGAGCAGGGGCTTTACCCTCCATGGTATCTGGTAGCCCCTTGCCCCACAACCAGGCTGGTCCTGCCTCTGCTGGCTCACAGCCCCACTGCACTCAGTCCTGGCTGCCTCCTGTTATCAGTTGCTGAAATCCCACCTGTTTTCCCTGCCGTTTGTAGTAGTAGCCCTGTCCGAATTAACCCCTGACCCTGATGAGCTGCTCTTTTCTTCTGATAATCGTGTTTACCAAGTGCTTGGAGGTTTGCTTTTTTCTCTGTGCCAAAGCTCAGCCATCCTGTCTCCAGCGTGGGATGAGTCCTGGCCATTCCCAGCTTGGAGTGTCCATGACAGCCACAGCCTGGCACAGGGATCCTGCTCCTGCCGAGCCAGCTGGTAAGCCAAAGCAGCCCCAGCATCCCTGAAGTCCATAAAAAAAATAGTGCTCATCTTTTGCTAGGAAATCTTTGGAAGAAGTCCACTATCTTGTCACCCTCTCCTCTGAGTTTCCAGCCTTGCCAGGGTACCAACAGAGAGGGTCCCAGCCTCAACCCCTCCCTGGCCCAGGTGACTTGTGCTCCTGGCTGCCCCAGTCCCAGCCTGGGACCTCAGGAGCAGGGACAGAGAAGGGTTTGGAGGTGAAGGCTGAGGGCAGAGGGTGTGAAGTAGAAGAGCTTCTGCAAACCCTTACCAACTGAGCCTGCCACAGCCTCAGCAGACTTCCCTTCACCCTCCTCCCCTCACTCACTCTTCCTTAATTATTCTTAATGGGCAAGCTCATAAGAGCTTCTATTAACTTTATTACCAGATCAATTAGTGTTTTCTTTCCCCCTTCCTCCTCCCCCTGTGCTAATAATCCCATCAAATATGAAGACAGCATCCACGCCAGTACTCAGCAACCTGGAGAAGGTGCTGGGAAATGCAGCCTAGCCTGAGCTCCAGATGCTTCGTTGGGCACTTCTGAGATGGATGGATCCTCCCCAAGATGCAGCCCAGCAAGGAGGAGAGGGAGCCAGGGAGGGGGAAGATTAATTGGAGAAGAATTTGGCACTCAATGGCTCCAAAATCTGCCGGCATGAGTGGTAGCAGCTTGGCACCAGGATGCAGCCCTCTTGCCTGCAGCCCTGTGAGTTGGCGGGGTCGGCGCAGCCAGCAAAGGATACAGGTGTTTGTCAGCAGGTCTGGGAGAAGGAGCGGTATCATCAATCAGAGCTCTGCAGGGATGGGGCAGTGGGGACAGGAGATGGAGGAATGGCTGTGGCCATGTGCTCTGAACAGAGGGGAGAGGACACCTGCCCGGCATGGAGGCAAGAGCAATCCCAGCACCTCTGTCCTGCTCTGTAGGAGACACGAGGGAGGATGGGAACATGCACCAGGGCACACACTGTCCATCACAAGAAGGCTCTGTAAAGCCCCACAGCCCCTTCAGAGAGGGAGAGATGCAGAGGATGAATCCTGGTGCTGAGCACGTCATCTGGCAATCCTTTTCCAAACTCTGTCCCCTTTGGGGACCTACCCCAAGCACTCTGAAGGCAAGTGTCACCCTCAGCCCTTGGCACAGCCCTTGCACACACGTGTTTCTGGCTGCACAGATACAGGAGCTGGCTGTGAGCTGCAGCCGTGCTCAATGTCCTGGCTTGCAGCAGGGCCATCACAGCCTGACTGATGGCCCCTGAAGGGAATGTGCAGGGAAACTGTGGGAGCGAAAGGATTTTGAAATGTTTGACCAGGGGACCTTGCCTGGAAAGCAACTCCTCTTGCAGCAACGCCAGATCCCACCCCAGAGCATTTCTCAGAGACTGCTCAACCACCCACGCAATTTGTTCCAGCCTGAAAAGACCCACTTGAGCATCCCGGAAAGGGCACAGCATTCCCAGCAGTCCAAGCCACGTGTCCTGCTTGTATCACACTGATGGCTTTCAGCTTTGGCACTTGGAAAGGACTCCAGGGCCACTGCAAAACTCCAGTCTGCTGAGGCCATAGGACAGCATGGCTTTGAGCCCAAGGGCTCAGCATGGGCTCCTGGCCCCTTGGCCAGACGAGACGACCAGAAGAGCTTGGTACAAGGAGGATTTGTGCCAGTGAAGCACCCATAGCCTTTTCGTTAAGCCAGTGTTCGCACTTGGATGGGGTTTGTGTGGACACCAGCCACCAGCAGTAGGACTCTGTGGAGTCAGCTCCCAGTCCCCATGCATTTGGGCCATGCTCAGCACTTGGGTTCAAAGCTAGGACCAATATGAGCTGGTTCTCCTGGGCAGGTCCCTTCCCAATTCCTGGAGGATGCCAGAGGGGATCTTGCCAAAAAACCCCAGAGAACAACAGCTTTTGGTGGGTGCTCACAGTGACTTCTGCATGGAGATATTGCTCCTTGACTACATCCCCTCAGAAGATGTCTCCAGCCAGGGAGGAGTTAGCAGGACATGGTATCCTTTCCTCCTCATGTAAGGAGGTCCTGCTGCCTCCTAATGTCATGGGTGGTTTGCTATGAACGGGCAGCAACTAGGTGCACATTTACAGCCAGTGCAGTGCTGGCTGAGCACCCCAAACTCCTGCTCTTTCTGTCATCTTTCCAACTGGCCCGAGTTTAGCTTCCTCCTGAAACAGCCTGTTCCTAGGTCCCTCAGTGGATTTGTCCCTGCTCTTGCCTGTGAGTCTCATTCTCCCCGTGGAGCTGATTCAAAGCTCTTTAGACTCCCAACCCTGAGCCTGTAGAGCCTGCCCCATCCACTTCTCAGGTCAGAAGTGCAACATCTCTGCACAGCCTCTGACCAGTACAAAGTCCTCCAGGCCATACAGGTAGAGCCCTCTGCTGCTGCCTGCAGGGTTGTTCCTTCCAAGGCTCAGAGTAAAGATGCTTAGCTTGCACCACTCCTAATCTGCTCTGTTTGCACCCCGTTCCTGAGGAAGACCTCCAAAGAGAGCTCCTGGCCTTCATCTGCTATGGGCTCTGAAGACAGATCCAAGAAGCTTCCACTGACATGGAATGGCTCAGTGCTTCTGTGACCTTTGGGGGACACATGGGGTCTGTGCCTGCCTGGGGGGTGGCCTGGGCTGGGCATCACAAGCCTGGAGCTGATCTCAGCCAGGGGGTTGTCAGGGAGGAGTAAAGCCACCACCATGGGTCTGGGAAGAAGGGGAAACCCAGCCCAAGTTTTCACACAATCAGGCAGAAGATCCAGTGCTGTCCCTTGGAAAACCGACCCTAAAGGCTTCTAACTTCATGGCCAAGGGCTTCCCCTTTACACTTACAGGTGGTGGGCACTCGAGGGGGAGAGCGATGCTCCACTTGTATGGGGCCATCGCTGTTGGAGATGGAGTAGGAGAGAGCAAAGCGCCACTGCCCCCCACGTCCCTCCAGCCCTTCCAAAATAAACAGGCCTGGGAAATAATAGTCAATGTGAAAAGAATTAAAAGGGCTTCTGCATGTGTGCGTGTGTATGTGTGTGCGAGTCCTGCCAGGTTAATACTGCTGCCTATTCGCTTGACAGCTCCAAGATTGATTACCCGCCTCAGCGCTCTTTATAACTTGATCAGTCGAATTAATCTCTGGCTGCGGGCCCATCTGATGCCAGGCATCACAAATTTAATTTGGAGGTGTATGGGATCTTTTATTCCTCCCTCCCTCTGCCCCTGCTCCCCCCATCCCTGTCTCTCTCCCTTTCTTCCCTGCTCGCCAGCACGCGTGATGCTCCGGCTGCTGTGGGGATGGCCTGGGCTGTCAAAGCTTTCTTGGGGCTGCAGGGGAAAACATCATCAGGTAAACCCATGCTACCCACAGCAAAAAAAGAAAAAAGAGGAAAAAAAAAAAAGGCAAACAAACAGAGGCCAAAGCAGACACTAAGTAAGACATATTAATGTACT
This sequence comes from Trogon surrucura, assembly GCA_020746105.1. Taxonomy (NCBI): domain Eukaryota; kingdom Metazoa; phylum Chordata; class Aves; order Trogoniformes; family Trogonidae; genus Trogon; species Trogon surrucura. The sequence goes on along the minus strand of CM036621.1, from coordinate 14,671,220 downwards.
AAAGACTTAATGAAGTTTGGGGGGGGGAATGGGGGGGATGGAGGGGAAAGTGCTTACTTTATTAGTTTATGGCCGATTAATGGGAACGGTCATTACAATGATGGAGATGGATTGCTCCCATCAAACACAACCACCAGCCCCTTTCGGAACATAGAGGGGTGCCAGTGTTAGAGCTTCAATTCTCAGCCAGGGTTTGGGAAACAGGGTGCTGGTGAGGGAGGGGAGATGGGCCCAGGGTGGGCAAGGGGCTGCGGGGATGCCGGGGGGGGTTGGAAGATTCCATGAGCTGGAGGCTGAACGAATGAGGGGTACAGGTGCTGGGACTTAGGATCAGTGCTTTTGAGGAGGAATCCTGCAGAGCAGAGGAAAAAAGAAGGGAAAAAGTGAGGAGGCAAAGGATACCCCATGCCAACAGGTAACCAAAAGTGTGTTCAGCTTCCATGTCCAGAGGGATGACATCTTAAATGTGTTAGTACCCAGCTATCAGCCAAGGAAGGCACAGAATGGACAGATGGACTAGCCAGGAGCTCAGGAGCTGAGCTCCATGGGTGACAAGAAGCTCTCACCCCCTGTCCCTCCTGGGCTCTGCGCTGAGACCCCCAGGTGGGGTCTGGAGGAGCAGGCCCTGGACAGGATGTGAAAGTCATTTTGGTTCAATCCAGAACAACATCAAATACCTGCTTACAGCCCAGGTGCCCTGTGGTAATGACCCAGAGATCCCCAGACACCTCATGTTCATTAGAATAATCCAGTAACCCTCCAGCAACTAATTGGCAGTTACACTTTAGCTCCCTGGGGTGGGGCAGTAATTCTCACCCCTCTGAGAGCCATGTTACAAGTGCCGTTTACTAGGGCCAGTGGAATAAATGCAGCACCCACTCAATAGCCTTTGATTCCTCCTGTACAGTGTTTGCAGCCCTTTTCATTCACCTCACACCAGAATTTACACCAGCCATGGAGGGTAATTTACTTTTTTTGCCTTTAATGGCCAGAATATTCACACTGAAAACAGGAGTTGGGAGACAGGACAGAACGTCTTAGACATTTGTGCTAACTTTGCCATTTGTCTGAAAAGCTGTCTGTTGAGCTTCACATATGAGGGAAAGGGGCAGAGGGAAACACATCTCTTGCCTTTTTCTTGGGTGCCGGGCTTCCAGGGCACAGCCAGGACCTGCTCCGGCAGCCTCCTGACCTGTCTGCCCAGACACCATGTGGCAGAGATGGAAATACATCTGTCAAACCCTCATAAGAAATGTGCACCCAGAGCAACTGCCTTTCCCGTGCAGCATCACCTGTGGCTGTTCTAGCTGATGTTATATCCAAGTTCTGCCCGAGCCTGGGGTGCAGCCATCCCTTCACACTCTCTCCATAGCTCTGCTCTTACAGACTGTGGCTTTTCTGCATAGTTTTGGGACCAGCTTTTTGAATACAGTGGTTTGTGGGCTTGCAGAGCAGTGGGAGATTGGCTTTGCCCTGCAATCTTACCTTAAAATTAATCCTCAGGAGCAATTCAAGGGTATGATGCAGCGGAGTTGGGCCATGGGCTTCCATCCCTCAAGGTCCTCTCCCAAGCCATCAGCTCTCTGTCTGTGTGCGTTACCCCATGCTTCAGCCAGTTTCCCATCTGATTGTTGGTCAAGCCTAAGATGACTTGAACTCCAGAGCACAGTGGAGAAAGCCCAGATTGCAGTTTGGTGTTGTGAAGATGATGGCATCATCCAGCAGCTCACTGGCCATCCCCAGCAGTGGTCAGGCTCCGTGGCAAGGAAAAGGCTCACGGCTGCGTGCCGGCATCGAGCAGTGCTGCCACTCTCCAGCATCCACACGATCTCGCAGCCTTTCATCATTCCTGAGTGATGAATAACCACCCTAATGAATGGAGGGAAATTGGATTAGTGCTGAACACCCATGTGCTTAAACTGTGCCTGATTAAACCCCCATCTGTGCAGGAAAAGGCCGAGTATTGCCGCCACTCAAAAGCCAGGGAGCTGGCAGCACTTGTGCACAGCCTCATCTGCAGCCTGTTTGGACATTTCAGGTCTTGGGGAGCATTTTACTCCTCCACCTCTGGTAAACCACCCCTTGAAGGCTGAGCTGGAAAGTTTGGGGATGGTTTTCTTCAGTCTACTGACCTGTTCCCAAAAGATGCTTTTTTCAGCTAGAAGAGGGAAGCTATATGAGACTTCAACTCATCTCTGGGCTTGTTACCAGCCTCAACAGGGAAAAATCAGTCTCGTCCTTCACATCTCACTTTCCCCTTTTCCAACTGATACTAGCAACAGCTTCTTACATGCAGAGACTCTCCCACTAGGAATTTGCCCCAAATTCTGGCCCATACAGAAGCCAGCTCTACCTTTCTTGATGGCTTTTCGCAGACCTCTTAGAAACAGGCTAGGGACACCAATGGGGATGACAGTTCACAAAACCTGGCTGTCAGGACATGGACTAAGAAAGCTGCCAAAACTGAGGTTCCAAACAGACAATTCAAAGCTAATATAGATGCCAGGATCCTCTGTAGTTGCCTTTGGAATTACTCAGACCTAGTCATATCAACCTGCCTCCAAACACCAAGACTTGTAACCTGGCTTTGCTTAAAGCATCTCTACAACAAAACATATGGAAAAGGATCCCAGCTTGCTCTGCAGAAAACAAAAGCAGGTTAAGGCACCTCTGATCTTAGTGAATGGGCTTATTTCAGCCCCTCTCACTGATAAAACAACTGGCAAGCAAAATGAATCCTGTTTTTAAGTGTTTTTCTCTTGGTTTGAACTCACATCCAGATTCATGTTTTCCGTTTCTCAGTTTCGTGAGCACTTTCTGTTTCTTCCTCACTAAGTGACTGGGGCCCTCACAATCATTTTTGTAAGCTCAATCATCAGACCCTACAAGGCATTTCCTCTGGGCCTAAAATCCCACTGTGGCTCTTCTCTGAGCCAGCTCCAGTGGCCCTCCACCCTGTCATCCAGGAGACAGCACTGACCCAATGAACCTTCATCCCAGGAAGCTCACAGCTCTTGGATGGCTGCCCCTTGCTGCACATCCTGAGGATATCAGTGGGATCTTATGCTGGGCTCTTGCATACTCACAGTCCTGGTTGCTTGGGACTGTTATTGGGAGGAATGGTTGCTGCAACCCACCTCATGGGCAAACACGACACGTCAGTGTTATCCCAAAGACACATTCCAAGGAGTGCTTTCCACTTCCTTCCCCAGACACAGGACCTTCCATGTCCAGGGCACTGCAAGACACTGCACAACAGCACATCCCACTGCAGAATCTGGTGCTACACTCAATCCGCAGTTCTGACCAGTGCTCCCTACCCTTCACACACCTGTATGGAGAACTGAGGATTTGATACATCACCAGCCTCACTGTGAGCCACTTTGGATCAGCACAACTCAGGGTTTGGCTGCCAAGTGCTTTTGGCATTGATTTTGTCTCATGTTCTTATAAGAGGAGGCTGCAACATCTGCTGAAGGGGCATCGGCATGTAATGAAATGCAGTTGCCACTCTGATTGACAAGCCAGCAGTCCTGCAGAAGAATCAAGGAGCAGACAACCAAGCCAGACACCAACCCCTGAATGGCTTTTCCCAATTTCCATGCAGGGTCAGGTCATGTTTGTCCTTGGGTTCCACTGGGTTCACAAAAAACACTGTTATATTTGCATCTCATGGAGCTTGGCCGCTAATGTTGCTTTAATTGCTGGGCTCCTTTGCTAACAGGTCCTGAGCAGGCAGGTGCGTAGTTGACTTTGTCAGCTGTGCAGTGTCACTTCTGCCCCAGTCTTGCTGGGAGGTGGCTGTGGGGGAAGCTCACCCCAAGTGTGCCAGCACGGGGACCCACAGGCACCCAGGGCAGGAGGCTGCAGGGACCCAGGGATAAGTCAGCACTGTCCCTTGGCAAGACAGCATTATGATCCAGCACAGCATCACAAGGTAACCCAGAAGCCCCCATCTCTTTTCCCCTCTTCACGTCCCCATTGAGGAAACTTGTCAGTCCAGGACAAGCTTGTGACCCATGATCTGTCTCAAGTAACAGGGTGTAGGCTGCATAACACCTGGGCTCCTGCCCTAGACCTCAGACACATGTCACTGGCTCACCCTGGGGCCAGGACTCCCACTCCCAGATGACCCCACCAGCTCTGCTCCTGCACACCTGTATTCCACCCACACTAGAGACAACTCCCACCCCTAAAATCTAACATACACCCACACTCCTAAGGTCTGTGCCATGAAAACCCTAACCCAGCCTGCCTGCAAACACCCCAAACAAGATTTGCCCCCCCAGTTCTGCAAGTGAGGGTGGTAGGGAGCCTTTGCTAGTGCACCCAGCAGGGAAGCATTTCAGGTGCCAGTGGCTCTTCAACCATAATGAAAGTCTCAGGTATCCCAGCCTGGCCAAATCACCTCCTACAGATGCAGCACGGTGCTGGAGTAGCAATAAAAGTGTCAGAGACGTCTCCTCGTGCATCACCAAACCGCAGCACTTCGGGAGCGGCCTGCACAGAGGTTAATTATTGCTTCCCTCTCTTCCCCTCTTGCTCCTGGTTTAAGATGGATCTGACTGTCAGGAGGGATGACAGATGAAGACAAAGCACAGGTACAGCTCCCATGAACTCTGTGCCCGCCTGTATCATCCTAGAGCAGCTAGGAGTGTGTGGAGAGGAGCTGGGGGGAGGCAGAGGAGGTGGTGAGGAGAGGGGAGAGTTAAGAAAGCAGCAACCCTACCGGCGCTGGAATGGATCTGCTGTGGGGGACAAGGCGTTGCTGGACTGGGAGAAGAGAAATTAGAGCTCTTTTCTGTCCACTCTGATGGGAGGATTTTTTTCTTTCCTCCTTGCCTCTTTACACGGTTTCAGGACTTTCCATAAGATTGACAGCCAAACATCAAGGAGAGCATGAGAAAGAGCATACAGTTAGATGACTTGTGCTCCATGGAGCTTCCATTACTGCAGGCACAAACACGGGTTTGAGCATCTCCTCCTTGCGATTTAATTTAAGAAAATCTGCAATAAAGTTCAGCCACCATCACAGCTGTCTCAAGTCCCGTTCCATAAAGCAGCCTCTGGCTGGAAGAACACTGGAGTTTTTGGGTGGAAAAAGGTTTGGAGGCACAGTTATGAGCAGTCCCTAGCAGACTGACAGCTCTGAGCATTCCTCCTCCATGAGTAGTGACAGGTGACATGTCCTTTGCTTTTCTCTCAGGTCAATAGCTTTAGTACTAGCATAGTCCTGCTTTGACTGCTGGAGGTGGAAGAGGTGACCATGAACTTTGTTTCTCAGGACACAGCCCTCTCGCTAGAGAAGCTTTCAGATTTATTGGCCTGTTTTGACCACCTTTGTCCTCCCAGTGGCCAACCCCACTGCCCCAGCAGGGACAGGACACAGCTGCCTTCAAAGTAGCTTCTTCCCATTTTCCAGACAGATGGGGAAAATCAGTTCCTGTGCAACAGACAGAGCCCTGTCAGGCTCTCCCAGGAAAAGCCCGCTGCTTTGTCTCCCAGGCAGTTTTTTGGTAGTTAAGGGATGCTGTGACAGGGAAGCACGTGCCCTACCATTGCTGGTTTTCCCTGCTGCCCCCACGCAGGAAATCTCCAGGTGTCGGGAGCAGGGCCTGGCCTTTTCTGCTCCAGAAGGGTTTCGAGAGGTTCATCAGGAAGATGGATTCATTCCCCTTCTCCTGGTGCTCCCAGCAATCTGGTTTAGCTCTCACCCATGCGGAGGAGCTGCCAAAGCAGTGGTCAGCATCTGGCTTCAGGGGGGCTGCAAGTTGGGAACTGTGAGCCTGGGAGATGTGCTGGCTCATCAGGGCAGAGCAGCACCTGGATCTCTGTCTCCTGCCCTCCCCCTGCTCACAGGCAGACACTGCAGCTGATTCAGAGGGTTAAAGTCACCCCAAAGCACCCAGAACATGAAATTGCTCCCCATTCCCATAAGGTCCCTGATTTTGTCCTATGCCATAGCCTGAAGGATAAGAAATGCCAGCATTGGCAGTTTTTATCCGCATGGAAAGGCTTTCACAAATGACCCCAGTGGGAAGGTCTGCCTTCAGCCATTCCCAAATGGTGCCTTTCTTTTCCACGCTTTCCGGCCGTTTCAGCCTCATCTGATGCCATTTAGCTGCAGCTGCTGAAGGAAACATCACTTCAAATTAAACTAAAAGGAAGCACTTCAGCTGGACAACTTTGAAGTAGGAGGTTTTGACAAAAGCCTGTATTTCCTTCCTCTCTTGATCTTTTTTTTTCTTCCCACTCTCCAAATGGTGAGCTTTGGCATGGCTGCTCCCGCATGGTTGAGAGAAAGGCTGTGACTCCCCCCAGGGCACCTCCCCTCACTCAGCCAGTCTCTCCTCCAGGATGATGAGTTCAGTATCAGCAGCTGAACCCCAGTCCAGTCCCTCCATATCACCCAGCAGATTTAAAGCAAAGCCACCCAGAGGTCCTTTCTCCTTCCATGTGTACCCCGCACAGACCAGCTCCCTGCTGCTGCTATGGTGCAGAGCCCAGAAGGTATTTCCAAGGACTGAAGTTCCTGAAGGAAAGGAGCAGCACCATTATCTTAACCCACTGCCAGCCTGCCCTACGACTTATACACTGTGGCTGCCATATTATAAACCAGAGTAGGATGGTCTCTTCTGAGCCAGAAGTGTTTTGTCTCATTTATACCCTGGGAATAAATGAGAACATATTTTTAAGCTGCTGTTTAGTTACCTCCTACCTTTCAGACAGCTACCATGACCCCAGGAGACTCCCATCTCCTCAGCTGCTATTCTGAAGCTTTTCAAAGCCCAGTGCTCAGGCTCAGGGCTCTGCCCAGGCCCTGGCAAGCCCCCAGTGCTGTCTTTGGATGAAGGCTCATCTCCCACCTACTTCTCACCAGCCCTCCTTGAGAGCAGCAGGAGTACCCAGGATTCAGGCAGCATGTGTGCCTGCCAGGGGGGACACACAGGAAAGGCTGAAGAGCTCAGGCTGTGTCCCTCCCTGTGCGACAGCTAAACGAGCTGAGACAATTAAATGTGCCATTTGATGGCTGCCTGGCAGAGCTGGAGCCTCTCTCTCCTCTCTCTCTTTTAATAAAAGGCCTCTTTCCCGAAGTCGCTCAGGCTGCAGTGAGGGCTGCAGCTTGTGAAGTGTGTGAGAGCCCTTCACATTTAATTAAACAGCACATCCAAGCCTGCCTCATGTCAGTGGATCTCATCGCGCTGCCAGAGATGCCCTGGCACCTTGCTGACACAGCCCTCACTGGATGAAACACCCCGACCTGGGCTGCTTGGACAACCTCACCTCTTTCCATCTGCACCTCCAGCACAGGTTGGAGCTTGCCTGGACTGCATGATGCCACTCTGAACTGGGCTGCCATGCCCTCAGATATCAGTACTTAGACCTTGCAGAGCTGTCACCCCCTGTGAAGTGAGCCCTGCTCTCCAGAGGAGCTGAGACCCAGCAGCTCATTACATGCATACTACAGAAATGAGGTTACTCTGGAGGTCTCCAGGGTATGAGACAGTCAGGAACAGGAGACTCCCTTGATGGATCCAGCCTCACAGTAGACCATCACCCCTCCACATCTCTGACCTGCAGCTCCAGAGGCCGCCCCACAGCCAGGACGCCATGGCCACGGCCTCTCCGAGCCCCACGCGCAGTCAGCGCCGGCTTCCGCCTGTCGCCAGCTCTGGTCCTCGTCAGCCTGAGGAGGGGAAATGCCCTGCTCTTGCCCAGGGAAGATAAGAGAGATGGATAAGGGTGGGGGCAGAGGGGAGGCCAGCATTTGGGTAGCTTGGCTGGCTTTTTGGGAGAGCACTTGCTTTGCCGAGACCTGCAGCTTAACCCTTCCTTCCCCAAGGCTTGCATAAGCTGATGGTAGGAGAGAACTGGAGACTAAGATGGTGTCCTCAGGAGTCATCTCAATGTACTCTGCTTTTGGCCTTTCCCCATGTTTAAAGCGAGCCCAGCTGAGCTGGAATAAGCAGCACTTGTTTCTGGCTCCTCCATCCTTGGACAGGACAGGAAAGACCCTCCCTCTCAAAATGCTCACAGAGTGAACTGCCACTCTCATCCTTCAACCGCAGAAGCCCGGTGTCTGACGGTTTGTTATCTGCTGACACAGGCTTCAATCCACTGGCTGTGGCTGTACTCGCAGGACACGTCAGACCAGGACTCCTAAGATCCTCTTGGTTCCACTGACCCCAGCCCAGACGCAATAACAGATTTCTTATTTTTTTTCTGTTTTCTCCTCCCTAACTGAGCTGGGAAGGAATCCCTGCGGTGGGGGGGGACTGGGTCCAGCAGATATCCTGGAGACATGCTGAGTAGCAGCCCCAGCCCTCCACCACATACACCCCACAGCTGCAAAGTGGGAAGGGTAGATGAGGACGGGGATGTGAGTGTCCCACTACTTCTCTCTCTCCTCTGGGGGAGGTTATTAAAGGGGAGGGCTTAGGCTGTGCTTTAGATGTGGAAATCTAGCCAAGTAAATTTTTGGGGGTCTTTCTATTCACCCTAAGTTGCTGTCCCATGCTCCCCTCCTGCATTCCCAAACCAGCTGAGCCCAGGCAGTGGGGGAGGCTGTTGATGGGTCTGAGAACTCCCCAACTCACCGGACCTCAGGGGCTGCTCTGCAGAGACCCCATCACTCACACTTCCAGGCCTGCCAAGCCAAAGGCTCAGTAATTGCAAGCCAGATACCCCTCCCACTTCCGAAAGAGTGTGCTCCGGCAGGGACCAGGCACAGGGGCTCCCATTTCCTCCTGCCTCCGGCTGTTACGGAGCAGAGAAGTGACAGAGAGCAGCTCCGGGGCAGAAAGGGCTGCGAGGAGAGACAGCAACCAGCCCTCCGATAAGGCAGGTCCCTGCTGAGCACCTCCTTGCTTCCGAGATAACCTGGCCCAGGCGCTCTCCGAAGGGTACCTGTGCTCTCTGCAGGTTGGGCCCCAGCAAGAGTTATTTGCCTGCTCCAGCTCATCCCCCTCTTCTCATTGGGTTAAGACCACAGTCCCACACTCCAACGCCACACAGAGGGCAAAATCCAACCCACATGGAGCAGTGCTGGGCACAGGGAGCAGACCCAGGACGTGAGATGAGCACAGGAGCTGAGATATGACCAGGACCATCTCCATGCTGTCACCATGTACCACCAAGGGCAGATCTTTCCCCCAGCTGACCATGGGTACAGGCCAAAAAGTCACCTGTGTTGCAAGGATACTCCATGTGGAGAGCTGTGGGGACCCCACTTGGGCTGGTGTCACTCCTGATGGTCCTGCACAAGGATAATCACCTCAAGGGGACAGGCAGCCCCAGCTGCCATGTCCCTTCACTGGATTCAGGTTCAACATCCCACTCACAGCCTTGATAGGGGGTGCACAAAAAGTCACATCAGCAGCCCTTGGGCTTTTAAAGCCAGAGACAGTGGAGCTTTCAGCAAACACAGATGAGAAAAAAAGTAACATCAAGTTAAAGCCTTTTACAGGCTCCACTAGACACCAGTGATGGCAGAAGCCAGAGGGTGTTACCCAGCACCAATCCCAGCATGAACCCTTTGCTGTCAACACCAGCTAAAGAGCTCGCAAAAGCTGCCCCACACACAGCCCTGCCAGCACTTCAGCCAGCCTGGAAGATGGAGGCTGCCTGCACAGCTTTATCTGCTGGAAAGCCCTCCTTAAGATAGGAGGCTGCTCATTCTGCTGGAAGGAGCTGCAGGTGCCCTGGAGCATCTGGCTCAGCCCTGGGCTGTCATTTGCCTGGACTGGGAAAAAGCCCACCATTTCCCACAGGCTTACCGGGGAAGAGATTCTCTGTTTAATACAGCACAAGCAAAACTTGCATCCAGGGAACTGCCTTTCCTTGACATCATTTCCCCAAGCCAGAATACAGGGCAGTCATACAAAGCCTATTTCCGTGGCAAATCACCATGGGCAGCCCCTGCATCACTTCTCACCTCTCTTCAAGCTGCTATGCTAGTCTCTGCAGCAGCACTTACTGCAGAAGATACTAAATTTTACTACAAACAGGGTTTGTCACAAGAAATTACATTGCTAGGATGCAAGACCAAGGAGAGAAGGCAAAAAGGCCACATCCCTGGGAGAAGCGCCAACTTTCAGGTGCCCAGGGAAGCCCATAGCAGGGATAGTGAGAAAGCAGTGCCTTGCTCCTACTAGACAATGAGTGTGGGATGCTGCTACCTCCTCCACCCCTCATTTGTCCAGAGATAGCTGGACCAACTACCTCACATCCAGATCCATCCTTCAGCTGAGTCACCTCCCCTCAGATCTCCTGCCTTGCACTAGCCCTTGAGCAGACCCATGGGTTGAAGGGACATTCAAGTGGGTTCCTGCTCCAGTCACCAGCTCCTGTCCCTCACACCTTGCAGCACCTCACCTTGCACAGCCACACTCTCCCCAGGAGGCTCAGCTGCCCCCTCTGCCTGCTTTTAAAGGAGGCGGCAAGGGTGGAGCAGGGCAGGGTTGCCCAGGTGGAGCTGAGTTAGGAAGGGATGTGAGTGAGAGAATCCTGGGAGGAAGGGATTAAAGCCAAGGCTTTAATGTGCCTTTGCAAGCATGCTGTAACGCTAGGGCAGAGCTCTGCCCTGGGGTGGTTGGGCAGCTTCAGGGGGCGTAGCAGGAAGGGTGCAGGCAGAGTTTTATCCCTTAACATTGTCCATGTAATAATCCCTATTTTCCCCTGGTTTGGCTCACATTTCCATGCCCTGCTCAGGGTCCCTGTAGTCCCAGCTCAGGGGGACACATGGCAAAGCAAATCTGGCTTTGCATGTTCCTGCAGCTAGCTTGGCCAGCCTCCCCTCACCCCGCCACTTGCTGTGACTGATACAGGGAACCTGGTGCTTTTATTAAACTCTTTGCCTCCTGTTTTAAGCTTAATAATAAATTGCATGTCACATTATGGCTGTGTTTATTAAAACCCATTGGCGTGGGCTCTGCTCTGCAACAGCATTTGAATTATTGAAAGCAACCCCCCATGGAGACCTATTTGTTGCAAACGCAAGAGGATTTATTTCCATTTTGTTTATGAGATGGCGTAAGTGCTGGGTGGAAGCAGGGAGGTGGGTCTTGCTCGTCTTATTTTCTCCATGAGCCAGCACAGCAGGGTGCAGAGGTGCAGTGCAGAGGTCACAAGGGAAACTGCTGTCCTCCAGGGATGGGGACAGGTTGAGGACAGAAGCGCTGGGTGTAGCATGCCACTCTGCCCTGCTTGTTTCCCTGGCTCTGGTTGAGTTCCCCGTGCCGGCTTGCTCTGTGCCTCAGCTTACTCATTAACAGGGAGGTGACACCACTGCAAGCTTCCATCCAGGTGTGACCAGCGTTCAGCTAAGGCTGGCCAAGACACCTGCCAGAAACCATTGATCTCCTTTAAGAGATACTCACACCACAGCGGGACTGGCAGGGCGGCAACAAGGGATTTTGGCCCCGGTTTAAAGCACAGACCCAAGGATGGCAGCTGAACATCTCCAAACTCTGCCCCAGCCTGTCTCTGCCGGCGGCAGCCTCACAAAACCAGTGTTGAGAACATGCTCTGGCTCCTGTGATCATCCGCAGGGACAGTTTAGCACCCACGCCCCTTGGGATAGCATCGCACCTCCCAGCGAGGCAAAGCTGTTGCAAGGGGCAGGGGGAGGGAGGCTGAGCTGGATTTGGGGGGTCGGGGTGCTCCAGGGGTGCTCCACGTGCCTTCGCCGGCCGCCCAGCACAGTGGCCGGGCTCGGCGTGGCCAGTGGCTTTGCCAGGAGATGGCACTGTTTAGCGGCTAATCACACCGGTGGCCCAAATCTGGACTCCGGGATGGAGACGCAGATGTGGCCCCTGCCTGAGCCCGGGCCAGGGGTCGGTCTCAGCACCCCCGACGGCAGGGAAAGACAGGGACAGCATGTTTTTGCTGCTGGAACGTATTTACCTGCCAAACCTGGTACAGTTTTACTGCAGACCACAAACCCCTGTAGCTCGGCGTCTGCTCGGAGTGGCTGCTGTCCATTGAGATTTGTGCGGCGCTGGAGTAATGCAAGAATAAGAGAGGCGCTGGGGGTGTCCAGTCAGCTCTTCAGGGAGCAGGGCATCCCAGTGTCCTCTCTGTGTCGGCCACCAACCATCTTGGTGGCCTCCTGGCCAATGGTGGTCCTTGAAGTAGACTGGGGAGCTGGATGGAGCCCCAACATTGAAGGCTGGAGTAGGGGGAAATGTCAAGGTTCCATCAGCAGCAGGGGCTGAGTGTGACAAAAGCCACAGGTCTGGAGCAGAAAGCAGCTGCTCAGGAGGCTGTTAGGGCTGTTTTACCTGAATTTCCCCCTTTGCATCCAGAGCTGCGAGTACTCAACAAGGGTGGCCAAAACACTCCATGGTGGCAAGGCAGTGCCAGCCCTGTGCGTGTATGCCCAGGGACTGGAGTCCAGTGGGTTTCTGATGGCATGGGTTTGGTTCTTTTAGCATGTGCCTCCAGGGTCTTCCAGGTGCCAGCAGGACAAGCCCCCCTTCCTTTGTCCCCACCTTGCAGTGACCTCCAGTGCCCAGGGGGGTACCTGTACCCTGCTCACTCCAGGCAGCTGGGAGATGCAGAGATCAGTGCATGCTCAGGGCTGGTGGCCACGTTAGCACTTCCTGGTCCAGCTGACCCCATCTCTGACGTCAGCCCAACATCTGGGCCGAGCTGCTGCTCTGAGCACAGGCAGCTGGGCTGGCAGGAGTCACTCGGCCTCCTCCACCCCCAACACCCCCAGAAAGCAACTGCCCCAAAAATGTCTGGCAAAGGGATTTGGTGCTGCATGCCGTCAAGGCACACTCTCTGACACCACACTGACCATGTCTGTCTGGTTCCTTGGGGCCCTATATGTGCCCAGAGCTAAGGAGAGCATCTGCAGAGTCTGAGGGGACACCCTCCTCAGAGCAGAGGCTGCAGAAAGCTTCTGAGCGGGCAGTGGCAGAGCTGACTAGACATTTTTAGAGCCAACAAATAACCTCAATTAAGGTTTGTGGCAGTGACCGATTCCAGCTTTGCAGCAATATTGGCGCCTTTAATATTTAAGTGGCTGGAAATGGCAAGACCAGGAGCTGGGGTGGAGGGACGCTAGCCTGTTCCGTGCCCCTGGGCCTGCTCTGTTCCCCCTCATCTTAGGAGAAGCAGAGCCCAAATACTGGCTTAGCTGCCCACCTGCAACTCAGCCCTCTTCCTCACTTTGAGTAATTTTGGACAAGGGCTCTTACTCAAGCTCCTTACTCTTTCAGCCACCACGTCCTTACAGCCCTCACTGCAGGGTAGGAGTGGGAGCAGTGAGCATCCCCTGCCCGGTACCCATGGGGTACCACAGGGACCAGATATGGAGCTGGATGGGACAAGGACTGAGATCAAAGTGCAAATGCACACTCGTGCCTGGGCAGGATATCGCCCTGCAGAGCACGCAGAGAGCCAGGAGTGGGGATTAAACCCATCTGACCTCCCTCAGGCAGCTGAGTACTGCACCCACACTCGGCACGACCTGGATTCATACCAATGCGGGCAGGGCAGGCAGGGGGAACCTGGCTCTGGGGAGAGTTGGCATAGCAGCCATGGCTGGGGGCCAGCCCTGGACACTGGCAGGGAGCCCAGTGAGCAGCTCTCACCTGCTGAAGCTCTGGGACATTCTTGGGTTTCCCCATGGCAGCATCAGCTTGAGTGTGGCCCAGTTCCACCAGTCAATTAGTGTGCAAAACGGGAAGGGTATCAGGATGGGTGAAAACACCCTGGATTCCCAAAAAGCAGGTTTTTCACTCGAAAAAAAGCAAAATAAAAGCCAATGGCTAATTTCTGTTTCTGGTCCCTCCTGGACACACTCCAACTCTGATGTAGCAAACCTGGGAAGGTGCTATTATACTGTTAGATGAAAGGAGAAATTGAGGCACAGATGACTTCTGCATTTCTCCAGCCAAGAAGGGGTTTGCTGCCAGGGAGGACAGGCAGCCCAGCAGGCAGGCAGGCAGAGCAGCAGCGCTGCTGGCTGTGCCCCGTCAGGTTGTGGTTCAAAAACTGGGGCTGGCCCAGTCTCACCGGCTGCAGGAATTTTGCTCTGCTGCCAACTCCAGACAAATTCCTTTTATTTGCTTGTTCAGGTTTCGATGCCGTAATTACACTGTCTGAGCCAGCTCTCAAGAGAAAGAGGAAGAAAAGAAAAAATAAAAACAGGGGAAGGAGAGCAACGGCTCCTGAGCCGCCAGCCTTGTTGCATCCTGCCTGCTCCTGCCTGGGGACTGGCCAACTCCTTTCTCATGGGCTCTGGCTCCTCGCCTCCAGACCTCCCTGGAGATGGGACCAAGTAACTAAGAGTGGTTCGGTCCATGGGGAGGTTTAGAGTTCCAGAAGTCCTGCAAATTCTGCAGGTTTTCAGGGGGCAAAGCACCCACTGAGTGTGATACCCAGATACCCATGGGAAGGGGTCCTGTCAGCCCTCTCTGGGCACGAGGCAGGACAGCGCAGCTCTGGGTTTCCTTCTCGCACTCCCCCAAAATGACAGTTTGCTCTAAATCACAAGCTCTGAGAGGCAGGTGGGTTTTTCTTAAAAAAATTGAGCATTTCCAGTGGAAATGGGAGTCTCCCTGTCCTTCCCCAGCCAGGCACATGCTGGCAGGACTGTTGTGACCTGGGTGGAGACTCCAGTGTGACAGCGCACGGGACACTGAGATGAAGACAAGAAGAGGTGGGGTGGGATCCAAACAGACGGGGGTTCAATGAGCCAACTTGATGGATCTCCATTGCACAGGGGACGGTCTGCTGGAGACTCCCAACCCTACATGGGGTGAGAAGGGCAGGACCCACGACAGGACCAGCTGTGAACACCTGGGCAGGAGGGCTCCTCGACCCAAGCACCCCCACAATAGACATGATACCATCCACAGTGTTTGCACCCCACTTCATCCCCAGGGTAGTCCTTGTGGATGCACAACAGTCGATTGTTTTGTGTTGGCTCTGACCTACGTGTATATTTTAACTAACATTAACTGAAATGGCAAAGTAAAGAGCTGCATGGAAGGCAAAGCACAAAGTGAGTCAAAAAAGGCCAGTGTGTTTCTGACCACATGGGTGGTTGGGCTGGAGAAAAGACAGCACTGAAAACCACAAGTGTCTGGTTTCCTCAAATCACTACTTCTCCAGTTAAAAACAAAACAGAGAGAAGGATGTTTTGGCAGCCGGTTCTCCTGGTCCTGGGGAGAAGCCTATCTGTCCTTGTGCTTCGGGGACACAGATCAGCCCCAGGAGTGACCAACTGGGTGTCACAGCCAGGTCCAGCCCTCTGCTCCAGCTTTCCCAAAATGTTTCTCATGAGGCAGAGATGCCACTGCCCTGGCTTCCATCTCCCAGGGGAGGCTGCCTTCACCCCCAGCACCAAGTCCTCACCACACACAGCATGACTGTCCCAGCAGTGTCCTACTTGCCACGACACCCCGGCTTGGCCAGAGAACAGACCTGTCCCACCCCTGGCAGAGCTACCCCGCCGGGCCCAGCTCTGTGCTTGTCCCCTCCCCAAGCACTCCTGCAAAGGTATGTGTGGCCCTTTCCCCCACCCCAAAAAAAGAGGTTACTGTGCCAGGACTGTTCAGAGAAGGAATTTTGGGCTGCGGGGTGTTTGTTTCAGAGATGTCCCCAACCTCCGGAAATGGCCACCATGGGCAAGGCGATCTTTGCAGGCAGGCATCCTGTCTCTGGGCTAGTAATAGTCCTCCTCACTCTCCCCGTAGTCCTCAGGCGTTGTGTGGGGCTTCGGCAGGGAAAAGCCCGTCAGGTTGAGCTGGTCTGAAACGGCAGTGTGGGGACAATGTGACACTATCTCACCCAGTGTGCCTGTGCCCTCCCCACCAGGACCAAAGCCAAACCGTGCATAACAGCTTGCTTGAGCATCCCCAGCGCAGCCCTGTGCTCCAGCAGACCAGTGCACCCTGTCCAAACTTCGCTTCCCTCATCCCCATGACAGCATGGGGACAAGGACATGGTGCTCACCTGGAGTGAAGACGGTCAGGCTGGCAAATGCCACCACCTCCCCGACCCTGTTCTTGGCAAAGCAGCGGTAGGTACCTTCGTCCGTGACTCGCACACCCTGGATCTGCAGCCAGCCTGTCACTTCATATTTCTGGGGGCCACCTCTGAACTGCAAGAGTTGGGGATTTTGGTTAGCACTGGAGCCAGGAAAGCCCCGTGTGGGGCTGGGATGGATGGGAAGGGGGACACAAGCCCAGGTAAACTCTTTGCCCTCCCCACTAAGTACCGCTCTGGGGTTAGGCACAGAGCCCTTGAATGTGGGTTGCCCTTAGGGGAGGTAAAAGGAATGGGCATCTTCTTGCCTGGGAGCACTGGCTTGGGCAGGATATCACAGATGTGCCCCAACTCCCAGCTGTGCCCCCATGGTTCCCAGACAGTGGGAGGATGTTGGCATTGGTGCCATGCAGAGTGGCAGAAGCGAGGAGGCATCTGTGCCATGGGCACAGCCAGCCCGAGACAGCTCAGAGGAGACCCGAGTCCCCTATTTGGGCTGGTAAGGAGGTCTCAGGATTGCTCTGGCGCCAACTGTGCTATTTTTTGTTTGTCCCCAGCAAGAAATAACCTTTTCCTGACCCAGATGGGCTGCAGCTGTGTTTGCAGGCTGCTATTATGGTGTGGTGGCTAGGGGTGGAGGACAGCTGAGCCTCCTCCAGCCAGCCAGAGTGGCCCTCATTGGGGTGAATGACTTTGTCTGGACCCTGTGACAGGCTACAGGGTGGCATGAAGTGCAGAAAGAGGGAAGTGGATCCGCAATGGTGTCGGGTCCCACCTGCTTTCTCAGCCATCCCACCCGAGTTTCCTACTTGCCAGTCTCTGACTGTGGTTCACAGCCTCTATGCCTCTGTCCACACCCTAATAGCTGGGTACGCCCAGCTGGGCGCTATATTTGGGGCTGACCAAATGGGGACCCGAATGGGGGGCAGGATGCTGACCTCTGGGCCTGCAAGTTCTGGGAGAGGAATCCTGCTCAGAACGGCAGGCAGAACAGAGTAGCAACTGCCTGAATCTACTGGTGGGACCAGGCTGGAAGGTACTTCGGGAGGTCCTCTCTCCCAGCCCTGCCGGTGGGGCTGCGAGTGAAAGCAGCAGGCAGAGCAAACTAAAGGCAGGGAGGTGGGAAACTCGTTGCTGCAGGACTCCTCAGGTCCTGATAAACACTAAGTTCAAAAACCATTAGAGAAAAGTGCAGAACAGAGCTTTGCTGACAGCTTCTACCACCAAGACAGTAGCCCTGACTCAGCAGGTCCTCATGGTGTGCACGCTCCAGTCACCCTGAGGCCATGTCCAACGCCTTAGGCACATCACTCACCTGGACAGAGATGTGGGGGTCATCTCCAGGCAGCAGCATCTCTGTACCATCCTTCCTCCACTCGATGGACGCCATGGGGTAGGCGAAGACCTCGCAACCAAAGATGACATCCTGCCCAGTGATGTTCCATGTGTCATAGGGAGGAGAGGTGATCTGGGGCTCTGCGGTGGTGGGAGGGACAGGAAAGCAGGATGAGCTCAGAAGAGGTCCCACTCTCATCAAGTCCCATGGGCTCTCCTGGGCTAGTCCCCTCCAGGGTGGCAGCATTTGGTTCATGTGGAGATGCTGGGACTCTTCCCATGCCCCTCTCCTCTCCCACCCATGGTAGACTCTCACCTTGGCCTTCCTCACAGCTGGGACTTGGAGCTCCCTCCCCAGCCTCCCTGGCCCATGGAGGCATACCATCCCTCCTGGTCTCACTTTCCTGCCTGCAGAGTGATGCTGAGGGACATGGGGGCAAGAGAAACAGTTCAGTGACAGCAATGTTACAAAGCAAAGCTCTCCTGTGCAATTGGATCATGCTCCTCCTGTGGGGGAAGGTCTAGGGAGCACTCATCCAGCCCGAGTTTTGTTGGGATAGATGAGGTGGATGAGCTTCCAACCAAACAAGGCTTCTGCTCCGGCACGAGACTCGTGCCAGAGATTACAGGAGCCAGCAGGTCTTCAGCTGCCATATGGAGCCAATACTTCCAGGTCTCACATCCCTTCGCTGGAGGATGGAGTGAGGACTACCCTTCCTACCCACACCTGCTCCAGGATCCAGACCACAGCATGAGCCACAGGTCAAGGGAAGCCCTCCACCTCCAAATATATCTGGGGGAAAAACTCATGAACTACAGAATATAAAGACAACCTTGATGCCCCTCAGGCTGTGGTCGCAGCACTGGGTGACCCATGCTGGACTTGGCAGACTCGCTGCCACTGCCTGCCCCCTCAGCCAGGTTTTAAACAGGAGATGACAATTGCACAGCCAAGTCAAATCGACACAGGTTTCCATTTGCAGGACGCAGCCACATTTCTTTAGAGTGCCGGACCAGCGTGAGCTGAGCATTACCTCCAAGAATTTGCTAACAATTCCCTGGAACTTCCCCATCTGCTCCGGTAGGATTTGCTGCTTTCCATAAACCCCGCTCCCACTTGGCAAAGCTGCTCCCAGACATCTCCAGGCACTGAATCTGCAGGGGCTGCCCCAGAGCATCAGGGTGGGGGGACCTGTCACTCTACTGGGCAGCCCCCCCCAACACTGCCATGTCCCTGCAGACACTGTAGGTTTGCAGCCAGGTGAAATAATTAAGCCCTTTGCTTGTCCCTTCCTAAGAGGTAAATCCATCCCACTGCCTGCACAGCCACTTCTGGGGCTCTACCTGACTCGCAGGGACCCTCATGGGCCACAGTGAGGTTGGCATCAGGGTGGGCATGGGCGACTTCCAGGAACCTGCAGATCTGGGCATAGGTTTTGCCATCAGAGCCACAGAGGGCAAGGCGGGAGAGGCAAGCGCACTGGGGCTCAGGCACCTCTCCATGCCGCAGGTCCCCAGCGTCTAGCTGGCATTCCAGGTGCTCCCCACACTTCCCGTAGAAGTGGTTGGTGTTGTCCAGGTCGCAGATCTGTCCCTCCAGGTTGGCACACTCCCAGCAGCAGTCGCAGGCATCTCTTACCGTGCCAGCCAGGCAGCCCCGAGGTGTCGGGCACTCCTCAGGCCGGCACTCGGCACAGCCCTCCCCTTCCTCCAGCAGCCGCTGCCAGCCCCGCTGGAGGTAGTTGGAGGTGCTGGGAAAAGCCTGGCCCAGCTGGAGCAAAGCCCAGTGCAAGGAAAGCAAGGAAAGCACGAAGCAAGAGAAGCTCAGGGTCTTGGCTTCAGACATCCTCGCTGTAGCTCCTCTATTCCAGTCCCACCATCACTTAGACAAGGATCTCCAGCACTGCTTTGGCCTCCCAGGCTAGATCCAATGAGCCATCCTGGCCTGTAAGGAGGGACGACATATGTTACCTGTGCAAGGAGCACCACCTACCCCTCCAGCTCATGGCTGGCTTGCCCTGAGCAACAGCACGGCATGATATGCAGGGGAGAATTGGACCCAGCCCCTCTCACCCCATCTCTGCAACCCCAAGGCACTGGGCATCCTCTAGTGGGATGGGGCTGCTGACCTGAGACCCACCAAGTTCCTTCTTCCCTGGCAGCCTGGCGAGCAGATCCCAGCTTTCTCCGATACTACTATGGTCTGAGGAGTCACAGAGTTGGTGAGGGGCTGGACAGGCTACTCTACACTGTCATGGCTCAACCGCTTTGCATCCTGCTCCTTGTATCCTCTTAGAAAGCTGATCTCAAGCCAGGTACCCCTGTCATTTCCCCATCACTTTGCAAGAGTCACGAGTGCTTTTTTCCTCCCTCACCATCCAGACAAGCGCAGTGGAGCGGCTGATCCTGCAGACAAGGGGCTCTTTCCATGCTAGAGGCAGCCAGCTGAGAGGAGCTGAGCCAGGAGGATGCTCCCCATCATGCCTGGCTTTTGTCCTCCTCCCCTTCCTGCACCATAAATCTGCTTTTTAGGCACCACCTGCCTAAGCAAGGGAAGAAACAACCCCCCAAGAAAGCTTTGTGACTCCCTCAGTTATCACACAGGCAACTGCAGCTGGGTGTGGGGGAACTCAACACACGAGTGGGAAGTCAGTGGACTGGCAGCAAGCCCAGTGTGGTCATCCTGTTACCAGCACAGTGGGGTCCCTGCTCCCAAATGCCAAGCCTGCACTACCCCTCTACCTCGAGTAAGCATAGAGGTTGATCTACCTTGGGCTTCCGATCTCTGCTGGGGGTGCACTTGGGGTCTCAAGGCCTGGCCCCGGAGAGGGTGACAATGACCTGAACCCCTTTGTGAACACCCCCGATTTCACTCCGGCTGCCTTGCCTGAAACGGAGTGAAATTGCAATCACCTGCCCCAGAGCCACCCAGTATAAGTGAGTGGGACTGGGGAGGGGACTCAGGCAGCCAGGCTGCCCGATCCCTTCCTGCTGGGAACAGCACGGAAGGCTGCAGAATCCCCAGTTGCACCTCACATTTTCCCCACACTCTGGAGCTAATGCAGCTCAGAGCTGGGGTGACAGGGACAGCCAGGTCGGTGTGTTACACACACATCCACCAACCAGATAACAAAATGTGAAGCTTTGACCTGTTTACTGGAGATCACCGAGCCACACAGGCATGGAAAGGGGTGCAGGGGGTCCCGGAGCCCCCCTACTCCAAGCTGTACGGAGCGAGCTTCTAACCCCCGACGGATGCCGAGGGCCAGGGAAAGTGGCAGGGACAACTGCAAAGTTGGTGTCCGGCTGTCCAAGCTCGGGGTGCAGGCTCTGGGGGTCCTGACTGAGTCCTGGGAAGGGCACGGTGTTCCCTGGGGTCCCCCGGGAGCCACCCCGCCGTAACCCG
Source organism: Trogon surrucura (assembly GCA_020746105.1). Taxonomy (NCBI): domain Eukaryota; kingdom Metazoa; phylum Chordata; class Aves; order Trogoniformes; family Trogonidae; genus Trogon; species Trogon surrucura. Next base: position 14,650,477 of record CM036621.1, on the reverse strand, counting down.
CAACTTACCAGAGGTGCCGGTGACGGGGAGCAGCGGTTTCAGGGGCCGCAGGCGAGCGGGCGCCGGTGCGCGGCGGCCGTGGCGGCGGGGCTGCTGGCCCCCGGCTGCTCCGGCACCCGCCGTGATGTCAGCGAAACGTGAGTCCCCCCGCCCCTCTCCGGGCCCGCGGCCCATCCCTGGACCGGGACCCGGCACCCCTTCCCTGCCGGGGTCCCGCCATCCGCCGCATCCCCGCTCTGCTGCTCCAGTCCCCCGACACCGACACCTCCTCACGGATCCCGGCACTGGGGTCACCCCAAGCCGTGTGTCAGGATCTGGGCTGATGCTCAGCTCCAGAAGAAGACCAGGGTGGATGGCAGAGATCAAGTTTGCAGGGATCCGTGGAGAGAATAGGAGGGGAAAAGCTACAGGTGGGCATGGCTGGAGGAAGTATCTCTCAAGCTGTAATTTGGGTGAGGAAACACAGGCTGAAACACTGAGCAGGTGGTGTGATTCCTGGGGGGTGTCTGCGCTCACCCCACCCCAGGAGCCAGGTATGAAGGGGGTATTGGCGTGCAAGCAATGGCATTACCTTGGCTGGCTGGAGCTGTCGGGAACAGTGGTGGGGCTGTTAACTCCATGTGCACAGGACTGAGGCTCCAGAGACACCCAGCAAGCTGCCTTGACGCTCCCTGCCTCAGTTTCCCTGGCTCTGAGGATTGAGGGACCCGGCATGGCTTTGTAGCACAAACATGCCTTGCGCTTGCATCTCGCTTCCACTACTGTGCCAGGGGGATCCCACAGTCCTCTCCCCTCCTCCAGGCGAGGAATTTGTGGGATTTGCTTCACGTTGAAGCTCAGGCAAAGCAAAGCTGCTGCAGGACCCCTCGGAGGATCCGGTTTCTTTCACCACGATGCAAAAATCTGCTTTTGTTTCCCAACACCCTCCTGCAAATTCGTTCCGGGCTCCGGGGCTTTCACTTGGTCAAGTTGCGAATCCGGCTGTGGCTAATGACGGAAAATGCGCCAGACTTCAGCTCCCCCCTAAATCCGCCTTTGCCAGCCAAACCCCCCTCCAGGCCCCACTGCAGAGGGGGGTTTCCTGCCAGCTCTGCCTTCAGCTTTGCATCCTCCTCCCCCTTCGTGGCCCCCAGCCCCTTGGCTCAGGGCTGCCTCCCTCCCTGGCTCCCCTTGCCTGGCCCATTGTGCACGGTCCCAACATGGAGCAGGTTTTCAGGCCCCACGTCCACAAGCCTCTGAGCAGCTGGGACTGCAGCTGCTTTGAGAGCACGGAAAAAGTTGGGAGGGGATGAGGTTTTCCTGCGTACACCCCCAGAGCTGATTCAGATCCTGAGCAGGGAGAGGACAGGCTGCAGGTGATCCAGACAGGAGTGCTGAGCCTGCCAGGCTGCCCCAGTTGTGCCCCACTTCCCTAACTGGGACAAAACACTGCCTGAGTGTTTGAGCATCCCTGCACCAAGTGCACTGTTGCCTGCCCCTGACCCACACAGGGGGCAAAGCAGTGGGGCAAACCTGGCCCCAGATGCCACCTTCAGCCCACACAACTCCCAGCCAGCACAGAAAGAGAGTCAGTGCTTAAACCCAAAGCATCGTTGAAAAGTGGAGCCAGTGATGGTCCCTGGTTGCTTGAAAAGGGGGGCAGGCGCCGATGCTGCTATCCTTCCATGCACACAAGGACCCCAGTCCTGGCTCTTTCTCCCATGTGCCTGCCGTGCCCCTTTCCTGCAGGGTTACCATGACGTCTGGGTGGCTGGAGTCATCTGAGCATCACTGCCATATCTGCTGCTTGCAAGATGGGAAAAGGTCACATCTCCAGATAGAGATCCTCTGGTCAGACATGAAACGCAGCCACAGATGTGAGCGAGGAAAGCTCCGTTCATGCTGCAACACAACCCTGGAAGCCATGGGTAGCACAGCTCAGCTAAACAAGATGGAGCTCAAACCTGGCAGGTAATTAAACCTCCTGCTTAATGAGACTATTGAATGTGCTAACAAATAGTAGCAGCTATGAATGAGGAGTGGAAAATCTAACCTATGCTTAACAAGGAGCTGCGCACAATCACACCACAATTCACTTAGCACAGTCCCCAGCTGCACGCAGGGCTTGTGGCTCTGGTAGCTGGGAGAAGATTTGAGAAGAAAAGGCTGGTCACAGCTCTGTGTGGCCTGGTACTGGGGTAAATCATATTCCTATCTTTCTTTCTACCTGTACTGACCAGTTATCCATCTTTCCTCCTTACTTGCCCTGAGCCAAATGAAGATCCTGAAATTGTGCTTCAAAGGTGCAGTGAGCCTCAAGTACCAAAGCCCTCTACTCACTCTCCAGCAGGTTGCTCCCAATAACCATTTCCCCTGCCCATGCTAGCTCTGTTGAAGTCATGAGTCTGTGGGTACTCCCAGTATATCCACAGCCATGGCATCTCTCCAGAGCTCTGTCAGGATGTGCCCCTGATGGCAGAGCTGCCATGGCTGGTCCAGGGTGCCCAGCTGCTCTTGACTCCACTGTCCCCCTCACCTAGCCCCAGGCTGATCTCCCAGACCACCCCATGGGGATCTGGAGCTTCCAGGAGATGAGGCCAAGGAAAAAACTCACTGTGGAAAAAAAAGCCCTGGGCCAAGTGACTCAATGCACGTCACGTCAGGGAGGGCCAGCAGGGATGAGATTATGGATTATGCCACGGCAGAACCAAATGTCACTGAGAGATGCTGGGGTGCTGCCAGCACACTGCCTGGGCTGCTGGGGTCTCATTCTGATAATAAACCAAATCTCCCTCATCTCACCTCAAACCTCCTGCTACTGCTCTCCATTTCCTGCTGTTCGGAGCCGCCTTACATAGGTATGATCCAGCCAGCCCACCCCAAAGATTCACGGTTCTCAGAGGTCCCCAACCATATTCCGGGGGTCTGCAGCAGGGACAAAGGACAGGCAGCTGGAGCATCCGTCCTGCCTGGTATGTGAGGCAGGACCCGTGCCGGGAAGCAGCCAGGCTCAGCTTACTCCAGGCTTGTCCAGAGCGGACTCCTCTCAAGAATAAACCCGCCAGCAAATTCTTGGGGAAACAGTTGCATTTTTCAGTAGAAGGGACCGGGGGCTCTCAGGAGGTCGTGGTGGCCGGGTGGAGAGGGATGTTCCAGTCACCAGGCTGTCACGGTGGCCCCGGCTGGAGGCTGTCAGGCCCCTTCTCTCGCAGGAGCCGCAGCTCGGCGGGGCTGGCTGCGGCTCGGCTCCTTCCCCGCGGGAATCCCCCTGCTTTCCCTGGGGTTTTTCCACTAGCTTCACCCAAGGGCAAGTCGTATAACCCCGCGCCAGGAGCAAAACGGGCGGCAGGGGCTGCATTCCAGGGGATGCGCCACTGCCTCCTCTGACACGGCCACGCCAATTTTGACACCTCGGGGACGGTTTAGCGCGGTTCCCACATACACCACACCACACCACACACACTCCCCCCCCACCCCTCCGCTACATGCCGGACTTCCCCCGCACCCCTGGCCTCGCAGCAAACAGGAGCACACCCGAAACGTCCCTACCCCCCCACCCCTCCACACAGTCCCTGCCTGAGTCCCTAATCGCCCGAGGGAGAGAAGTGCAGGCCGGCGATCGGGATGCGGACTGAGGGGGTCTCTGCTGCCACCTCCAGGGCACTGCTGGCCTCGTCCTCGTCCATTTGCCGCGACGCTGTCCCTGTACCTGGGACCTGTAGATATCGGAGCAATGCATGGCCACCTCAGTCCTTGCCCCTCCCCATACCCCAAAACGAGTAGCTTCCCTCCATACGAGCCCACCCTGGGGATTCCTACTGCAACGTACTGTCTTGAGGGCTTTGGGGATCCTCCTGGGCTTCAGAGACACTCTGCTCAGCCTGCTCTGGGTGCACAGGGCTGCATAGCCTGCCATGGCCAGGATGGGAGTTCCAGAGGGTGCTGCCAGTTTTGTGGCACAGTGTCCTGTGCCCATTGTCTGTTTTGCCTTTCCCTTTCCCCAGCCTCCAGTCGTGCCAGCAAGGCTGGGCCGTGGCCAGGGAAGGTGACCCACCAGTGCCCCAGCACCCTTCTGCCACCAAGGATGGGCACTGGGGAGGGGGAGCCTGCCCATCCCACCCCCCCTGCAAGAGGCTGCCCATTTCCAGGCGTCATTAAAGAGCAATTAGCTGGAAATTAAGCTGAGAACAAGTATTGATTAGCTCATTAAGGCTGGAGGAGCCGGCTGTGGCAGTAGGAATTGCTGCTGCTCGCCCTCATTATGGGCAAGGTTAAAGCTTGCGGTCGGGCAGCTCATTAAAAATGCCAGGGAGCAATCAATGACCCCTGCACAGTGCCGCCCAGCACCCCTAGGGACACCCAGCCTCTGCCTTTCGGGGGCTGGCCTGTGACATCTGGGATAAACCAGCTAGGAACTGACCAAGCATCTTTGCTCCCTTGCATCCGCTGCTGCGTCCTGGACTGCTTTGTTGCCTTTGGGCCTGTCAGCCCCTCAAAAAACTCACATCCAGGGGATTATCTTTCTCTCCATACCAACTAGGGGATCCACGGGGGCGGGTCCCTCCTAGGCAAGTGAGGTGACAGCATTCGTGGGCTCACAGCAGTGCTGCCAGCTCCGAGAGAGGACAGCCAGGGCGGCTGTTTGGCAGGGAAGCATCCTACGACAGCTCCCCAGTAGAGCTGAGTTTGTTCAGGTCTCAGTCCAGCAGAGCCAGTTTGTGCAGGTGGGAGACAGACCAAAGGGGATCTCAGGGTTGGGATGAAAGCAGCTGGGGATATGGGGACAGGCGAAAGACCTCCAAGTGGCTCTGTGCAGCCAAGTGCTGCTATGCCACCCTGCCCTGCACCCCAGTTCCAGAGCTCTGGGTGCTCTTGGGGTGAGCCCAAACCCAGCTAGCCATCCAGACCCAGTCACTCTGAGTCCCAGTGTCTCCAGTCCCCTGTGTCCTCCAGTGTCCCTCCCATCCTCATCTCTGCCTCTTGCAGTCACCAGCAGCTCAGGACCAGGTCCCAGCCACTGTGTGCATTGAGGGTGTCCCCACACAGGCTAGCAGTGGGGGGAGGGGGCAGGTGTCATCATTATTATTGTTTTCTTTGCACTGCCCTGGAAATATATTGTATTCTCAGCTAATCCCGTTCAATTACACTACAATAAAACACATAATAAAAACGTAATTCATTTTTCCCGAGCGCTCCATCTCCCTGTGTCTTGGCAAGCTATTAAAAATTTGTCTTCATTTTTCTGGCAAGAGCCTTGTACCTTTTCATCTTTAATTTATGAGAGCAGAATAGCTACTGACAAGCCCTTATTGCACGGCGAGGGGCTGCATTATTTATAAGCCGCCAATGGCTGGCTCAAGGGAGATATTTGCAATATGCCAGGGCCGGCAGGAGGAGGGGGACAGATTCCTGATGCGCCTGTCCCAATCCTCTCCCCCATCTTGGATGGGTACTGGGTACAGGTGTTCCCCCAGCTTCCCCCAAGGGGAGAACATCCCCACCCAGCCTCTGCCAGCCCCCAGCCACCAGGGAAGCTACTGCACAGGGTGGCTCCAGACTGCCCGGCCCTTATTTAGTCAGCTGCCGCATCTGCCCATCTTTGGCTTTGCAGTGACTCTTGCTCTTCCATCCCAGCTCGGCACAGGGGGGGTGGTCTGCGTAGGGTGGTCACCTCCATCCCTCCTCTCCTTGCATGGACATCCATCGCTCTTTCTTACTGCCCTGTGTCACCTCTGTCACCCTGTGTGTGACACAGCTGCTGCCTGCAGGCTTGCCAGGGTCCCACGATAGTAGTGACGTGCTCTCCGATAGCTGTGCACAGAAAGTGGGATAAAAATATCCTCACTGGAGAGGCAGGCACAGGCCCAGGGCCGGGATTGAAGCAGTGCACTGTGAGCCTGCTGTGAGAGGGGGTGGGCGTGTGGGCAGAGCAAGAAGGACGCTCCAGTCTCTCCAAATCAGCAGCATCCAGGGCAGCAGCTTAACAGAGACCTCTGCATGGCAGCGAGGTGCAAAGCACTCGGTGCTAAAAAAAGCCCTCCCGACAGCTGGATGAGCTTAACCACAGGCTGAGCCAACCGGCACCGCTGCAAAGGCAGTGAGCTGGAAAATGAAGAGCAGAGGCTGGCTCTGGGGGCACAGGGGGACCCTGGCAGCTGACCCCCCTGTGACATCTTTACCCTGATGGCAGTCCCTTTCCACCCCATACAAACTGGCAACCAACGTGCTTCTCTTTGCTTTTGGTTTTGTATAAACAACCTGCCTTTATTATTTGGTATATATAGGTACATTATACATATATCAAAAATAACTAGAGGAAACCACAGTGCACTTAAAGCTATTTGAGCAGGTCCACCTGAAAGTAAGCACTCCAGGAGGGGGTAGATTGATCCCTCGGGGGGAGCCCAGCCCTGAACAGAGATGGCATTAAAATGAGAATAAAAACATGGACTCTCTGCTGGGATTAAAATGTGCCATTTGCTCTGGGGATGGAAGGAGCAGAAAGCCAGATTAAATCCCCAGAGCAGCCCAGAGGAGAGCAGAGGGTGAGCTGAGAGCACACGCCTGGGCTGGGAGAGCTCCCCCCATCCTGGGTTTGAGCCAGTGTGTGCACTGGAAATGACTCACCCACAGCTATTTTGGGCATGGGGAGTTTTCCTCTCCAAATGCTGCTCTGCCATGTCCAGGTCCCAGCTGCTGAACTGCTGGGGAACGTGGAGTGCCTGCAGAGGGGTTCAACTCTCAAACACCATGATTGCCCACTGCCTCCTAAAGCTGGGGAGCACCATTTTCTTCCCCATCCCACAATCCCGGTTACAAGGTTCCTGGTGCCACTGCTCCCACTCCCCCCGTGCGCTGCACACAGCTACGGGCACACGCACGGTGAGCACAGGAGAAACGCCAGCCAGGAGGTCCCCAGAGCTGGGCTGAGCCCGGGGGCAGGGACAGGGTTCAGCACAGTGCTGCGGGCATCCCGGGAAGCAGGACCAAACACCTGAGACCTACAGACACGCGACAGCCAAGGGAAAGCGGCGGTGGCCCCAAGGGGCTCTGAGGGGCAAAGCTCAGCGATGCGCCGGCCCAGCGGCTCTGCAGCACGCAGCTTGGCCACCCTGGGCTCCTCGTTCAGAGCCCTTTGTTGAAGTAGACGGTCTCCAGCCACGGGTCTTTCTCCTGGATCCGAGCTTGGACTTCAGGCTCCAAGCTGCTCACAGGCATCGAGCTGCCAAGGGGACACGGACACAGGGGATGGATACTGTGAGCCCCGGTTTGGAAAAACACCCTTTCCCACCTGCACCCCACAGGGGACGTTGTCCCCATGGCCCAGCTGAGACCTTTGGGCATCTGCATGCACAGTTTCAAGCCTCTGATTGCTCAAAGGAGCAAAAGTATCTCTTGGGGGTCAGAGAGGCCAAGTAGGCCATGCACCCCTCACCTGCACCCCACCTCCTGGGCTGCGCAAACGGGCACAGGCCTGCACAAGTGGGAAAGGTGCCTGTCCTTACCTTTTTTGCGGGAAAAGCGCACAGCACAGCGGGGTCGCAAATACCAAGCTGCAATGGAAAAACACTAAGAAGAGAAGCTGGGTGGCATAAAACACCCACACCCCCCGACACCCTGACCCCAGAGCAGCAAGGAGGCAGCCCAGAGCTGTGCCGGGTGCTCAGTCAGGAAAGCAGTGGGAGATACCCCCTCCAAGCTCCAGATGCTGCATTCAGCTCCTGAAGTGGGGCAAAGCCTGTCCCTGCCAGTGTGGTGGAACAGCACTGCTGCGCAGGAGCCCACAGCAGGCTTGGGAGACATCAAGATGAAGCAAAGCAGTTGTTTTGCTGGCCCCAGGACCTCATATCCCATCTGCCAGTGGGGGCACCAGCCTGGCCGAGCTCCATCATCTCCTTGAGGAGCTTCGAGGGTACTTTTTCCTCCCCTGCTAGGCAGACCCCCAGCAGGACCACCCCCATACCCAGGCTCAGTCTGCGTTCAGGGCAGCAATGCCCGTCAGTGGAGGGTGACTTACCAGAGTCCCACCAGGCCGACCTGCAGAGGAGCATTCAGGTATGGGTACCGCTGCCGGGGACAGGGAGAGGATGCGGTCAATGGGGTGGATGGGGTGGGACAGTGTCTGTTCCCCCACAGGGTGACAGCACTATGACAAGCTAGGGTGTTGTCTCTCTGTCCACCCTCCCACCCCAGGATCACCAGTACCTTCAGGAAAGCCCTCTTCTCCAGCATGGTCATGATCACTGGGGGGATGGCTGGGGAAGAGGAGAAGGAGATGAGCTCCCAGTGCCCAGAGCCTCCCGCCAGCCATGGGACACTATCCCACACTGCTGGGGACTGGCTGCAGCCCCCAGACGTGGGTGGAGGAGGGGACACTCACCCATGGCCGGGGCTGCCATGCCGATGCGGGACACCACCACCTGGAAGATGGCCTTCTGGGCCGCGGCCGTGGACTCACCCAGACGCTTCCCATTCTCATCTGTGATGGGGATCCCCAGCTTGAGCTCTCTGCAGGGAGAGTGGGCATGAGGGGGCCCAAGGACACATGGGTGGGGGAATCAAGGGCCAAGGCAGTGACACAGCACATGTCCATGGATGCTGGCATCCTCCTGTAATCCCCATCCCCTGCCTGCATAACAAACTGAGGGGTTTCAGCTGGATCCATATTCACACTTGGGGTGTTCTCAACAAGGCTGGATGGTGAGTTTATGCCCAGCTTAACCGACAGCCCTTGGGATGCAACTGGGTGCTTGTACCCTCTTCAAACAAGCCCCTCAGGGTAAGGGATGCCAGCAAGGTCAGGAGGGAAGCTCCCTGCAAGTCCAGGACACTGCTCCCCACACCCCCCAGCAGTGCGTGGTGAACCCTGATGCGAGCCCGAGCACCCCGTCCCGGCCCAGGGCCTCACCTCTGCCTCATCAGCGGGATGTTGATGCAGTTGGCAGCAGCCACAGCCGCGAAAGGCACGTACCGGCCGATGATGGCTGGCAAGTGCTGTAGGGGCAAGCAGGAAGCACGTCATGCAGAGGGTCTGGGGACAGAGCTGGCTGTCCTCAGGTTTGCCACTGTCCCCCTGAAAAACCCTGGGGTGTTCCAGCCCCACCAGGGAAAACCATTCTCTCCTCCCTTGCAACTCGCAGCTGGTGAAAGCTGCACAGCCCAGGGGGTCTGGGGGATCCCATGGTCCCTCGAGCCCTGGAGAGAGGCCAAGGGTAGAAGAAGCATGGAGAGATACAGCTGGGGATGGAGCAGGGCCAAATGGACAGGCCATCTCCAGAGCCACTGCTGTGGAAAGGGGCTGCCTTGTGTGGGTGCCCCCAGGAAACCCCTTTCCCCCATTTTCTCCCCTGCCCCAGTCAATGGGGTGAATCCCCTGCTCAGCTCAGAGTTCAGCAAGACCCCACAGGGAGGGTCCAGGTGATGGCCAAGGGCCACCTTACCTTGGTGAGAGATTTGAGCCCCAGCGCTGTGACAACTGCTCCTGTGGTTGCGCTCACATAGGCTGTCCCCAGCTGGCTGCAAGAGCAGGAGGTGACACTGATAAGCCAGGGTCCCCCCATCCCACCACCTCCCAGAAGGAGGGGACAGCAGTCCCACTGGTGTCCATCTCTGGCTGTGCCAGGTCCCCGTTGTCCCATCTCACGCTCCCCACCACTTTGAGGTGCCCTGAGGACCTGGTCAGGTGGATGCTTACCTGGGGGTGATGGGTGCATCCCCACTGCGGTTGGTGTAGTTGACGATGGCATTGAAGGACTGGTTGACCCACTGCCAAAACAGCACGGCCGGCGTGGTCCTACCAGAGAGAGGAGAGTGGTGATGGCACTGGAGGGTGTGATTCATGCTTCTAGGACATGGGGGCCTTGCAGGGTGGAGGCACACGTCTCCTCACCGCAGCACCCCAAGAGGGTGCCCAGGTAGGGGGCAATCCTCTGCCTCAGGCACCCTCCTCGCCCTGGGATGTGGAGGGGACAGGTACCTGTAGAAGGTCAACATGCAACCAGTGATGGTCATGTTCATGGGAACCTGGGCGGACATGCGCCCTATGAGGATCATCTTCTCGCCCGTGTCGGGATGGAAAGCTGAGTCGTAGATGTACTTTGCCCGCCAAAGCTGGTCCTCTGTCAGCCCCGGGGGCACCGTGCCCGCTCTGCCAGGAAAAAGTGGCACCCGTTGGGAGACCCACACCCTCCCCATCCACCACCCCACGTGGGGCAGCTGGGAGATGCCTTAGGGACCACTCAGGCAATTTGGGGGTCTGGCTTCGGTGGGGGTGGCCAGCACCACTTCTGTGCCCATCCCTGAGGATGGTAGCGAGGCTGTACCCTGCCTGGGAGAAGTGCTGGGGGCACGTGCCCTCTGTCTCCTGGGTACCTGTAGTCCTCCACCACCCGGCGGGCCTCCTCCAGCGTGGCTCCCGAGAGTAGCAGGTTTCGGGGGTCGGTCACCATAAAGAAGTGCTTGGCCCGGCCCTGGAAGGTGCTCTGGTCCCAGCGGGGCTCCCGGATGTTGATGGTGGCAGGGAGGGATGGTGGCATCTTCTGCGGAAGGTGGGATGGGGGGTGTTATGTGAGATGTGGTGCCTGTGTGACCCCTCTGCTTCCCTGCTGGGGCAGCTCTGGGGGGACGCTCTTCCAATGGAGCTGAGCGGGGAACCAGCAGGGGGGCAGCTCGCGCGTGAGGTGATCCCACGGCTGCACGCCCCTCACCCTGCAATCTGTCACTGGGGAGCCCCCCCACAACCGGGCACTTTCAGGGACCCCCACCCCAGCTGTGCACCCCCGCCGCAATCGAGGGGATGGGGAAGCGCACGGGAAGGAGGGATCCCCCCTCCAGCAACGCACCGAGACACACCGCGCCGCCCCATTTCCACGCCCCCCCTTCCCCGCGAGAAGCGGGGCTCTGCTCCGCCGCGCACCGAAAAGCTCTCCCCACCCCACGCGTGAATCCCCGTCCCTCCGCCCCCAAAACGCCCGGGACCAGGGCCTGCCCCCCCGCAGCACTCACGGCTTCCCGGGCACCGCCCGCCGTGACCGCGCCACTGCCACCGCCCCGCTCCCGCCCGACGCGATGACGTTCGACCTCGTCACGGTGAGGAGGTGGGGGAAACCGGGCGGCACCGCGCACGGAGCGGCGGGGGCCACGCGGGACCGGGCCGGCTGCGGGGCGGGGGGGGGGGGGGGGGGGGGGGGGCGGGGCCCGGTACGTGCCGAGACGCACGCGGCTTCTGCCCCCTCCCCCCTTCCCCCGATTGCGCGCGTGGGTTCGAGCGCGGGAGTAGTCGCGCGTGGGCGCGCGTGCTTACGTGGGGGCGGGGGGGTGGGGCGCGCGTGTGCGCTCACGTGCGTGTCCGTGTCCCGCGCATCTGCGCGTTCGCGTCGGCTTGCGCTCGCGCGGGCGTGTCTTCGTGTAGGCGTGGGCGGGCGCGCGGGCGTCCCCGTTCCGGCCGGCGGGTTTTGACGCCCGCGCCTGTAGCGTCGCGGTCGCGCGTGGGCGTCCGTGGGCGTGCGCGCACGCGGCGCGGGTGGGCGCGCGCGCGTGGGCGCGTGCCGGGGCAGAAGCACGCATGCCGTGGACGTGTGGGTGCATGGGGTGCGTGTGCGTGTGGGTGCGTGTCCCCACGCCGGCCGTGCCCTCCCGGCCCGGTCTCGGGGTGCCCGGGGGGGCCGCCCCGGGGCGCGGCGCGGAACCTGTGCCAGTGGGAGCGGGGGGACCCTCCCGCACCGGTACCCGGCCCCGCCGCCCTTCCGTGGCCCCCCCGCGGCCCCCCCGGCCGCCGCGCATCACCTGAAACCGCCACGGTGTCGGGTTCGCGCTGGCGGCGCCGGGCCCCGCCGGGGGGTCACGGCCAACCCGGGGCGGAGGCGATGGCCCCCTGGGGAGGGGGACACGGGAGGACACCGGCTCACATCACCGGAGTGAACGGGGGCGGGGGGTGACGCGGCACTCTCCCCTCCCCTGCCCGTGCCTCAGTTTCCCCTGCGTGTCGCCGCCACGCTCCCCGCTGAGGGAGGGGCTCGGGGCGAGGGAGGGCGCCACATCAACTCGCCTCACGCAGCCCCGCGGGGGAACGCGCCCCACCGAACCCCAGCACGCCGTGCTCGCAGAGGGGGGCACACACAGGGGTCGCCCCCGCCCCCGCACCCCAGCTGCAAGACCAGCTCCGGCCGCCCGTGACTGACAGCTCCCGCACCCGATGGCCGCACCGGTCCCGCAGGGGCGGCCAATCCCCGCGGGCGGGGGGGCGGAAGGCGGTGCTGCCCCCGCCTCCCCCCCCGGCATCTCCATCCCCCCCCGCGCTGCTGGGTGTCTCTTTCGCAGGTGGCACCATGGGGACAGGTGAGGAGGGCACGGGGCGAGTGGGGGGGAGGGACGGCGGTAGCGGGGTCCCCGGCGTCCCTTCGGGGAGGGGGTACAGCCGACTGATTGGGAGGGCCGGGGGGGGTGTGCAGCGGGGGCGGTCATGGGGGGCTGGCAAGCGGGGGGGTCACCGGCATGTCCTTCTGGCTGGGGCCATCACTTATTTATCGAGGTCAGGATGGGGCGAGCGGGGGATGAAGCGGGGAGGGGGGACCCGTGGTGGCGTTTCACCCACGCCTGGAAAATCCCCGCGGGAACTGCACTGGGGGGAATCTCCCAACGGTGTAAATCCGGAGGTGTATGGGGAGGGTGGAGAGGGGCTTTGCCCCACTCCTGCTGCAAAACCTCCCCTGGAAGGAGCCGGGGGAGGTCAGGTCGTGCCCTCCAGCGTAAAGCTGAGGTCCCTGTGTCCCCTCTCCAGAGCCTTTCCGGATTTACACTGCCAGGTAAAGCCCCTTTGCACCCGCTATTCCGGATTTACGCTACCGGATAAACCCCCTTTGCACCTCCTATTCTGGATTTATGCCACCAGCCGAAGCGCCTTTTCACCCAGATGCCCTCACCCTAGGACAGGGCAGCCTGTGCCAGATGCCCCCGTGGCGGTTCTCAGGAGCCCTGCAGCAGTTTGGCCCCCAGGACGGGAGGGGACCAGGCTGGAGAGGAGGTCACAAAGCTGTTTGTCTCCGCAGGCTGTGCCACTGCGCCCGGGACCCATCCTGCCAGCACCGAGCACCCACGCCAGCCGGCCCCGGCATCGTGCTGCTAAGAGGGAGCGGTGCCCGAGCCTGGGCATGTGCTGCTGGACTATGCCATGTCCCCTCCCGGCTGTTGGGCAGCCCCGGCCCCGTGAGGACACGGCCAGTGCCAAGCCGGACGCCGGGACGCCAGGACACCCAGCACCGCCATGGCCCAAGGCTGGGATACGGAGCTGCCGAGGATGACGGCAGGCAGCCGGTCGCGGAGCTCCAGCAGTGAGGCCAGCCTGGCTCCCCACTGCCTCCTCAGCAAACAGAGCCGCATGCTCAACGGTGTCACCCGGGGCAGCCGCGCTACATCCCCCATGGGCCGCGTCATCCTCATCAACACCCCCATCGAAGGTGCATGGGGTGCCCCAGCCTTCTACCGCCACCCACGTGGCCAGGGGTCGCAAACACCGGGGTTCCATGAGTCTGGGGCAGGAAAAAGGGGTCCTAGGGCTGGGGATATCTCCAGTGGGAGAGACATCCCTTGCCATTGCTCGCACCCAGTCCGGGTGACATGTCCCATCCACTATCCTTGCAGCAAGCAGCAATGAGAGTGACATCATCAATGCGATCACGGTGGAGAAGAGCGTGGATGGCAAGCTAGGCTTCAGCGTCCGTGGCGGCTCCGAGCACGGTCTGGGCATCTTTGTCAGCAAAGTGGAGGAGGGCAGCGCTGCTGGTAAGTGAGACAGGGCAATGGACACCGTTGGGGACAGGCACAGGCCAGCAAGACCTTTAGGGAGCTCCCAGTGTTGTGGTGCCACACAACAATGCCACCCTTCTTGGTGGCAAGCCACCATTTGCTCCCTGGCTGTGGGTTTTTCAGGCTTCCCACGGAGAAGGACAGGGAGCAGGAGTGGGGAGCCCAATGCTGTGGCTTTGAGCTCCATCCCAAGCCACAGCGAGGTGACAAGCGCCTCTATGCCTGCTCTGGCCTCGGTGCGATTGCCAGGCATCCCTGTCTCTGTTCCCATGGGGCTCAGATCCGGTTGGGGACACATTTAGGGATGGGACATGAAAAAAGGGCATCAGTGCCAGGTGAGGTGCCCAGCCGAGCCATGTGCCCCTCGCAGAGCAGGCCGGACTGTGTGTTGGTGACAAGATCACGGAGGTGAACAGCGTGAGCCTGGAGAACATCACCATGAGCAGCGCTGTCAAGGTCCTTACCGGCAACAACCGCCTCCGCATGGTGGTCCGGCGGATGGGCCGCGTGCCAGGCATCAAGTTTTCCAAGGAGAAGACGGCGTGGTGAGCAGTGTTTCCCCCATGCCAGCACTCTGAAGCTTAACCCCAAGGAGAGCATGGTGGGGAGGCTCTTTGGGGGATGCTGGGGCACAGGGAGGATCGCAGAGCTGGTGGGGCATGGGGGGACTGTCAGAGGTCTCTGACAAAAGTGAGGCGATCCCAGGGTGGGATGGGATAGGGATGGGGCAGAATGGGATAGGAAGGTCCAGAGCAGGCAGGGTGTGTGCAAGCCCCATCCTCAACAACTCCCATCCCCATCACGCTCCTCCTCTGAGTGACACCAATGGCCTCATCCTGCTGGAGGATGAGGGGCAGACCCCTGTGCCCCAACCCTGCTCCCATGCTCCAGGGTGGATGTGGTGAACAGGCGCCTGGTGGTGGAGAAAAGTGGCTCAACACCGTCGGAGAGCGGCTCCGAGGATGGGCTGCGGCGCATCGTCCACCTCTACACCACCTCTGACGACTACTGCCTGGGCTTCAACATCCGTGGCGGCAGGGAGTTCGGCCTCGGCATCTACGTCTCCAAGTATGGCCACGCCAGGGAGCATGATGGGGGACATGGTGCCCAATTCCTGCTGTGCCTGTGCTGGGGCTCAGCACCCCACCCCTGGCTGAGCCCCTCACCCTCAGTTAAGACTGTGGGCATCAGCACCATAGCTGTTGGGGTATGAGGCTGCCTGGGCAGAGGTGTGGGGCAGCAGTGGGGGTCTGGCAAGGGCTCAGCCTCATCCTGCCTCTCTGCTGCTGCCTTAGGGTGGACCCTGGGGGACTGGCAGAGCAGAATGGCATTCGGGTGGGAGACCAAGTCCTTGCAGCCAACGGAGTCAAGTTTGAAGACATAAGCCATAGCAAGGCCGTGGAAGTGCTCAAGGGGCAGACCCACATCATGCTAACCATCAAGGTATCTGCATCTGGCCCCATGGGACCCCTGGGCAAGGCGAGAGGGGGAGGTTAGGCATGTCCCCCTATGCTGGCGCTGCCCCAGCTTGGCCCGGCACCCATAGGGCTGAAGTGGCTGCCGGCTGGTTGGGTTTCAGGCAGGTGGGAGCGGAGGGGATGCATTATTCATGGCTGGCACCAGATCAGGTTCGCCTGGGATGGCCGGCATGTGCTGACCCCCTCATCCTCTCCCCCTGTGTCTAGGAAACGGGCCGGTTCCCTGCCTACAAGGAGATGGTGGCGGAGTACTGCTGGCTCAGTCGCTGTAAGGGCAGTGCCATGCTGGTATTGGCAGGGACACTGGGCTAGGGCGCGGGGGGACTGGGACCCCCATGCAAGTGGTGTCTGGTGACTGTGAGGAGGGAGAAGGTCCACGTGCCATGGGGTCCCATGGCCTTGGAGGGGGCATGAAGTTCCCTATGCCATGGTTAGCATACCTGCTGTCCTCGTGGGCTTGCAGGGTCCCATCTCTCCCCCATCCTTGAAGGAGATATGAAGAGCCCCATGCCGTGGCCGTGACCCTGTGCTCCCTGTGATCTTGCAGGGTCCTACATGTCCCCATCCTTGCAGGGAATATGAAGATCCCTATGCAATGGCTAGCAGCCCCCTGCTCCCCAAGTCCCTTCTAGCAGACACTGAGCTCCCCATGTGACCACCACCAGCCTTGTAGTTCCTGTGGCCCTATGGGTGGTCCTCATGTGGGCCCTGTCCTTGGAGGGGTATGTGGAGCTCCTCATGGCCCCTCAGCATGTCACCCTGGGTCCTCGCTGTGTCTTTGCAGTGACTAACGGGCAGCTGCAGCAGCTGTCTCAGACTTCCGAGACCAGCTCCTCCATCTCCTCCTACTCCTCGGGGCCGGTGCCAGGGGCCGTGAATGGGCTGGGGACAGCTACCCCGGGGCCCCCCGCCCGCACCGTGGATGTCGCCATCTCCACAGAGGATGGGCCACGGCGGGGCTGGGCGCGGGAGCGTGCTGAGCGGGCCATGCAGACCGAACCGGCTGCCGAGGGGCTGCCAGAGACACGACGCATGGTGCGGCCCCCCGAGCTGCTGCGGGACACGGCCATCCGGGGCCAGGGCCCTCGCGAGCCCCCCGGCACCCACCCACGCCGAACCTTTGCCCACTCGCCCAAGACGGCGCTGCTGCTGGCCCTGAGCCGGCCCCGACAGCCCATCACACGCTCCCAGAGCGACCTCACTGTTGCCGGTAGGTACCAGGGCACAGCCCCACATGTGGGACTTGTCCTTCACTGGGGTCCCCCTCCAATCCTGCACCCCAGCCCCAGGAGCCCCACAGCTCAGCCTCTGCCCCACTGGGAGCCTGTCCACTGTATGAGCATCCTATAGCCCCTGACACACACATAGCTGGTTCCTACTCCTGGGTATCCTGTGGCCAATTCCATGACCCCTACCCTGGCACCCTATAGCCTCAAGCCCAGATAGACTGCTAGCCATCAAGCCCTGGACATCCTATAGCCCTGCATAGCCCCAGCTCAGTCCCTGGGCTTGCCAGGCACCCCAAAGCCCAGCCCCATAGCCCCTGGAGAACGCCTGCACCCCACAGCAGGACTCTCCCAGTCAGTGCCTCACAGTAGCCCCTCCAGACCTCTAAGTTCCCTGTCCCCACACACCATCTGGGGTGGCATGCCTGGGACTTTCTACTCCAACACCCCTGCTCTATCCCCAGAGGAGAAACGGAAGAAGAAGCCAGAGGGACAAGGAGCACAGGGGGCTCCCCCGGGGCTGCACCGCTCCAAAACCCTCGTCAACCTCTTCTTCAAGGGGAGCCGTACCACCAGCCAGAGCTGGGCCCCTCCCAGCCAGGACGCCTCCATTTCCGACCGCAGGCCACGCTCCAAGTCCCCGGGGCGCTCCGATGGGGACAGAGGTACTGGGCTGGGGGACAGGGCGGAAGAGGGGACCTGGGCCTGGTCTCCCCTTCTGTGGGCATCGCAGCCCCATTGTGGCATCCCTGGCATGGAGGGGAGCGGGGGGCACAGGGAGGGGGTCCCCAGGCGTGCAATTTTGGCAACGGGCATCGCTGCTGCTGGTCATTCCCCTCGTGGGTGCTCACCCCTCTCCGTCTCCCTTGCAGTAGGCGCTGTGCAGAAGTTTGTCATCCGGAGCCTGAAGCGGGGTAATGGGAATGCCCGTGTGCCTGGGGCGGGGGGGCTGCGAGGCAGGCTCTGCATGCACCTGGCCCTGCGCTGCATGTTCCTATTCAACTTTGGCTTGGAGTGAGCTGTTGTGGCCTAAGGGGGGATTTTGGGGTGCCCAAGGCAGTCCTTGTCCCGCTGGCCACCCCTCCTTGCTGTACCACCCCAACAGAGAAAAGCCGACGCGCCAGCATCCTGGGCCCTGCGGGCATCACTGCGCTGCAGCCCAACGGCAGCGACCCTGAGGCCCGATTCCCACACATCCACGACACCGCCGCTCGCCTCCTCAGCCCTGACGAAGTGACAGCCGTGCTCCGCCACTGTTCCCGGGTACAGCACCACCGGCACAGCAGTGCCAGCACCCCATCATCTCAGGGGGGCTCTGCTATCAGTGTTACATGCTGACATTAAGATCTGGGAGATAAATTGAGGCACGGGTAGGGCACCCATCCACTGACATCCCTCCTGCACTCGCAGTACCTGCACGAAGGCAGTGTGGAGGATTTGGTGCGGCCACTGCTGGCCATCCTGGACCGGCCTGAGAAGGTCCTGCTGCTGCGGGATGTCAGGTGGGTGGCATCGGGGCAGCATGGAGGGGGTTACCCTGATACCACCCGTCTGGGTGGGATGGACCCAGAGTCTCGCTAATGCTCTTCAGCCCCTGTCATGCTCCAATTCAGAGGCTGCTACAACCTGCGTTTCCCCTCCCCACCTTCTTTGCCCTGGCAGGAGTGTGGTGGCCCCCACAGACCTTGGCCGGTTTGACAGTATGGTGATGCCCCTGGAGCTGGAAGCTTTCGATGCCCTGAAGAGCCGTTCAGGTAAAGCCTAGCCCTGTGCCGAGATCTTGGCTGGGTTTGGGGGTTAGTGGGCATGGGTGGGGACAGCTCAGGGTGAGTGACTGGTGGCTCTCCCTGACTGCAGTGCGGTCTCCTGCCCTCCGCCCGGCTCACCATGATGTTACTCCCAAGAGACACCTCATCACACCAGTGCCTGGTGAGTGCCACCTCACGGAGTCTGCCTAGCTGCCCTGTGTTGGGGCTGCAGGGTGGAGTGGGACAGTTTTGGGGAGGAGAGAGGGAGCTGGGATGCCTGGGTGCAAGGGATCCCAAGGGAGAAGGCATCCCAGGTGCCAGGGGTTCTTGGGGAGGGGGACCTAGAGTCCATGGAGAGAGCTGGGGTGCCTGGGGGTCCCTTGATGTCAGAGGTCCTAGAGGTGGGAGCTGGGGTGTCTGAATGTCTCTGGAGAAGGGAGATCTATGGCGCTTCATACAGAGGGAGTCCCTAGGTGGCAGAGGTCCCAGGGCTTTGGGGTCCCCAGGGGATGCCTGGGTGGCAGGGGTCCCTGGAAGTGGGGCTGTGGGGTCCTGGGGGGATCCCTGGATGGTGGGGGCCCTGAGGAGCAGGGCTGGGGTTCTCTGGGGGGGATCTCTGAGCCCCTCTTGTTGCAGACTATCGGGGCGGGTTCCTGCTGAAGCCGGCAGGGGCCCCAGAGCCGGAGGAAGCTGAGAGGCTGCAGACAAGCCCAGCCCGGCCGCGGGCCTCCCCCAGCCCCCGCCGCCTTCACCCCCGCACCTACACCCCGCTCCCTGATGTGCCAGTGGATGCCTACGCCTGCACCAGCCGCCCCCTGCCCACCGCTGGCCCCCAGCCCCCCAACTGGCTGCTGGCCGAGCCCCCCCAGGGTGAGGGGCATGAGCACTCACGCAGCTCCTCGCCCACCTGGCAGAAGGAGCTCCCTGGGACAGTGGCTGACAGAGGGATCGAGGGGCTGGGGAGGCACCGGCGGGCACGGCCCCCCCTCGCACCGCTTTTTAGGGTGTCAGGGGGCGAGGCAGGGGCTAGGACCACCACCAATGGCCCTGGGGATGCTGGCAGGGAGGAAGAGGAGGAGGAGTATCAGCTGCTCACCGTCACTCTCTCCAAGCTGAAGCACTCCCTGGGTGAGTGGCATACATGTGGGACCCCCTGGGATGGGGTGGAGACCCTCCTCCTGGCATCACTGGGATGGGTGGCACCCCTTTAGCAAGGGGCACCCTGTTTAGGGGGTGGGGAGGAGCACAAAACCCAAAGCACTCCTCCATAACTAGATGGGGTGAAGAGGAGCAATCTCAGTCCCTCGTCCACGTAGGAGCTACCAAAACAGGGCAGGATGGAGGCATGACTGCCCAGACTGGGGGTGGGCTGTGCCCAGGAGTGGGTGGGGGTGCCAGCCTACCTAGGTGCAAGGGTCTCGTGGCTCCCTCACAGGGATCAGCATCTCTGGTGGCATCGAGTCAAGGGCGCAGCCAGTTGTGAAGATCGAGAAGATCTTCCCTGGGGGAGCTGCCTTCCTCAGTGGCATCCTCAAGGTACAGGGGGACCTTGGGGGTACCCGAAATACCCTGAGGTGGGCGGGCAGGCATCCCGACACCCCCATCTCCCCGCTGGGTGCTGGCATCCCAGAAGTGGCTGCACTTCACCCTCCTGCCTTCCCTTGCGGGGTCCAGGCTGGGCAGGAGCTGGTGTCGGTGGATGGGGAGAGCCTGCAGAACGTCACCCACCAGCGGGCTGTGGACATAATCCGCCAGGCCTACCGCAACAAAGCCAAGGAGCCCATGGAGCTGGTGGTGCGGGTGTCTGGAGCATCCCCGGAGTGATGCTGCACCCTCTGCTTCAAGGCGCCATCCTGTGCTGGCTGGCTCATTCCTGCACCAAACTGTGGCTGGTCTCTGCGCAGCCAGAAGGTGTGAGAGCCAGAACTGCCTCACAGGCATGGAGGAGCTGCCCACAGCAGGACCTGAGAGGGGAAGCACCACTGGTGACACAGGAGGAGGGCAGGCAGCCCCTGATCCTGCTGTGGACACACAGATGCAGCCCTAAAAAAAAGACAGACAGGGCCTTGGTTTTAATCGGCGTTTCCGGGTGGTACACTGGTGAGCTGGGCTCTGGGAACGGGACACAACCAAAATAAAGTACAAAAATAGCACCCCCCTAGAGCCGGAGGTGACCAAGCCAGAGCTGGGCAGGGCCAGGCTTTTCCTTTGGTTTGACACCCCCCACCACCACTTGTGCCCAGCTGGGCCCCCAACCTCTGCCCACCCTAGGGGTGTCCCCAGCTGACAGCCCCAGCACTGTGCCCCTCTCCCCTGGCAGGCTGGGCATCACAAGGGCATGGGACAGGTTTTTTTTGGGGGGGGGAGGGGGGAAGAAGGGGATGCTGGGGACAAGGGCTTAGGGAAAGGCACTGAGGGCAAGCTGCCCCGTGGTGGGTGTGAGGGGGCACAGGCAGGCAGGGTGTGAGCTGGAAGAGAGTGATACGTTTTTGGTAGGTCCTATAAAAATAGAGTTATTTAAAATGGCACAGAATGAATCCCCTGACAAACACACGGAGGGCAGTGGGGGAAGCTGGGATGAGCACACGCCAGCCCCTCTGGAAGTGTCTGGGTGACAGTGCCAGCAGGGAGGAGAGGGAGGGGACGAGCCAACCCTCCCCCTGCCCAAGGTGACCCTGGCTGAAGCCAGCACTTCTAATCCTCTGGGCGCTAAGAGGATCAGCAGGAACCAGCTCTGAGTGGCCCCAAGGCTGGTACATGGCACCCATCTGGCTCTACATCTCACGGGCACCCCCCTGCTGCAATGGGTGCTGAAGCACACTCAGCCCAAAACCTCCAGGGTGGGGAGAGGGCAGCACCTGCAGTCCCCTCTGCCCCCTCCCAGTGCCAAGAGTCTCTGCAGAGCCCAGGGGAGAGCAGTCCCCCACAGTCCTATAGCTCCCAAAATCCCAGGGGCTGGAGGCCCCCCTATGCCGCCCTCTGCTCTGGGGGCAAGGACAGGCAGTGTCTCAGATCTCGGTGGCCGTGATCTCCTCAAAGGGCAGGTCAGGGCCAGGGGGGTCACAGGGTTCCGGTGGGGGGTCCTCTCCCTGGAGCCGGAGATGCTGGAGCCGCTGCTCGAGCCGCCGGTTGCGGCGGTACATCTGGATGTAGCTGTACTGCAGCTGCTTCTGGTAGCGGATGACCCGCTCCTTCTCGCCCTGCCACGTGCCCCGTTCCTGCTCGAAGGCATCGCGCTGCTCCTGCCCGCGCCGTCGCTCCAAGGCCACCTCTGCCCGCAGCCGCTCCAGCTGCCAACGCAGCCCTGCACCTCCCCGGGGCTCCTCGCTGGGTGGGGGGCATCCCTCTCCGGGCTGGGGGCAACCCTCTCCGGGTTGGGGGCACCTCCCATGGGCAGCTTCCCGCAGCCCCGCCACCTCCTGCTCGAGCCGTCCGGCTTTGGCGCGGAAGAGGTCGGCCTCGCTCTTGCGGCGCTGCAGTTCGTTGGCGCAGACCTCGAGCTCCAGCGCCTTGAGGCGGGCGGTCTCCTGCAGCCCCTGCGCCCGCCGCTCGCCCGCCTGCAGCTGCGCCCGCGCCTCCCGCAGCTGAGCCCGCAGCCCCAGCAGCTCTGCTCCCCGCTGCGCCAGCTCCGCCTGCGCCTCCTTCAGCTGCCGCTTCAGCAGCGAGATCTCCCCTGACTTCTGGCACACCTGCGGGGATGATGCTGGGTTCAAGGCACTGGATGGAACCCCCAGAGCCTGTACCCACCCCGATTCACCAGGTGCTGCGTGTCAACTTACCTCCCACTTGGTCTCCTCCAGCCGGGGTGCCAGCTCGGTGCGCTCGCGCTGGAAGGAGGCGCAGCGTCGCTCCAGCAGCTCCCGCTCCTGCAGCAGCTGGGCCAAGTCCTCCTGCAGCTGCTTCTTTTCCTGCTGCAGCTGCAGCACCTGGAGCTGCAGGACCTGCTGTCCCCGCTGCACTGCCTGGGCCGCCTGCCGCGCCTGGGCTGCACACCTCTGCCGCAGCCCCTCCAGCTCCTGCTCGCAGCGACGCTGCTTCTCCTCGTACACCTGGGCAAGTGGAGTGGGAGGGGAACAGACAAGTTGAGAGGTTGCACGGCCCCACTCCTCACTTCTGCTGCCCTCCTCATGACAGGCATCCCTTGCCCACGAGGAGGGGGGTAACGCATCTCTCCCGAAAGGAGGAGTCTGGGAGGGTGCAATGTAGTAGTGCCTCCCCGCCTCATGCCACCCATGTCAGCATCCAGAGTTTAGAGTCTATAGGGCTCCTCCAGCCCCACCATCAGTGGGGAGAAGTCCCAGGTGCATCAGGAATAGGGCATCCCAAGACAAGGCATCCTGTTCAGTAACCCGCCCCAGATCATACAAAGATGCCCCAGTGACTATATAGGACCATTCACCAGTGGGAAAATCCCCATTCCCAGACCCATAGAAAATAAAAATCCCTATAAAAGGGTCTGTAGAGGGTCCTCAAAGGGGGTTGCTGTCCCCCAACCAGAGGGGACATCCATACGAGGCTCCCTGGGGAGGGGGACAGGATGGGGGGGATGCTGGGGTGTACCTGGCAGATGGCCACCTCGTTCTCGTCCAGGCTGTCACGCAGGAGCTGCAGCTCGGCCTCCCTCTCCCGCAGCTTGTCCTCTAGCTCCCGCACCAGCATGGCCTCCTCGCTGGGCAGGGGCGAGCGCCCACAGGAGCCACTCTCCGAGGAGGGCCGGCCTCGGCCGCTCAGTGAGCCTGTGCTCTTGCTGGAGGACGAGCGCCCGCTGTCTGAGTTGGAGGGGCGGCAGCCTCCCGGGGGGTCGGGGACGCCATGGGGGGTGGCCAGCAGGACGCCCGCCTCGGGGTGCTGGCTGCAGCCTGTGCTGTAGGTGGGCAGGCTGGAGAGGGAGTTGCGCCCCGAGTCCGAGAGGGTGCTGGCATGGCAGCTAAGGGAGTTGAGCTTCTCAGCACCCAGCAGGTGGGTGAGGCTCACCTGGCTCTCTGAGAGCCCTGGGCGTGTGCCGGGATGGGCGCTCCGGAGCTTGGGCACCACCGGCTTGAAGGCCATGGGGCGGATCAGGGTCTTCTCCACGTTCTGCAGGCAGAAGAGGGGAGAGCGGGAGGGTTGGGGGGCACCCACCGCCATTCCAAGAGGCTGCCTGAGGCAGCGATTGGGCGGTGCCCCCAGCTGCAATGTCTTCGTGCCCCAAAGGAGGCAAGAGTCAGTCACTGTCTGGTCCACCGTCCCTCCATGGGATGCCCAGGTGGGCTCCCGCACATCCCTGGCACAAAGGAGGGGACACCAAGGGCATGCAGATTGCCACCTCCTCAGAAACACCAAAAACGTGGCCATGCAGCCCCAGTTCACACACCTGAGCCAACAGTCCCACCGTGGCACGGGAGGCAAAGCCAAGACCCCAACATCCACCGACCCACTGTCACCCTCCACTGCTCCTCACCTCCTCCAGCTTGCCAGAGACAGGAACGAGCTTGGGAGGCGGTCCCCGGAGTTGATCACTTGGGGCTTGGTCATCACGGGGCTCATCCGAGTCGCTGCAGGGGCTGGTGGGAGAGGCGGCGTCGATCCAGTCGCCGCAGAAGCCCCCGTTGGCATAGGCATGGGTGACACCAGGCATGGCCGTGCGGGGCTCCTCAGGGGATGGTGGGTCCCGGGGGCTTGCCCGGAGCAGCCCCTCCTGCTTGTGGATGGAGGCGGTGGGGAGTTCCCTGTTGTCACAGGGCTGGCTGGCGCGGTCGTGGCGGGGCCGGCCAGGCAGGAGGCTGCCGACGCTGCCCATGGTGGTGGGGGGTGAGCGGGAGACAGCACGGAGCTGGGCGGCTCCCTCAGCGGTGGCCTCAAGGGGCACCGGCAGCGTCTGCACAATGGCCATGGCGGGGGGGCCCCCGGCGGGCAGGGGCAGGTGGGCAGCCTGTGGGCAAAGGAGACAGAGCATCAGAGAAGTGAGCACCGCTGGCCAAGCCCCACTGGCTGTCAGCATCCCCACAGCGGGCATGAGGACAGCCCGGGACCCCTGGCCACTGTCTCGAATCTCGTGGGCATGGGCTGGCCCAAGGGGAAGCAGGCAGGAGATGCCAAACGAACTGCAACAAAACGAGGATTAGCCAGAGGATGGCATCAGCATTCCCCAAGCCAGGCTCAGCACCTTGGTGGAGGAGCTCAGGGCTGTGGGGTGCTGGTGGCAGCATGGGGCAGCAGCTATGCGGTTCTGTCCCCCCTGCCCCCGCTGTGCCCTGGCGTGACCCTGCCATGGGAAGCGTGCCAGGGCTGGAGGCAAATCCCGAGAGGCCCGTAGAGAGCCAGCTCCTGGGCAGCCTGCCTGTCCGCCCACCCGCCCCACGCCGCTGCCTGCCCCACGGCACCTGCCAGTGCAGCCGCTGCAGAGAGTGGGGGGGGCAGCCCCACACGCTGGGGGTAGCCATTTTCCCCACCCCAGAGCCTCCAGCTCTCTGCAGGGACCCCACAGAGGGTGTCCCCCACACCCAACCATCCACAGTGGGGCACAGGGTCCCCCGAAGAGGGCCATCAAGGGGGAAGCTGTTGGGCAGGTGGGTGGTCTAGGGTGCAGGCACCAGCCTCCTTCCCAGCCGCAACACACGGGTGCCCCTCGTTCTCATCCTGCATGTCCCCCAACAGCCATGAAGGCAGAGGGGCTCTGCTGGTGCCCTGCTGCGACCTCCCTTGCCCCAGCCCACGCCATACGCCTGCATGACGGGAGCCAGCCGATGGGCTGCATCCGACCCCCGCTGCCTCA
This sequence comes from Trogon surrucura, assembly GCA_020746105.1. Lineage (NCBI taxonomy): Eukaryota > Metazoa > Chordata > Aves > Trogoniformes > Trogonidae > Trogon > Trogon surrucura. Next base: position 14,625,489 of record CM036621.1, on the reverse strand, counting down.
TCGCATCTCGCACATGGCTGCGGCTGGCACGGGGCGCAGACGAGGGGGGGCCACTGCCCGCATGGTCTCGCCCGCCTAGCTGTCACCTGAAATCAATCCGCCTGCCAGAGCCCGGGGCAGGGGGGGGCACAAACAGGCGAGAGATGCCAGCGAGCCAGTGCCACCCCCCTACCACTGTCACCCCCACTGGCACGTGCCATCCCCGGGTACTGTGACCTCTCACCATGCTCGCGACCCCTCCGGGTGGGTGCCTGTCCCCCCCCCCCCCCCCCCCCGGCTCTGCTCACCGCGCCAGCTGCTACCCATCCGTCCGGTCCGCTCAGGCCCCCACACTGCAAACACGGCGCCGCCGGCCCCTGAAGCAGGAAGGAGAAAGATGAGGGGGTCAGGGTGCCAAACAGCAGCAGGGGTCCCCGTGCCCCCCTCAGCCCCCCCCACCGGCACGGCTGGGGCAGTCGGTGCCAGCGTGGCACAGAGGGTGTCAGGGAAGCCCGGTGACGGGTGCGCAGGGAGGGCTGCAGCCACCCCGGCGGGGGGGTGGGGACAACGGACCCCCGTGGGGACCTGCCACTGCCAGAGGGGCAGGGATCAGGGAACATGCAGGGACACAGGACCCCGAAAGGGACATCTCAGGGTCCCCCAGCCGCAGCCAGCCAAGGCATGGCACCCCACCCCAGTAAAACTGCCCCGGAACACGCGGGTCAGGGGGACGCCCCTGGGTACAGTGGGGTCCCTGCAGAGCCGCGGAGCGGACACTGCCACCGCCGAGGCCCCGTGCTCGGCGGCCGGGCTGGGAGGCGGGGGGAAGGGACTCCATCTTCTCCTTCCTGCAAGCCCCCACGGCCCCCCAAGAGGGTCCCACTACCGCTCGAGGGGGGCAAGCGCCAGGGGAGGGGGTGGCCAGCCCAGCTGGCCGCCAGCGCCCTGCAAAAAGCTCTCTCCAGCCGCCCAGTAAAACCAGTCAGCAACTGGGGCGGCGTCACCGCCAGCCGCTCCGGCCGGAGTGCAGTGAAGCCGGATCCCGCCGTTCCGACCCCAAAATGGCAAGGGAAGGCTCAGTCCTTGCTCGGCCGGACCCCCGCCCCCGAGCTGCTGGGTGTTTCGCGGCCCCGGGGACTCCTGTGCCTCGATGGCACCTCAGGGCCCCACCGGGGCAGCGGGGAACAGACCCTCGTGCCTCCCCACGCACCCAGCATGTGTGGGGTGGACACCCCCCACGTCTAGCTGTACTCCCCTTCCAACGCCCCTCGCACCCCGAGGCTCCCTGGGTGGTGCTGCCCCACTTGTCCGCCCCACGATCCCCCCTGCCCACCCACCGACCCTATGCTGCCCCACAGAGCCCCACGGCGCCCCAGCCTGTCCCCCAGTGCTTCCACCCTGCCCGATTCCCGGGGCACCTCGAAGTGCCCGATGCCACTCATGGGCCCCTGCTGCCCCACAGCTCTCCCAAAGTGCCCTAAAACACCCCCAAAATTCCCCAGGACATCCCCAAAGTGCTCCATGGAGCGCCGGGGCCTGTACCGCCCCACAACACCCCCAAGTGCCCCACAACACCCCCAAAGACCCTTATAAAGCCCCATGGCTTCTGCTGCCCCACAGCTCCCCCAAACTGCCCCTAAAACACCCCAAAGGGTCCCAAAGAGCCCTGGGGCCTCTGCTGCCCTGAAACACCCCCAAAGTGCTCTAAAACATCCCCAAAGTACCCCACGGCACCCCCGGGCCTGCGCTTCCCCACAGTTCCCCCGAAGTGCCCCTAAAGCACCCTCAAAGTACCTCGCAACCCCCTAAACTACCCCACAGAGCCCCTGGGCCTCTGCATTCCCAGGACACTCCCGAAGTGCTCCCGAAACACCCCCAAAACACCCCACGGCGCCCTGTGGCCGCCGCTGCCCCCCCAGCCCAACCTCCCAGAGTGACTCGGACCCCCCCCCCTCCCTAAACTCACCCCCAGGGGCTTCTCCCCGCCCCCAACACCCCAAACGCCGGCAGCTCCCCCGAAGCTGTCCCAACCTCCTCCCAGGACCGCCCCGCAGCCCTCTCCGCGCCTCGCCCGCTCCCCGGGCCCCGGCGGGACCTCCGGGCGCCCCCGGCTCCGGCCCCCGCACTCACCGCCGCCCGCTGCCGCCCTCCCGCGCCGCGCCCCGCCCCCCGCCAGGCCCCGCCCCCCCCCCCCCGCGCCAGGCCCCGCCCCCTCCCACCACGCCCCCCACCCCCCGAGCGGGAAGGCGCTGGGGTCTCATCCGCACTCCAGCGCCCCGCCAAGAGCCCTGGGGGGGTCTCCGTCCCGTTTGACATCACACGCCCCCATCACCGCCTCCGTGAAATGTTGCGGCTGTTACTGCCCCCCCTCCGGCTCTGCGAGAGCCCCCAAGTGGGCAAAAAGGGAGGAAAAAAATAAACTCGTATCAACCCACCCGCAGCATCGGGAACCGTGGGTGACCCCCGCCGTCCCCCGAGGGGTCTGGGGTCACTCAGGGCCCCGCCCTAGGATCACCTACATCACCCCTCCCAGCCCCATATGGAGGGATGATGGGTGGGAGACGGGGGTCCCCACTTCCCCTCCACAGCCCTGGCTAGACTGGGGGCAATTGGGGTCTGTGGGGGACACCCACTAGCCCGGACCCAAACCCTGACCCAGCTGCACTGTTGGGGGCCTGTCTCTCCCCCGCCATCCCTTACCTCTGCTTCTCCAGGACTTTTCCCAGCCATCACTCCCCACCTGCCCCAGGGTGGGAGGCTTGTGGTTGCACCAGTAGCACCCAAGGGTGCTCTCTGGGAGAGTCGGTGCATGCTGGAAACCCGGGGCTGGGTGTGTGCCACCCGCCCGCCCCGGCCCCTCATTATGGCTCAGGTTAAAACTATGTCCGGTGCAGAGCCTGGTAATAACCCATGTGCCAGGGCTGGGATGTGCTGCCCAGCAGGGACCGCATCCCCCCCAGTCCTCTGTGTGTCCCCCCTGCCACCCCAGAGACAGCAGCACAGACAAGCACTCACAGGTATGCTTTAATAAAACCAGTAAGGGGGAAAAAAATCAACAAAACTTAGACCAAGATCCAGCCGCAGACTTGTCCTACCACGGCGAGGACTGGCCAGGTCACAGTATTTGCTGCCTGCAGCCCACAGGGCAAGGGGAGGGAGGGGTGGGGTGTGGCCGCTCCCCAGAGCCCAGCAAAGTAAGGTGGGACTGCTGTCTTCGAGGTTTTACCGCTGGTGATGCCTCTCCAACGGAAAGAGAGACCAGGGGAGACCCTGAGCAATAGGGGTTGGCCCAATGGGCAGAGCCGGCAAGCTGTGATGCCACTTGGGGGGGTCCAGCTCCAATCCCCCCACCACATCCTGCCAAGAGCGCACAGCTATGGAGCAAGAGCCCTCCGTGATCCCCCACACTTCCCTCCACCACCTTCTATCAAACCCACAGACACCCCACAACTGTGATGAGGGGGATTCCCAACACATGTCCCTCGCCACAGCCCCTCCCAACAGCAGCAGCCCAAGATTTTGGCTCTGATTTAGTCACAATTTGACGACCTACCCCCAGATCCAGAGATCCCCAAGTCCCGGGACTGCAGGTCACAGGCCCCCATCACACAGCCCACACTGCCTCCACTCTCCCCACCCCGTGCTCTCTGCCATGAACCTGGTAGTGGTGCCGCGCAGCCAGTATTTGCCAAAGCAACCTCCCCTGGCTCCTCTTCTCTGGGACAAGCCCACTCGTCCTCTCACAGCGGCCCCACATTGCAGGGACATCTCGCTGGCAGCCAAGAGGCTTGTTTGTGCAGGAGGGGAAAAGGCCACAGTGGCGTGTGGTTGCTCCTCGTAGGGGAGAGGGGCTGGTGTACGCCAGCCCCGTGCTCCTAGCACCAGTCCCCGTCTCTCCTTACGGACTGAGGAAGAGACCTGCCAGGTTCATGGCTTCTTGGCGGCTCCCGGGCCTCCTTCTGGAGCTTTCTTGGTTAAAAGAGCCTTCTCCTCCTTCATCTTCTTCAGTTTGACCTTATTTTTGCCAGAGGACGAGAAGGTGAGCGAGGCCTTGCTGAACTCCAGGGGGAAGACACCCACATCCCCATCGAAGCGGTTCTTGGACACTTGCAGGTATCGCCTCCCTGGTCCCGTCACCAGCTTACGGTCCTGCAGGATGAGGACGTTGTCGGCCTCCTGGCTGGCCTGGAGGGAGGAAAACATCTCCAAGAGGGTGCTGGGGATGCAGCCAGAGTCACGGGGCTCAGAGGTGCTCACAGGATGCCTGCCCGGCTCCTTCGAGTCCTGTTATGGGGCATCCCAGGCCATAGCAACTCCAGCATCTCCCCGACACCAACCCCTTGTGTTCCCTCGGGACATCCCAGTGACCCGCCGGGCTGAGACAGGCTTGAGCTGAAGCCACAGCATGCCCTGGGGAAACCAGGGAGCACGGGGAGAGCCATGCACACCCACAGATCACCTCCTGCCCACCACCATGGAGTCATCCAGCATCACGGCAGAGACCAGAATGCTCAGACAGCCCATCCCTGCACCCTCCCTGGCTCCTGCTTTAATTATCTCCTAACACCTCCCACTCATAGTCAATAAGCATTAATTAACTGCACCTAAAAGCCTTGACAGAGCTTTAGCTGGCAAAGGATTTGGTTCCAGTTTCCATTTCCCTACCAAGGCTCGGCCAAATCGGGACTCTGCACATCTTCAGCAGGTGACAAGAGTGCTAGTGGGAGCTGGTGACAGCTGCCCAACGTATCCCAGTCCCTTTGTGGGGACAGGAGGGGCCACCATAACCCAACTCACCTTGGCAGAGCCAAAGATGGAGGCGGTCTGCAGCTCCTTATCATCATCCTCCTTGCGTGGATGGATGATCAGTGTGATGTGGCAGTTGTTGTCTGTGGCAAACTTGCGGAAGGCACCAACAATGTAGTCCTGGGCAGAGAGCCTGCCACGGCGGCAAGAAAAGGGTCAGGGGCCAGCAATGCTCAGTGTGGGGTGGGCAGCAAGGTGCTGCCAGGTTCAGCCCCACAGCAGGAAGTGCCCAGGGGTCTGAATTCGCACTCTGTCGGATGGCCAGGCCCACGTGGGCAAAGGAATGAGGAACAGGTATCACAGGTAACTGGCTCACCCTTCCCCATCTCTCCCTTCCCAGGGCAGTGATCGCCCTTCAAGAGAACTGGGCTGCCAGCAAAGACTAGAGGGAACACCCTGTGTGAGTCCTCAGCCCCTGCTGTGACATCCGACTGGGCCAGCTCCAGCAACGAGGGCGGCAGAGGAAAGAGAGGGTGACTGGGAGAAGGGCTACCTGTCCACAGAGAGGTGCTCGTGTCCCATCATGAACTGAAGGTTGTCGACGACCACGTGGGTGATGTCATACATGTAGACAGCATGCTGCATGGTGTCAACCACTGTCCTGGGCAGGAGAAGACGGGGATCAGTGGAGCTGGGGATGGGGATGCTGAGCCAGGAACGGGAACAGGGAGAGGCAGAGCTGGGAGATACCACGCTGGTTCCTGCTGGGCCCTGGGCACATTCCACCTCTGCGTCCCCCCTGCCACGGGACAGGTGCAGCCTCGATCCCCACAGGTAAGGGCACCTGGATCAGGAGGACTCAGCTGCTGTCCACACAGCCCCTGCCCGTGATCTGCCCCCACCCACGGGGACCCTCAGGGCACAAGGAGATGCACGCAGGCATAACAGCACTGGGTGAATAAAAGGAGCTGGATGTGACCATCCTCCCTCCACAGTGAACAGCAGCACTGCCAGGTGAGCAGGGTGTCAGGGAACACATCCTGCCAGGGGCAGAGGCTGATTTTAGAGCAGCCACCCAGCACAGGGACAGGTCCCTTCCCTCCACCTCTGCCCCAGAGGGAGGCTGTGACAGTCCGCATGGTAGCTGAATGCAGCCACAGAGTCCCCAGACGCCAATCCCAGGATCTGAACAGCTTCGGCTTGCCTCTCTGTCAGCCTCAAAACTGCAAGCCACTGTGGGGGAAGAGCCCCAGCTTCCCTCACATGCTGTTAGGGATAAACACCACTATGTTTGAAACCATACTTGATGTTCTGCTGGCCATGGAAGGTCATGAAGTAGAGCTGGAGGTCCTCAAAGCGGTCTGCCCACTCGTCGTACAGCTCCAGCTGGTCCTCCAGGCGCCGGCCAGCAAACTGCGTCAGCATGATCTTGGCCAGGCGGACGTTGTTGATCTCGAAGCTGCCCCACAGCGTGCACACGCCTTGCATGCACAGATCCAGCGCGTACTCACTGATAAAGGTTGTCTTCCCACTGCCTGTCGGGCCTAGCACACGAACAACAAAGGGAGGAATTAGCTGGGGAGAACATCTGACCCATCCTGAATGTGCTGGGGGGCTGTTTAGAGGTGAAAGCGCCAAGGAGTAGGATAAGAGCAGCCCAACCGCAGCACTCCCACCATAAAAGAGCAGTGTCCCACGCCAAGCTGCAAGTTCAGGCATATATGTGTCACCTCCAGAAGCCAGCAGGTCCCTGAGGGGTGTGGAGAAGGGCTGGGGAGCTGGTGGCGGGGGGGACAGGGAGGGCCCAGACAGGAGGTGGCAGGTGGGTGCAGGAAAAAGAAACACTCCAGGATGTTCTTTGTCATCCCAGGCAGGGAGCTCATCACTACACCTGCATGCTTGGCCCCACCACACCTAGGAATGCACCCCAGCCTCTCATGCACCCACAAGAAGGGCTCAGTCATGAGCAGAAAGGGACCTGGGGAGGGTGAAGCCACCAAATAGCCCTCTGCTCCCCGCATCCACCGTTTGCCCATCACCTGTGAAGATGGTGAGCTCCCCTCTGCGGTGCCCTTTGAGGAGTTTGTTGAGTTCAGGGAAGCGTGCCCACTTGATGCCAGCCACCTGTTCAGTGTTGACCAGCTCCCCGAACACCTCCTCACGCAGCTGCCGGAAGGAGACGATGGATTTGTGGCTGGCGGGCAGGGCGGCACGCAGGATCTTGGTGACGTTCAGGCCTTGGTTCAGAGCCTCCAAGGGCCGGGGCTGCAGGTCACCGGGGCGCACCAGAGAGCAGCGCTTGAGGCTCAGCTTGCGGGCAAATAGTTTGGCAGCTTCCCAGGAGCGCAGGTCCTCGCCCAGCCACAGTGTGATGCGCTTGAACTGCTCCAGGTAGGGGAGGAGGGCAGGAGGCAGGCAGGTGGCCCCACGCGGCAGGGCCAGGCTGGCCACCCCTGTAGATTGGTGCAGGGCCAGGGCGTCCAGCTCCCACCCAGTTAAGACCAGCTCTGTATCTCGCTGGCCAATCAGGTGCAGCCCAAAGAGATTATGATAGGAGTCAAAGCGGGGCAAAGTCTCTTCCACGTAAGCTATTGCACCCCCCTTCTTCTCCACCCTCATAAGCTTCAGGCCCCTCAGGGTTGCATCGCGGGGACTAAACCAGGGGAAGACAAGGGACTTGGCTGTCCTCAGGTAACGCACCCCAAAGCGTTTCAGAGTGGCATTTGTCACCAGGGAGATACCAAACATGGACTTGGTCTCGTTGGTCTCATCCTCATCCAGCAGCTCCCAGAGCGGCAGCGCCCGCTCCCAGATGCAGCGGGCATCCTCGCAAGCCCGTTGCACGTCCTCTTCCGGCTCCTCGGAGCTGGCAGGCCGAACGCCACGGTGCTGCAGCTCCACGTTGGCCTGGAAGTCCTGCCACGTGCCCTCGGCCAGGGTGGCTGTGCACAGGAAGCTGCCCGTGGTTTTGTCGATGAAAAGCGTGTATGGGGTGCTGGCAGCCGACGGCGGCGTCTGGTCCTTTCGGCGGCTGGTGAAGAAGCTGGGAGTGTGCAGGCAGCTGTACCCATCGTGGAAGGGGATGCCTTGTGCCCGCAGGTACTGCCGGATCTCAGTGATGGAGACGGAGGGCACAGGCCCCTCCGGGGAGGGCAGCACATCCTTCTTGTAGCGCCGCTGGGTGAGGCGGCCCGGCACCCCGGGGCCCAGAGAGGCTCCTTTGCTCCTCGCCACCCTCCCCCACAGCAGCGGCAGGAGGCGGCCGGCGGCTCCGCAGGGCCGCAGGGGCACCACCGCCATCCCGCTCGCCCCCGCCCCGGCCCGGGCCCCCCCGGCACCCGCCCGCGCCGCTCCCGATCCGCATCGGCGGCTGCCGCCGGCCCGGGGCCGCTCAGGCCACCGCCCTCACGTGGAGCTTCACGGACGCCGCCATTGCCTGACCCCGCCGCCGCGCTCGGCGCGTCACTTCCGGGCGAAGGGCGGGTGCCGAAAAGCGGATGTTCTCCCTCCACCTCTTCCTCTCCGCAGGCGCTTGCGGTTCCGGGTCGGGGCGGCAGCCATGACGGGGCGCGGGGCGCCCAGCCGGTTCCTGGCCGCTGTCCTGCACAACGGCGTGGGCCGCTACGTGCGGCAGCTCCAGCGCCTCCAGCTCCTCTTCAGCCCCACCGCGGCCGACGCCCGCGGCGCCAGGTACCGGCGGAGGCCGCTGCTCTGGGGGGAGGGACGGGCAGCCGGGCGACTCCGGGCCTGTGCGCGCGGGGGGGGGGGGGGGCGGGGGCGGTGCTGACCTCTGACCCCGGCGGGGGGAGGGGCTGCGGCCGCCGGCCCCTCACGTGCCGGGCAGGGACTCTCCGGCGTCGCGGCTGCCACCTGGCCGCGAGTGTCGCCCGCCTCAACCCTGTGCTGTGGCCGCTGCCGCCACGCTGCCCGTGCCCTGGGGGTGAGCTCCGCCCTCTGGCCCCGCCGGGACTGACCCCCGGCTCCACCGCAGGCAGTTCGTCGAGGAGGCGGCGCTGGACTTCGCCCGGCGGCACCCGGATGTCGTCCTCTACATCAGCCCCTGCTCCGGCCGGGCCCCGGTGCTGCTGGCTGAGTACTGTGAGTGCGGGGGAGGGGCGGGGGCAAGATGGGGAGGGGGTCTTCCCCACCCTGGTGCTGCGCTATCTCCTCCCAGGCGGTGCTGGGGCTGGCTCTCCTGTGGGACAGGGGAACAGAAGCTTCTCCCGGGCACTGGGGAGGGGTTGCAGGTTGGGCAAGGAGCCCTGGCCTGACACCTTCACCCCACCCTGCTCTGCTGCAGTGAACGGGACAGTGCGAGAGGAGCTCATCGTCAGCAAGACAAGCGAGGAGATTGTGCAGCTGGCCACCAAACTGGCCGGCCAGTCTGGCTTGGACATCATCCGCATCCGCAAGCCCTTCCACACTGACAACCCCAGCATCCAGGGCCAGTGGCACCCCCTCACCAACAAGCCCTCAGCCCTCAACGTCCGGGGCCCGCGCCTGCAGTCCCAATAAAGCCTCTGCTCCCCTCAACCCTGTGCCTCCACATCCATCCCTCGTCCTGCCCACAGAGAGACGGCACCACGCCATGTCCAGACAGAGCCGCGTTTATTGCTGAGGGGGCGCTTGGGACTGTGCACGAGGGGTACCAGACGCAGAGGGCAATGCCCTCCTTGGGGTGGGGTATGCCGGGGGGGGCGCTTGCCTCCCTTGCAGCAAAAACAAGGGTGGGGGTAGTATGTGAGAACCCAGGCATCCAGTTCTTGCCTTTTCCCACTATGCTTCACTCTGCTGGGGCAGAAGAGCCTGGGCTCCAGCCCATTAAGGACCTGAGGGCCTGCCACCCCCTTCCTGCCCCTGCTGCAGGGCTGAGCTCCAGGTGACGTCCTGATCCTGCAGGTGCTAGCAAGGAACACAGCGGGGAGCTGTGCTCCCCAGCAAGTCTGTCCCTGCCTGGCTTCACCAGCATCACTGCCCTGTCCCCAGGGCATCAGATACTTTTGTCACCCAAATCCTGTGGGTTCCCCTAGGAGGCGGCAGGAGCAGAGGTAGTTCGGGAGAGGATTTAGGGACAGTCCCTGTCCCTTGAAAGTGCCATTAAGAGCAGGAGGCCCCAGGGGGAAGCAGGCCCTCGTCCAAGGCTCCTCCTTGCTATGCAAGGACAATTCCCCTCCAATACATCACACAGGGCAACAAGGCTGTGCCTGAAGCTCAGTTCTCCAGTGGAGCCATGCTGGAGAGCAGAAAGACGTGTGGTGCCCCAGGGCTGCAGGGATACTGTGGACGTTGGGGGGATGTGGGTGCTGTGCTGGTCCTTTGCCACACTGCAGAGCATGGGTGGTGGCCACCAGTCCTGCTGCTGGTGCATCTTGCTGCCCGTTGCCACGTCCTGCCCTTTCCTGGGGAGAGGGGGCAGAGCCCTGTCATGGTCGGAAGCTCCAGGGGTGCTGCCTCCCCAGGCACCCAGCCTTGCCTTTCACCTGGGGCCTCCTCGCAACGGGAACGTGCTGCTCCACAGCCTTCAGGACGTCAGCTCCTCGCCTGGGCTCCATCCCTTGCCGAACTGTCTTCTTGTGGAGAAGAAACCCTGGGGGGCACAGACGTGGCAGGGGCTGGCACCCACTCCCGATGACGTGTTCCCATCCCCTCTCCTGACTTTGAGCAGGTAGCTGGGGGAAACCCCCGTTGCCCCACACAAGTAGCAGGCACCTTGAGGCACCCCCCAGCACCCCTCCCTGCTCCTCACCCACCTTTCTGCTGCCATCCGGTTCCCATGTGCACAGGGACGCCCAGCAGGACAGGCCGAGTCCCTGCATCCACAACATCGTCTCTCTCACGCCTGGATGGACAGACAGACAGAAACTCTCCCTCCCCCCCGGTGTCCACCTTCAGCCAGGCTCCTGTCTCCAGCGCGTGGCCGCCGTCGGTGGGTTTTTATACATAAATAGAGCTCCCAAATTTAAATAGATTTTTTTTTTTCCTGTACAGCAAGTCTCAAAAGTGAGTGAAAAGCTGAAGGAATGGCCGAGCCTGGGCCCGGCCCGGCTCTGCCATCCCGGAGGTAGTTTCGCCTGAGTCCTGTAACACTGCTGGCAGGGGGTGGGAGAAGGGGCCGGAGGGGAGGAGGGTCCCGCTGGCAGGACCCTCCTCCCCGGCCCCTACACGGAGCTCTCGTCCAGCTTCTCCACCAGCTGCGTGTGTTTCCGCTTCTCCAGGATCTTGCTGAGCTCCTCGGTGAAGGACGCACTGTAGAGTGGCGAGGCCAGTGGCTCCTCCTGCTGCTGCAGCAGCATGTAGCTGTTGCCGTTCATCTTGCGGAGGACGTTGGGCAGAGCACCCACGCCGTTGGTAAGCTCGGCTGGCAGCGGCGGTGGCGGCGGCAGCGGGGGCACGGCAGCAGTCAGCTCCTTGACCGGGGAGGTGGCAGCCGTGGGCGCCTCACCGGGGATGATCCGCAGGCAGCCGTCAGGGTAGGTGAGCTCTTCCTCCTCCTCTTCCTCCTCCTGCCGGCGCCCTTTGCGCAGGCAGTTGGCCGACACGGTCTGCAGCTCCACGCTGGCTGGCCGCGGCTCTCCCAGGACATACTTGCCCTTCCTCTTCTCCAGGCAGGACACGTAGAGGAGGATGGTGCTGAGCACGGCGCACAGCACCACCAAGGCCACAATGGCAGAGATGTAAGCCACCTTCATGTCACTGGCAGCCTGGCTGGCAGCATGGGGCCGCAGGGTGGCCGTGGGGCGGTGGGGCAGCTCGGGCAGCACGGTGAGGCTGTAGGTTGCCAGCAGCGTCCGGAGACCCCGCTCCTCCCCATAGCAGCGGTACTCGCCGCTGTGCTGTGGCAGCGTGTCCGTCACCAGCAGCCCGTCCACCCCGACGCGCAGCCGCTCCTGCCCTGTGGCCGGCACCTCGTGGCCGTTCAGCAGCCAGATGGCTTGTGCCAGGTTGGAGCGCTGGTCGCAGGGCAGCAGCACATCATCCCCTTGCAACACCGTCCGGTTTTTCCGCAGCAGGGAGCCTGCAGGGACACGCACCGCCTCGCACCCATCCCAGCCACCCTAAGGGACACCAGGAATCCCCTGTGGTCCTGAGGGATGGCGCAGACTCACCGCGTCCGGAGATGCTCCGGCATCCCTCGTTGCCGCTTTCAATATCCTGCACCAGTCCTGTGCTGCAAGACATGGGGGGCTTCAGCCATACGGCCCTGGCTGACCCACCCTTACGGGGTCACAGGCACCAGTGGACCAGCCGCCAGAAGCCAAACCCTCGGGGGCGACACTGAGGCAACTGTGCCGTGGGGTGATGTGTGACAGCATGGAACGAGGCAGGTGGAAGGCTCGTGGAGATGCCCCAGGGAACGGGCAGCACGTCCCTACCTGTCCACGGTGGCGATGGCGCGACAGGCCCTGCCGTCCCAGGCGCAGTAAGGGTCCCGGGCGAGGACACAGTCGTAACAGGAGGCATACTGGGCACAGGAGGCCAGGGGCACCTGCACGATCCCGCTGGCTGCCCCCACATACAGGCTTCTCTGTTGTGAGGGAAAGGTCTGGCTCAGCACCGCCCTGGCATGGTGCAGCTGGGTTTTGGGGTGCCCCATGGTGCCCAAAGTTCCCCCCCAGCCCCACAGCACAGCTCTCCCTTGTGGGGGGTGCATGGGGAAGGGTGCCCAGCTCCAGTCAGTGTCTATGGCTGCAGCTGGCACCTGGCAAAGAGGCTGCCCCGCTGGGCTCCAGCACATACCCTGAGCTGGAGTGACCCAGGAATCATGACCCCCATCCCCCAAACAGTGCAATGGCAGCTTTGCAGCACAAACATGCCCCGTGTCTGGTGAACTCTGACTTCTTCCACCTCCTCACCTGGGTGGGGGAGATCACCAGGCTCTCCACGGGCTGCGGGTCCCTGAACACTTGCACCTCCTCCACAATGTGGATGCCAGAGCCCACCACCACAGCCTTGTGGATCCAGCCGTTCCCTGGAGAGCAGAGCCAGGGAGGGAAGGTCAGGAGGGAGCGTGGGCTGTCCCCTCTGCCCAGCAGAGACCCAGCAAATTTATCCCATGCTCACCTGTCCCCATGAAGAGCACATCATAGGAGCGGCCATCGAGGGCACGCACTCTGTCCACGGCCAGGCAGCTGTATGCTACGCTCTTCTTCACCAGCAGTGGCTCCCCGCCAGCTGGCTTCACCTCCTCAAACATGAGCGGGTGCAACTTGACAAAGTCCAGGACACTGTTGGGCAGGTCCTGCGAGGAGTTGTAGCCCTTTCTGCGGGAGTGGTCCGTGATGCACTGCCCGGGGGGAGACGGTGGTCAGGGGGGGATGTGGCCACCCCACACCCCCCTGCTCCGCACCCCCAGGCACTCACGGAGCCGGGCCGGGGCTCAGGCACCGCACCGTCATAGCGGGACCACTTGCGAGCCGAATCCTGGTATTCCATGTAGGGGCCCTCAAAGGCACGCTGTACCGCCGAGATGCTGTAGCGGCACACGGCTGAGGCCTCCATGGTTCTCCTGTGGGGCAGAGCCCTGCCTGAGCCCAGGCAGACACACAGGTGCTCCCCACGACGCTCACCCAGGTGCACAGTGCCTGTCTGTGCATCCCCTCAAGCATCTGTGGTCACCCCCACAGCACAGACTTTTAGCCCCAGCTGTTTCAGCTGCCACCTCACTCACCACTGCACCGAGAGTGTGAAGGCGGCATAGAAGATAGTGCTGGCCCAGCCGCCCCCGTCCAGGCTGCAGACGCTGCGCAGCACCTCATAGTAGGGGATGTAGCAGACCAGGCGTGCCTTCATGAAGGATGTCCACTTGCGCTGCAGGATCTTCTTCCCCCCGACGTCGCTCTGGGAGGGTGCAGGGAGCATTTCTCCACAGGCTCTTGGGGAGGGTGTGTGTCCCTCTGCCCATGCCTCAGTTTACCCCAAGGTGCAGGCACGCAGGCCCTGCACCAGGAGGAGCAGTGCTTGGCTCCCCATGGCTGAGGACATGCATACCTTGCAGACACGGGCCACCCGGGCCACTCGGGCCACCTGGCTCTTGTCAAAGAAGGATGTGGTCTCCTCGCCCGCCCGCTCCGTGAAGAAGTAGTAGATTTTGTCATCGTCACCCACGGGGCTGTCCTTGCTCTCCCGGACCAGCACAGACGCCACAAACTCAGCATCTGGGGGACACGGAGTGACAGGCAGATTTGAGAACCCATCATGAATCATAGAACCATAGAATGATTTGGGTTGGAAGGGACCTCAAAGATCACCTAGTTCCAACTCCCCTGCCATGGCAGGGACATCTCCCACTAGATCAGGTTGCTCAAGGCTCCATCCAGCCTGGCCTTGGACACTTCCAGGAATGGGCAACACTTCCAGGAATGGGCAACCTGTTCCAGTGCCTCACCACCCTCAGGGTCAAGAACTTCTTCCTTATATCTAGTCTAAACCTACACTCTTCCAGCTTCCACCCATTACCCATCATCCTATCACCACAGGCCCTTGTAAGAAGTCCCTCCCCAGCCTTCTTGTAGACCCCCTTCAGGTACTGGAAGGCTCCTGTAAGGTCTCCCCGGAGCCTTCTCTTTTCCAGGCTGAACAAGCCTAACTCTCTCAGCCTGTGCTCATAGGAGAGGTGCTTCAGCCCTCAGACCATCTTGGTAGCCCTCCTCTGGCCTCGCTCCAACAGTTCCTTGACTTTCTTGTGTCAGGGGTTCCAGAGCTGGACGCAGTATTCCAGGTGGGGTCTCACAAGGGCAGAGTAGAGGGGCAGAATCTGCTCCCTCGACCCCCTGGTCACACATCTCCTGATGCATCCCAGGATACGGTTGGCTTTCTGGGCCACAAGTGCACATGATCTTATCATCCACCAACACGCCCAAATCCTTCTCCCCAGGACTGCTCTCAATCCACTCATTGCCCAGCCTGTATCTGTGCTTGGGGTTGCCTCGACCCAGGTGCAGGACCTTACACTTGGCCATGTTAAACTTCATGAGCTTGGCCTGGGCCCACCTCTCAAGCCTGTCAAGGTCCCTCTGGATGGCATCCCTTCCCTCCAGCGTGTCGACCGCACCACACAAATTTGTGTTGTCCACAAACTTGCTGAGGGTGCACTCGATGCCACTGTCCATGCCGCTGACAAAGATGTTAAATAGTACTGGTGCCAGTACTGATCCCTGAGGGACACCACTTGTCACTGGTCTCCACTTGGACATTGAGCCATTGACCGCAACTCTTTGAGTGCGACCTTCCAGCCAGTTCCTTGTCCACTGAGTGGTCCATCCTTCAAATCCAGGTCTTTCCAACTTGGAGGCCAGGATGTCATGCGGGACAGCGTCGAAGGCCTTGCACAAGTCCAGATAGATGACATCCGTTCCTCTTCCCTTGTCCATTGATTCTGTTACTCCATCATAAAAAGCCATCAGATTTGTCAGGCAGGATTTTCCCTCGGTGAAGTCATGTTGGTTGCCACCAATCACCTCCACATTTTCCATGTGCCATAGCAGAGCCTTTAGAAGGATCTGCTCCATGATCTTGCCAGGCACAGAAGTGAGAATGACCGGCCTGTAGTTGCCTGGGTCTTCCTTTTTGAAAATGGGGGTGATGTTTCCCCTTTTCCAGTCAGTGGGTACTTCACCAGACTGCCATGACTTCTCAAATATGATGGAAAGCGGACTAGCAACTTCATCTGCCAGTTCCTTCAGGACCCGTGGACGGATCTCATCAGGTCCCACAGTCTTGTACATCTTCAGGTTCTTTAAATAGCCTCGAACCTGATCTTCACTTACGGTGGGTGGATTTTCCTTCTCCCAGCCCCCACCTTCGGCTTCTACAACTTGGACAGTGTGGCTAGAGCCCTTGCTGGTGAAGACTGAGGCAAAGAAGTCACTGAGAACCTCTGCCTTCTCCATATCCTTCATGACCAGCCCTCCTGCTTACTTCCAGAGAGGGGCCACACCTTCCCTAGCCTTCCTTTTATCACTGACATGCCTATAAAAGCTTTTCTTGTTACTCCTGATGTGCCTGGCTAGATTTAGTTCTATCTGGGCTTTAGCTTTCCTCAGCAGCAGATTCCTGGCTGCTCAGACCATTTCCTTGTATTCTTCCCAGTCCACCTGTCCTTTCTTGAATTTCCTGTAAATTCTCTTTTTATCTTTAAGTGTGTCCAGGAGGTTCTTGTTCATGACATGAGGAATCCCTTCCTGCCTCAATTTCCTCTCACGGCAAAAACATAAGACCCCCAGGGCCACACCGCACCCCTGCTCCAAGCTCCCCAAGGGGATGCTTGGACTCCCACCGCTCAAGACACCGGTCCCAGGGGGCTGACAGGGATGTCTCACCATTCAGCCAGTGCAGCGGGGATTCTTCTGTCTTCAGTGGCCGCTGGTGCAGGTTCCTCCGGATATCAGGAAGGCTCCGAAACTCGTAGCGTGTGGCCGTGTACAAGCCACCATCTGGGTAGGGCAGAAAGGACAGGCACCCATCAGCATGGCCCTGCGCCCCGACAACAGCAGGGACAGCCTGAAAAGCCACCAGCATCGCTGTGCCCCAGGCAGAGAAGGAGGAGGACCAAGTCCTGTCTTGCTAAGGTCACTGCACACAGAGCCCATCCAGCTGGGGACAGGGCCAGGGTTGGTGGCATCCCCATGTCCCCACCAACCCAGGGAAAGGTGCTGCTTACCCACGATAAGGCCAGTGTAGCCACGGGCAGGGTCATACGGGCACTTCTCCTTGCCTTCCTCAAAGCGGGATGGCAACGTGAACCTGTCGGCATCCTGGAGAGGGACAGAGGACCGGGTTAGACAGGAGGGGACAGACCCAACTCTCTTGCCAGCCCCAGGCTGTCTGCAGAGGTTGCTAGCAGGAACAAAGCAATGCCCACAGCCATGCCCTTGTCGGGGCAAGACAACTCCTCCCAGCACCCTCCAGCTGGTCAGAAACCACACGGACAGCCAGAGCCCTCAGCCAAGAGCAGGGAGAGGGCAAAGTGGGGAAGGGGACCCCACTTTGGTATCGTGTGGGCACTAGGCAGGAGCCAGGAAGCTCAGCCCATGTTCCCGGCTGGTAGATGCTGCCCAGCCAGGCTGGGTCCCCCTCAGGTGATGTGCCCGTCATGGCAGGAGTTATTTTCTTTGGGGTTTGCAGTTCAAAGGATGTCAAATAATGACAGGGCCCTTCCAGCTTGGCAGCTCCTCCTGACTCCCAGGGCGTGCGACGGCCAAACTGGACCGACAGCACGGCCATGGGAATGGGCACAGCCCCTCTGGGGCTCCCTGGCCACTCTTGGGACACAGCCCCATGCCCCTTTGCCCCCCAGCTCAGGGAGAGAGGTGGGCAAAGTGTGGCCAAGACACTGAGAAGCCACTGCATGTGGGTGAAAGTCCCACTGCCAGGAGACATGGCTGCCCCCAGCTGCTCTGCCCTGAGTCACGGCCACACAGGGACCCTCCAGTCTGGCCCAGGAAATCCCTGAGGAGGGGCCACTGCATCAGCCACCACCATCGCCACCCTCCCCGCCACCATAACCCCTCCCAGGCATGCTTGCCACTGACCACCAGCCAGTATGCAGCCCCTGCTTTGGGAAAGGACCCTGCAACAGTAGAAGCTGGGGACCGGCACCAGTGCTGGTGTGTCCCACTCCAGCAGACCTGCTGAGCCCACGTGTGTGTTCCCAGGGCACCGATTCGCCCCCCAGCCATCTCACTATGGGGTCAGAGTCCAACCCCAGCACTGGGGTGTGGACCTTGGGCATCTGTGTCACGGCGGCTGCATCCCCAAACCGACCCACCCCAGCCTGGGGGTCACTCGTCTCCCTATGAGCCAGGGAGGGGCTGGGATGGGGACAGAAAGGCAGTGGGGCTGCAGGTTGAGATGGTGGGAGAGGAGGGGGGCTACATCACCCCGGGGTGACGTGGTGGCAGGGAATGGGTGACAGCTGCGAGGCCAAGCGTCACTCACGACAGCAGCGCAGAGTGGGTGGAAGGCGTAGGTCCCGCAGGCATAGAGGTGGGTGCTGTTCAGCCTCTGCAGGAACCGCACGTGGTTGAAGCACTCAGTCTGCAGAACGGAAGGCCAGGCGTCACCACCCCGGGAAAGCAGTGGTGGCCGCCCCGGCACCCACCCACCCACCGGCTCTACCTTGTTGTTTTTGCCCTTCTGCAGGCAGTCCATCTGCTTCTCCGGGGAGGCTTCCCAATGGATCTGCAAGGGAAGGAGGGACTGTCACTTGGGAACATTCCCCACAGGCTGGCCCCATGGTGCCTGGCGGGGTAGAAGGACCAGGCATCTAGAGGGGATCTGGGGACAGACCTGGGGACAGCACCTCCAGGGAAGACCCAAGATGGTGAGCGGGAGAATGAGCAGGGATAGGGTGGCCACGATTCGGGTAGAGACCGGGCAGCGTGAGACAGGGAGGGACAAGTGGTTGGCAGCGGGCAGAGGCCAGGCTCACCGTGCGGTGGGAGCCGTCGGCCACGTCACTGGAGTTGAGGGCGAAGATGGCTCCCCTGGCACCCACGTAGAGGATGCCTCGGCTGTCCTCCAGCAGCAGGGTGCTGTAGTTGAGGGTGCGCGCGCTGAAGCGCCGGACGCCTGACAGCTCTGCAAAAGGAATGGGGGGGCTAAGGGGGGACCCCAGGGGGACCCCAGTGCAAGCCCAAGGAAAAAGACAGAGGACGGAGCTGGGAGTGGGCAGGAAAAGCTCCCGCTGAGGTTACCTGGCAGGTAGGGCTGGGTGACGGCAGTTACGGCAGGAGGAAAGGAATTGGAGAGGTTTGGTAGGAGGCAAAAGGCATTAATTGGGCTCAGGCTCACAGGGGCAATTTCTCCCTGATAATTAAAATAGCAGCTCAAGGGTGGCAGCTGTGATGTCCATGCCCAGCATGTGGACCTGCCACACCATCTGGAGAACCGCTGGAGGAAGCCAAAACACTCCGGCAGTGAACCCAGCTCTAAACTGAACCCAGCCAGCCCAAAAGGAAGGATGCAAAAAACCTGAACCAAAATTGCCATGCAAGAGGAGGACTCCTGCAGCGAGGCTGGGCGCTTCCTGCCCACCAAACCAGAGAAACCATCCAGCTCGGGGTGCTGTGAAGTGTGAGGTGGGGCTCAGCCCTGGCCAGAAGCACCTCATGCCAGGCCTGGACCCTGCCACAGCACAAGAAAGTGCCATGGGACTTGGGAACCCAGAGGCAGCTGAGAAGGGAATGATCCCCCCAAAAGGAGACATCACTTGGGGAGAAAAGGTACCCCAGCTCCAGATGAAACCCTCTCCCAATGTGAACTGCTGAGCTGGGCTTCACTAAAGAGGTCAACAAAGTCATTTTGACCAAGGCACGATGACACTGTGGGGCTGGCTGACACCACAGAGGCTGGAGGCCAAGAGCCCAGTGGTAATTAGAGAAAATCGTGGAAGAAAGCTCCCTGCTGACTATTTGGGCCATGAGAGCCCAGCCCCGGTGTGATGTTCTCCAAGGGCTGCTGGGCAGAGCTGGGGACTGGCCAAGGCTCCCTGCACATCCTCGTCCTTCTCTGGCTTTTGGGGAAATGCCCTTGCCCTGCTTCATCCCTCAGGGCACACTGACTCCGGGCACCCGACACCAGCCAGCCACGTGGGCCTCAATTTGTGGAGTCGCCCCCTGCAGCCACCACGCCATGCTGACCCCCTGCTCTGCAGGGACACGGGTCACAATGTACCCAACTCAGTGCCAGCAAGATCTCAGATCTCACTGCCACCACTACGACCCGCACCCACTTACCGTCAAAGGTGACCGTTGTCCTGGGGATGGCATCCAGGTCAGTGGCAGACCGCCGTGACGGGTAGCCCATCGCTGCCGCCACCGCCATGAAGAGAGCCGTCAGGAGATGGGCCGCGCCTCTGCTCATCTTCCCACTCCCCCGGTGAGGGCAGCAGCCCAGCCCGCTGCCGCCGGGCCAGCACAGTGGATCCTCAAGCTTCCCAGCTCCCCAAATTGGGGCGGGCTGCAAAACCTTCCTGAAATGCAGAGCAGCGGGTCAGACGCTCCCACTGTCCCCAACACCTCAGGAGCAAGCGGGCTTGGGAGGAACTGGCCGCACACATGCAGGGACAATTGACCAGGCATGGCCTCAGCCTGGGGAAGGCTTCAGGGAAAAGCAAACCTTCATTTGCCAAAGGGGAAACTGATGCACGGTGCGAGGCATTGAGCGTGCAGCCAGCACAGGGCAGGGAGGGGAGCTCGAGCAGAGCAGCCCCCCTGCCGTAACCCCTCAGCTCAGCATCTGCTCCGTCGCAGCACCAGCAGTCACTTGCTGAGCACCTGGTTTGGTTGCTCAGATGCTCACTTTCCTCCAGGTCTGCTCCGGGTTCTCCCTCCCGTCGCTACAAGCCATAACCTCCTGCAGCTCCCCCTGACCGAAGGACATGCTTCGGCAGAGCCTGCTGATCCCCCACTGCATTTTCACACCCAAAAAGCAGGCACATTTCCCCCCAAAAGCAGAGTGGGGATTGGGGCCAAGTCTGTCTGCAGATCTCATGGCATATCGGGGTACCCCAAGTCCCACTCCCTGAAGCAGCTGTGGTGGGATGGGTAGCAGGGGGCTCCCAGGGAGGCAAGGGCTCTGCTCCTACCCCAAATCACAACTGGCCATCTCCTGCCACATGAGATGCTTGTCCCCAAAGCTTTGCCCCTCCTGAAATGACAAGATTCTTGAGGACAGAGGTGCAGGGAAGGATGCTGCAGGCACACAGCGACGCAGCGCGAAGAAAAGCCCATAGAGGAGCCATTTGACATCTTCTTCAAGTCTTTTCAAGTGAGAATAGTTTTTCCCCCCTAGTGTTTTTCCATAATATTTCAGATTGTCTTTCATCCCAAGCTGCCCTGACGCTCAGCATTTACCTCGACTCTTGCTTTCATGCATCTGATTCCTCCCAGAAAACTCCTCCACCCCCCTCCCAACTGCCTTAAGCAAAGCCATGGGGTCATTTTGCAGGCACTAAGGAGGAAGAAGACAATCAGGTATCTCCAAACAGGAGACCTCCCCACAAAGTGACCAGCCCCTCTATGTTTGCTCGGGGTTGGTTTTAGGTGGTTTTATATATATATATATATAAACCAAATACCTGTCCCTGTAGAGAAGCTGTTCAAACACGCTTGCTGCAGATGATTTCCCCGAAGCAAATGCCTTTTTGGGTCTGGGGCAGGGGGAAGGTAAAACCAAAGTGAAACAAAAGTGAAAAGGGCTTTGGGGCTGAAAAGGAGAAGTGAGGGGCTGTATGTGAGAACCAGCCATAGCCCTAGAGCCTACATTAAACTGCTGTTTCTTTCAGGTGGGGGCAGTTCAGCCCCAGACCTTGTGCCTGCCTGTTGCCCCAGAGCATCTCGGGAATTGGGCAGAGAGGAGACGTCACCCCCGCTCCCTCCTGCCTTGCTGCCCCCCAGGCACCAGCCCAGCACAGAGCACCCACACAGCACCCACCCCTGGGCACCGGGCAGGGTGCTGCCCACGGGGATGAGCTCCCATGGGAGCAAAGGACGGCAACCTGGAGCATCTTCCCTCCAAGGAACTCCTGTTCCCAGCACAAGACCTGTCCAGACCGATGGTCTGTCCGCAAGCGATGGGTCTGGCAGGGTGAGGGGCAAGGGGGTGAGCAGGGATGGAGGTCAACAAGAACGAAGCTGCTTTGGTGGCACCATGTCTAGCACAAGCCAAACTCAGCAAGCTTTTTGGGCAACGCGAGCAGCAGGCTCACATCTGGAGCACCAAAGCATCCAAAAGTGCTTTGGCCAGCCCCAGCTGACACTCCTCCACCTGCCAGCAGGTCCAGGGCCACCCCAGCAACTGAAGAGACCCTTCCCCAGGCTTCTGCGTGGGGACAGGAGCCTGGAATCACACACGAGCTACAAGAACCACCATGCACCTGGGCTGGGAAAGCATTGGGGAGGAGAAACCTTCTTACAACAAGGCAAACAACAACCTGTAATAAATGAGTAACAGCCCTGTGAGCTGCCTGCACGCTGCCAGGCATCCTCACCTTATCTCCCCCAAACAAACAAGCCCTGAACTTTGCCTGCTGCCCAGCTCCGGGTGCGACAGGGATTGGAGCCGGGAGTGCAGCCGGGTAGGGATGGTGCTTATTACCGGGCAAGCGCTGTGCTGTGAGCCAGCCCTGGCTAACATTTAACCAGCGTGAACACCGAGCCAGCACAGAGGGGAAAAAATAAAAATAATAAGCTAAGCTGTTGGGGCTGTGCAGAGTTCCCAGCCAGGAAGGGGCAGGGGGGAGCACTTTCCCCTGCTGCCAGGGCTGGGCTCCTCTGTTTTTTTCAGGGGAGCAGCTACACCCATTTTCAAAGACTACTTTGCACGAGATCAGATGTAACTTTGTCTTAAAGGACATTTAATCAGTTAGCTGTAAGAGCCAGTTAATATTTCACTCGAAGGGAAGGGTTGCTCCAAGCTGCTATTTTTATTATTTCTTCATACCTACGGTGGGGGAGAAAGAGCAAGAAGGAACTGAAGCCATCCTTGGCCCCACTCAGATCATCACCCTGGGCTGCAGCTGCATCAAATACCCCCAAACCCATCATTTCCCTCTTGTCAGGGTGCAAGTTCAAAGCTCTGGGCAAAGATTAGGGTCGGGGTGGGAGGCAGAGGAGGTCTCGGTTTGGGACCGACTAGTTGGGCTGGAGGTGGCTGCTCTGCTTAAGCCCTGCTCCGCCACGGGAAACAGAAAGCCAGGAGGGGAAATGCCACAGAAAGCTTTCTCCGGGGAAGGGACACAAAAAGGGGAGAAGGAAGAGTTGAAAAGCAGAAGTAGCTCCAGTGAAATCTGGGAATTTTAGAGAAAAACCACCAAGAAAATCCCATGCCATCCCCAGGAGCGAGCTACCAAGCCCCTCAGCACCTCACCTACTTCCCAGCGCAGCAGGGAAGCTGACACAGGACCCGAAATCCGCCTCCAGCTCCCGCCCCTGCCAGCAATGCTGAAGGAGAAGGGTAGTGAAGGCAGAATCCAGCCGCAGGGCTGCCCGAGAGCCGGGTGAAGCCAGGGGCCAGCCGCTCTAATCGCAACGTGCCTACATCTGTGGGGGCCAGAGCCCACCTTCCTACCCCTGGCTATCGGTGCTCCTGCGGGACACAGCCACGGCTGCCGGCACAAGACCCAGCACCGGCTCCCGACGGCGGGATGGGTGTGCCGGTGCCCAGCAAAGGGCAGGTGAGCAGCGGGGCGGCAGAGGCGTGCAGGCCTGCGTGAGCGCGCACAGGAGCGAGGGAGCCCGGGTCAGGTCTGACTGGGTTTACTGGGTCCCGACGGAAGCTGTGCGAACATGACTGTGCTGGCCTCAGCCTCCCACCGTCAGCCAGTCCGCACAGCACACCCAAACAAGCCGGCCCAGTCGGCACCTCCTTAAAAGCCCCACGACCAGCGTCTCTGGAGGCGCAAAAAGCTTTTGATGAGTGAACTTCCCGGCGGCAGGATCTCACCAACCTGGATTCAGCCAAAGGAACCAGCCAAATCCGCCGCACCCCTCGACGGCCGCTGTGCCGGGAGCTTCTGCTGGCAATGCGGGCCCCTTCCCGCTGCCACGAGGTCCTCAAAGATGTGAGGCAGCAAAACCGGGGAGCATGAGCCGGCTGCAAGCTGCGATACAGGGAAGCTGTGCTGACAGTGGGGCTGGCAAATAAAAACCAGGGACCCTCACTGCTGTTTCCTCAGTGGCACCACCAAAAACAATGCTAGCTTTTTAATTTAAAGGGAACTCAGGAGAAGTAATGGAAACGGTGGGTGGGAGCAGCCCTTCCTGGGCTCACCCCCAGCATCCATCCTGGACAGAGAGACAGAGATTTGCAGAGAGGAATCAGATGCTTTCCAATCCCGGCACTCTGTGAACAGTCTGTGGTTGCTCCACTGAGCTCTAGCAAAGCCTAAGCAGCTCCCAGAATGGCTGCTGGATCTATCTCCCCTCCTCGTGGGCTGCCCCTCTTGGCATCATGCATTCCTACAAGTGAGAGCTGCTGGTTTCCCAGTGGGGGCCAGGATTTCCAGCTGGCCTCCTCCGGATTACTGGGTTGCAAAACAGCCTTAATAAAACTCCTGGCAGGGACTGAACCAGGGGACACCGTTTACACCTTGGTTTTTCACAGCAGCCCAGCTCAGGTGCTCCAAACCCCATGCAGCCAATTCAGCTTTACCCACTGGGGACAAGCCTGGCACATGACTTCCCCCTCCAGCCCCTTCAGCTCCCCCACCACTTGCACCCCCAGCCACGTTCCCACCGGCCCAGCACCACTTTTCCCCTGCCTCACCCCCAGGGACGCACACGAGTTGCCCTCAGGTTCAGCTGAAACAGCCCGACCTGTTCCCAGCGTAGGGGGGGAAAGGCGCCCGCCCTGGGGGATGAGGCAGGGAGAGTTCCCGGCTCCCAGGCGTGGGAAAGAGCCAAGGAATTTCAGAAAAAGAGACATCCAGCGAGAGGGCGAGCCTGGCCCCCGCCTGGCTGCGAGCGTGGTGCATTTCAGGCCCCCCTTCCCCCC
Organism: Trogon surrucura; assembly: GCA_020746105.1. Taxonomy (NCBI): domain Eukaryota; kingdom Metazoa; phylum Chordata; class Aves; order Trogoniformes; family Trogonidae; genus Trogon; species Trogon surrucura. Next base: position 14,601,270 of record CM036621.1, on the reverse strand, counting down.
GAGCCAGCAGACCTTAGGTGGGAAATCCTGCGAGATGCGGGAAGAAGAGACAGGATGGAGGTTGCCAGGCAACTTTAATTCAGCCCTTGACGAACTTCAAGCACTTTCCTTCTGCTGCAGAGCCCAACCAGCACATGATAAAACATCAGGTCCACCTCGCACCCATGGTGTCCATCTGTCTGTCTGTCCATCACACGGGCTTCCTCACGGCCCCGTGGCCAGGGTGCCCTGCAAGGCGATGCATCCCCCTCAGTAACATCGCCAAAAGTCAGCCCAGGATGAGCTGCCTTTCCCGGCAGAGATTTGCAGGGGCAGGATTTGACCCGTGGGACTGGGCTGGCGCTGCCACTGCCGCATGGATATTTCTCAACCAGCTGGGATTTTTGTCAACAACAGCAAGAAAAAAGTGCTAACGTGCTGAAAGCCCTCTGGGAAGAGGGGATCTGTGCTGCGTTTGGGGGCTGGGAACAGGGAGGGAAGGAGCACAGTGACCTTCTGGGAGCCCCTCGCTGAGTTTATTTTAGTTGCTTTCTTTAAACAAAACCACACTCAACCCTGAGGTGCTTTAGCGGACACGCATGAGAGCTTTGGGGAATCAGGAAGCAGATACATCCCTCCTTTACCCAAATTTGGGATTTGAGCACAGCAGAGGGGTGGAAGAACGGTGACACTGGGTCCTCTTGAGGAGCATCCTGCCCTGCTGCCACCGCAAAGCCCTCCACAACCACCAGGGAGCCAGGGGGCCAGGCCGTGGGCACCAGCAGGCCATGGGAACGGGCTCTGAATTTCCCCATCGTGGCACGGCCCCCATCACTGCCAGCAGAGCCCAACGCATCCAGCAGAGGAGAGCACCCAGCTCTGATCCCACCAGTGTCACAGCGGAGAGGAGGCGCGTGAAGGAGCAAAGTGATGGATGGGAGAGCGAGCGGGGCCGGCCGGGGACACAGACCGGTTCAAGGGGCGCTAGTGCTGGCAGGAGCCAGAGAGCTAAACAACCCTGAAAAGACAAGCTGATCTGCCAGCAAAAAACCTACCAATAGCCCAACTTCTGACAGATTTGTCCCACTGGCCCCTCAGCACCACGCCTTTATCTTCATCCCCCTGCACGCTCTGCGGGGAGCAGGGGCCAGCCATGGTGCCCCCCTGCATGGCTGCAGGGATTGGAGCATTTTAGATTCTCTCCAGCTCCCTGTTTTCACTATTCTTACAAGAACTCATTCCTCTCCTCCATCAGGTTGGGTCTGATATGGAGCAGGAGGTTCAAAGGGGCTGTCAGGCAGCAATGGAGCTCACTGCCAAGTCCCCATGAGAGCTTTCCTGCCATTCCCATCCAAACACCCCCCCTAAAATCCAACTGAGAAAATAAGGAAAGCTGCTCTGGCCTGTGGCATACGCAGGCATCACTTGCCTGCAGCTGCCTGACAAACACAGGGACGGCTCCACTCCAGCACCTCCTGGCAAGATAGCAGACAGCAAGAGCTCAGCACCCGGGATGGCAGGATGGAGCATTCCTCCGGTCCCTGTCCATACAGAAAACTCAACATCATCGGCCGTCAGTCAAAACAGCTCCTAGTCCAGCTCCATCACCCCAAAAGCCTGGCTCAGAGCTGGCCTGGGAGGGAAGGGTGCAAGGAGGGGAGGCTGAAGGGCAAACCCTTGGAGCTCAGCAGCAGGACCAGGAACACTACGGGATGCCCCCGCCAGCCCGGACCCGGCACCCCCAGGCAGGGCAGCAAATCTCTCACAGGAGCAATTCCCCACGTGTCAGAGGCTGCTTGGCTCTTGCAAGCCAGCAGTGAGGATACAGTCCCCATGGCTCTTCCCTCCCATCCAGCACATCTGCCACTGCAGAAACCCCATGGCAGCAACAGCCCTGGGCTGACCCTGCAGCCTGGGGGCACCCCAGAGCCCAGCTGGGAACCATGTGGGAACGGGGAAGTGAAACCGGAGGATTCGAGTCTCAGTGGCCTGACTGACTTCATCCTGCCCCCAGCCTCCCCCCACATCCCAACCACAGCCGCCGAGCCTCGGGACACAGGGTGCAGACCCCCAGGCCTCCCCCCTCCTCCACTCAGCGCTACTAACATCACCCCCAAACCCCCACATTTTCTGTCCTTTTCTGCCTCAGTTGCTGCACGCCAAGCTTCGCCGCTTGCTGGCAGCCCCTACGGTGGCCCGGACAGACAGACGGACAGCTGGATGGACAGCCCTCCACCCCACAGCAGAGTTTCCCAGCGAGGGGGCGTTCGCAGCCAAACGGTTCAGCGCTGGATGCGATCTGCAAGTTCAGCCTTCAAAGGCTTTGTGGCTGAAGCACATTGTCTCCACGGCAGAATCAGGAAAATAATTGTAGAACTAAATTCCCAGGAACAATTAGAAAGAAAACAAGAAAATGTCCCAACCGTAAGTGTAAAGGGACATTTCAGAGCCAGCAGATTTCAGGGCTTTCTGATGCATTTGAATCCATTTGCTCGTCCCCATGGCTGCACTGCGTTTCATTTCACTGGGCTCATACAATGCAAGACAAGGAATTAACTCGGGTGTTTGTTTAGAGCCGGTTTGTCTTCCATTTTTTTCCCAAAGCTAGGTTTGAGTTTCAAAGACGTTTCTTGGCAATGTCCAGGGTTTTCACCATCGGTGCAGCACAAGGTTTCCCTGAGGGGAAACTGAGGCTCAGAAATCCTGTATGACCTGGGGTCCCCTCAGAAGAAGGGGCAAGAGCTGGAGCACGACTCAGCTCGCCTGGTGTGAACACGGGGCTTTCTGTTCCAAGCCTGTCCCTCTCCCTTTTATTTATTCCGAAGATAAACTGTTTTGTTTTCAAAAGTCCAGCAAACCCAGATGACGGGAGTGGTTTTATGGCTTCCACCTTTAAAAAAAACCTCTTTTTGTTTCTTTCACTTTCCCTTCAACAAAGTTTCGAATTCGGGGTCAAACCCAATTTGATATTCAACTTTGCATTCAAAACTGAGGCATGAGGCAGCAGCACCTGGCCTTTCCCACAGTCGTTTGCATACCACCAGCTTTGCTTCCCCAAAATCAGTTCCCCACCTTATTTGCATGGGCTGGGCTTTTCCAAGAGACAAACGAGAGCCCTCCATCAGGTAAGAGGAGATGGGGTTTTACCTGGGGGGAGCTTTTAAGCAACAAGAAAAACACAACCCGGAGCACATCCTGAATCGCCAAGCCGCATCCCAGCCCCAGTCGGTAACATGGTGCCTGACCCCACGGCTTCCTTCATCTCCAAACGGTGGAGCTCAGGCCCCAGGAGGAAGGATGTGGTGGGTTTGGTGGTAATCTTGCTATGGTGAAGACCTCGTGCTTGTAAATCACCAGGAGTGGTGGGACAGCCAGGCAGGGAGGGACGGCAGCAGGGCAGGGAGCTCTCACCTTTGAACAGGAACAGGCACCCGCCCAGCACCAGCAGCCGGCCACTGCCGGGGGGGCTTTCACAGCAGGAGAACATAAAAAAACTCTGGGGGCATCATCCCTTTCAACCCCAAGAGGCAGTGGGTCCCCAGGACTGAGCTCCCCCTTACCAAACCACCCATCGCATGAGCTGCTTCCCAACAAGTCCCGTCAAGATGCCAAGCGGAGCCGGCGGCAAGCGCAGGGAGGGAAATTCCCCACACGCGGCCAGGCGAGGCTGGCACTGCGGCTCCACCGCACCCACCGCTGCCCTCCTGCACGGGGTGCCGCCAGAGTCCCCCCGCCGCCAGCCCTGCCAAGCACACCTGGGTGCTTCTTTCCAGTACATGACCTGCCAGATTCGCTGAATAAACCTCTCAGTTCCGGCAAACCCCACTGCGTTCCTGGCGGGGAAAGCGGTGAAAGGTTCAAATGGATGTTGGAAAAGATGGGGCGGGGAGGAGGAAGAACAAGCCTACAACACAAAGTGCTTATTTGCAGGAACTGAAAGGGTTGTTGGGGTTTTGGGGTTTTTTTCCCCTCCGGTTGCAACATAAAAACAAAGTTAAGATAGGGATCTCAGCGTGCTGGAGGGGCAGCTCCCTGCCCCTCTTGCCTTTGGGCAGAGCGAGCCTGGCCAAATCCAAACGAAGTAGAGACGCGTCCTGCGGGACACGGGCACAGCATCACCAGAGCCATCCTGCCCAGGTTTGGAGTTCAGGCAGGGGATTCCAGTCTGCACCTGCCATGGAAGGAGGCAAAGCAGCTGGAGCCTGCAGCGGTAGGCCAAGTAGCACAAAAAATGCCACCATCATTATTAATAATTTCACTGTCTCTGGGAGAATCTACACTCCTCATCCATTTTGGGCAGTCTCTTTGTCTTTGGAGACTGCTTTTCTTGGCATCTGAAGAGCCCTCCCATGGTTCCCTCCGCCCCCCCCCCCCCCTTCACATTCCCAGTTTTAAAGGCCAGGCAAAAGCCACTGGCTCACCTGGTACTGATGGGGAGGCCAAAGAGAGCCCCAAATCCCAGGACCGCCTGGCTGTAGGCCAGGTCCCTTCTACCCTTGGATTGGCAGGGAGATGCAGCTCGACCCCAACACAGACCAGTCCCCTCCACCTGGGGGCACCCACAGCCCCCACAGTGACATGTCCCAAGGAGCCAGGGCTCAGACAAGTCACATCCCATGGCCTCCCTGCCTCCCATGGGGAGGGCGGGGGGAAGAGGGCAGGGATTGCACTGCACCACCTGCATCAGTTTAAGATCTTGTCCCAGCTGGCTGAAACACCAGCTGCCTCCAGGTAACATTCAGCCTCCCCCAAATACCACCAACAGTCCCCCATTTCCCCCCACCCCATTTCTGCTGGGGAAGAAAAGGGCTGTATCGAGGCCTTCCCCCCCCAGAGCTGGTGCCCTGTCTGGCTGCAATTCTCACCATCATCTTCCCTCACACCCTCGGCATGACCCCCTGGCACTCCTGTCCAGGCTGCCCAGCCCCACCTCACCCCACACCCCAAATCTGTCCCCAAAGGAAGCTGCCTGCCCTGCCACCGGACCCTGCCCATCCCCACCTCCCCTCTGGCTTGTCACCCCCCAAACCCTCACCTGCACCAGATCTCCCTGAACCCTTCTCTCTCCTGCCTCCAGGACCCTGCCCCCCTCTCTTTCCCCCAAGGCATCGCTCCCTGGACTTCCACCCCACCGGGTCAGACTCCTGCTCCTCCTCCTCGGGTTCCTGCCTGTGCACCCAACACCCCGAGGAGGGGTCCCTGCCTGTGCAAGCAGCAGCCGCACCCAGCGCCCCAGACCCCACCTGTGGACTCGGTACCGGATCCAGCACCCCGAGCCCAGCCTGCACACCCGGACCCAAACCAGGCACCCCAGGCCCCACGAAGGGACCCAGAAGCAGCACCCCAAGCCCTACCGAGGGACTCAACACCCAGATCCAGGACCCCAGATTCTGCCTGCAGATCCGGGACCCGAGCACACAGGCCCAGTATCCCCAATCCTGCCCGTGGACCACGACTGAGACCCGGACCCGAAACCCCCCGCCCCACACCGTGCCTGCGAATTCAGCAGTCAGACCCAGCACCCCCGACCCTGCCCTGCAGACTCAGCACCCAGCCCCGTACACGCAAGCACCCGGACCCAACAAACCACATCCAGCTTTCCGGATCCCGCCTGTGGATCCTGCGCCCAGACCCGACCCTCCCCGGCCCTGCCTGCGGACCCGGACCCGGCGGCTCGTCCCCATTCGCGTCCTCCCGGCACTTGCCTGGTGCGGTGCGGTGCTGCTCGGCTCGGTGGTGCAGCAGGTGCGGACGGTACGGTACGGCACGGCACGGCACGGCACCACACGGCGCGGTTCGGCGCGGCAGGCTCAGGGTAGCACCGGCGCAGCCCGGTTGTGCGCGGCCCCGCCGCACCGCGCCGCGTTGTAGCGCCCCCTGGCGGCCGCCCCGGTGCGAGGCGGCTCCGCTCCGCCGTGCCCGGCCCCGCCGCCGGGGCCCGCGAAGGAGGAGGGTGGGAGCCAGGCCCGGTGAGGACGTGGGGTTCGCTCAGCACGGGGCAGTCTGGGTTGTGCTGGCCCAAAAATGCCTCTGGCAGAGGGAGGAGGCTGCATTCAAGCCCTTTGCGAGGCCAGGGAGGCAAAGGAGGGCTGGTGACTCGGGTTTGTAACGACGTGGAAGCGTTACCGAACGCGGATGAGCATCGTCCCGCTCTGCCCACGCAGCACGTGCAGTGTCACCACACCGCAGCGCCCGCCGAGGTTCCTCGCTGCCCAAACCCACACCTGACCGAGGCACCATGCCCCGTCCTCCACCTCCTGTTAGCACACGCCTCCCCATTCAGTCTGCGTTGACGCGTGGTGGAAGTTTGTTTGGAAACATGGGCAGGTAATGGTTTCTCTAGGGCCGTGCGTGGAGCCTTTTTGTCCTGGGTGGCCTCTATGGCTCCTCCCCACAGGCAGGAGCTGCCAGGTTCAGGGCTGTATTTGCTTTCCTTTCGCAAGCCTTCAGCGCCTTGGCCAACCCTCCCTCCTCCTCACCCGTCAGGGCGGCAGGCCTCCCGAAAGCAGAACCCCCGAGTGCTGTGTGTAATCAGCAGGTTGGATCTAGGGCAATTGGAAATCAGCTGGAGCGGGAGGTGGGGAGATGCTGTACCTGCACACGCCAGATCACAGCTCCCAAAGCTGGCGGGTGCTGCCAGCCCACGGTTACAAAGCCATGTGGTGCTCAGTCCCAGCACTGGCACCCTCAGATGCTGGCTTATCCCCTCCACTCCACACTAACGCACCCGCCAAGAGGGGTAAGATCTCCAGGAAGGGAATAAGGGCCACCCTGACCCCAAACCCTACAGTCTTGGAGCTGGACCTGGGCTTCATGTTAACCAGGTTGTGCTGAAGCTGCTGGGCACCATCCAGGGATGATGGTCAGCCCCAGCTGAGCTCTCACCCCCACCTGGACCTTTTAGGATTGGTAAAGGTGGCAAGGACAGGGTGTTCCCATGAGGAGCCTGGCTAAAATGCCACTCTCAAGGCCTCTGACTGCCATGGTCCTGCCTCCTAAAACCGTTGTGGGTGGGAGGGAGAGCAGTGGAGGCTTGAATCCCCCCAGTCCCCACATACTGATAGGTCTCAGCCAAGGAGGGACCCATCTGGGTGCTTCTGCGGACAGGGTGGATCCCATCACCCTCTCACACATACACCAAGCAGCACTATCTGCCACCCAGCACAAGACGCTGAGACCCATTCCTTGTCTCCACTCCCAGGGACCCCAGGAGAGCAGAGCAGAGACGCTACCCACCTCCTCCAGTGCTCCCTGTCCTCCTGCCCTCACCTGCTGAACACTCCAGCGGATAATTACCATTTCCTTCTGTCCTTGGGCAAAACCCCAGTGCCTCACCTCTCCGCCCACCCTGCGGAAGCGGGATGCCCACACATGGTGAACCGGACTCACCCGCAGCCCTGCCCAGCCAGACCCGCGGAGCTGCACGGGCAGCAGGAGGGCAGGCTGAAGCAGCAGGCACTGAGCACGAGGCAGGGATGCTTTTGGCTAGACTGTCTCATCCCGGGATGGAGGGATTCAAGTGCTATGAGGCAGCCAGTCCCCCACACCCACTCCAAACTGTATCCCCTACCTTAGCAGAGGTGCAGCTGGAGGCTGTGGGGGCGGTTATGAGGATAACTGGTTCGGAAGCGCTGGGGAAGGGGGCACCAGGGCTGAGCCAGGGCCGCTCGAGGGCCCTTTCGTCTCCAGGATGCTGAGCACCTCCCATCGTGCAGCACTGCTCCCTCCCACATGGCTACAAGCCGAACCCAGCACAAATTGAATCTCCTGGCCTCGCAGTGGGGTAATTAGTGCATGAGCAAAATGCGAGCAGAACCTGGCGCGTTCGGCACTGCGTATTTACAGGCCTGAGCTTGCGAAGCTTTAATTAATTAACGCGAGTCATCAGCAGCTGGAAACAGATCTATTTTCAGAGCCTTCGCCTGCTCTGCTGCCCCCATGAGATTAACTGAAGGAATTTAGGGCCCCACGAGGTTGAAGGCCAGGGCCTTGCCCTTATTTGCACGGCTCGCCCGGCAGCCAGGGTAGGATACAGGCAGGAGCCACCAAACCAGATCCTACTTTCTCCCGCACCTGCATCCCCACAGAGCGATGCTGCTGAGTAGGGAGGTCCTGCTTGAGCTCCAACCTCAGCCCAGAGCCAGCAAGGGGCTGGAAGGGGAATTTCCCATCGGAGCAGACCTGCAGCCCCCATCCCAGCCCAGGAGACAGCCCAGAGCAGGGGGCCCTTTGGGTTATGCCACAGCACCTTGGGAAACCACCCTCACCATGGCCATGCAAGGAGATTTTATTCCTAACGGTCTCTTCCGATTAAGCCAAATGGCCTTTAGGAAAAGGAAATGCCTTAGCGCCCTGATCACCAGCCCCGAGTCTGGTTACTGTTTAATTTCTTTTTGCTGTCACTTGAACACCGTGTCCCACAGAGAGAGGACTGGGCAGAGCGGGCTTGTTCCAGGTCACAGCCCCGTCCATGCCAGGGTCAGAGACCCTTTGCCTGTGCTGACAGCTGCCCTCTCGTCACAGTACAGCCCCACCGGTCCACTGCGTGGAACGTTTGGGTTCACCTGTCTCTGCTAGGTAACGCTACCCACAGCAGTGAGTAGAAATGCTCCCATCCAGCCCAGTTCACCCCTCTGATGCTCGAGGAGCCAGGGTGAAGCCGTGGCAGCTCTCCTGTTTCACTTGGCACCGTGCGTCCGTCCCAGCCAGCATCCCAGATGATGCAAGGAATTATAACAGGGCCACAGCAGCGTGAAATATTGATGGGATTAGCTCGGATCAGCTCTCCCAGCACACATGCTGCCCTCGCCCTGAGCCTGGGAGCCGAGTTCCTGCGTGCACTCAGGTTGCAGCTCAGCACCTGGGGCAGCAGCGCTGCCAGGTGATCCATGATGGACCCTCAGCCAGAGACGTTCCTCCAGCCACCACCAGCCTGCAGCCTTCCTGGAGGGACATGGGGGACCCCGTTGCAGCAGAAGAACACGTGCATTAAATTGCTTAACGCAGGACACTGCTGTGCCTCAGGCTCTGCTGTGGATGAAGCTTTGTCTGCTTTGGTTATAGCTCGGCACCCATTGCCACGCTGGGCCCCAAGGGATCCCTGCCCTGCCTGCAGCCCTAAAACATGGCAGCCCCCAGGCTCCAGGCCTGTCTTGAGTTCATCCTCCATGGCCAGGACCGTAGGTAATGTCACATTGTGCACGGGGCTGTCCTGAGTGAGTGTCCTTCCCTCCCCATCACTGTGTCCCTGCACCCACTGCTGGGAACCAGGTTTGGCTGGGAGAGAGGATTTTGCTATGGATCACAGCAGCATAAATACAAAGAATTTAGCAGAATCAAATAGCAGCCAGCATTAAATTGGAAATACGCTGGCAGGGGTGCACACCACAGCAGCAGTGTGTGGCAAAGACCCTGGTTTTGGGGTTGCAGCGCTGACAGGGTGTCAGTGCCTATCAAACCCATGGGGGCTGACCAGGATCCGCAGTCTTTGATAGGAAACTGCTTCCCGAGGCAAGTCTGGCTCCTCCCCGTCAGTGCCTGCAGCCTGCCTTTCCCTCACCCCAAACAAGGAAAGTGAGATAAAACCCCAGTGCCTGGGATTCGGTTTGCCTCTGCAGTCCGAGGGGCAGCGGGCAGCCGACCGTTTCAAGCTGCTCTCTAGCCTGGTTTGAGAGTCAGCTGGGAGTTACAAAACCATGGCACTCCAGCAGCTAGGGATTTATGAAAGCCGCAAAAGAGTTGTGAAACTCATGTTAAAGCTGTGCCAGCCTCCACTGTGCTGAAAGGTGTGTTATAACATCAAAACCACCAGCAGAAAAACAGGTACCTTTCCCTTTCAATGTGAGAAAGCGACAAAGAGCAAATCAGCCTTCTCCGGGCCCCTTCCATCCTTCCACTACTCCATGAGACTGGCATCGCTGCTTTGCTTGCTTCTTTGGAAGAAAAACCCAGCCGGGAACACACCAGCCCCACATCCCAGGGGCAGTCTCACTGCTCCAGCATTTGCAGTTTCATTGGTCCCCTGTGCCCACCCCAGGACCATCCTCTCCAGGCTTGGGGCCAGTAGTGCTGCATGAAGCAGAGGAGCAGGAAAGACCCAGTGGCAATGCCCAGAGTCCAGTCACGGTGCTTGGGGCTTCCCAGCAGCTCAGTCCACGTTCGCCAGGCTTGGCTTTGTTTCTTGAGAGCGTCATGGACTCGTCAAGCCAAGCGTGATGCTCCGCAAATTAGCCCCAGGAAAAAAAAAAATTATTCCAGCGGGCACAGAGCATGAAAGGCACAGGAGTCTCTTCCCTTCAAGTCATTCAGCAAACTTTCCAAACCACTGTTTCTTCGGGCTGAGAGCCAGCAAGGAAAATTACAATTGCAGAAGAATTTGTCTGAGAAAGTTGTAACGAGCTGGAAAAAAGGCAGGGGCAGGCCAGAAGGCAGCCGAAGACTTCAGCCCATGCTGCAGCCGCTCCAGCCTGGGGCTTGGTTTCAGGTAGGGATGGGACTTTTTCCCCCAGTTCAGTACAGCAGCGGAGTTGCCGCCCCGACTTCCCGCAAGATCAGATGCTGGATTTCTCCCGTGTTTGGCAGTGGAAATTGCATGTTTTGCCCAAGGCCATTTGTTGATGAAGGCTGCCAGGTGCCAGCAGCCCCAGCCGCAGAGCTGAAAAGAGCCGAGCATGGTGCCAGGATGGATTTTCTCAAGGGAGAAGCAGCTGAGTCACAGCAGCCTCCGATCTGTTCCCACAAGCCCGGCTGCGAGAGACGCGCGGGAGTTCACAGAGGACAGGAGATCGCACGGGAAGGTTTGGTTTGCTTGTCTACAAACCGCTCTGAGCCAGTGGAAAGCATCTCCCTGGCTCAGGATCTGTTGGCAGCACACCTGCAGGGAAAGGCTGGTAAGACTGTGGGAGGGCAGGCTCCTGACCTGCCTTTCAACCAGGCAGGGCTGCTTTGGGATGCTCCTGCAGCTCAGTGGGCAAACATCAGCAGCCACTGGGAATCTCGTGGCAGAGGCAAGTGGCATTTCAGGGTTCAAAGTGGGGTCTTGTCCCGGCTCTGGGGCAGGAGCAAGACCAAGGCTGCTGCAGGTGGGGAAGGGGCAGAACCACAGAAGTGGCTGGCTCAGCTGGACGTCAACAACCCTTCAGCCCATCACCCCAGTTGCTCCCAGTAATAGCAGGCAGGGAGCACAGGGGTCTCTGTTCCTGCAGCTGGGGCACAGCCCCTTGTGTTTACCATGTTCAGATCCCTGTCACACACCGAGGGCAGCAAAACACATCCCTGAGGTTGCACAGACGCTGAGGCAACACCGGTGGCTTTTAAGAGCTGCCCTTTTGGGTGAACTAAAGCCAGGAGGGAGCAAAGGCCTCCAGCATTAACTCTCTGAACCAAATCACCAGCAAGGATCCACATCCCCATGGCTTCACCTTTTGGCCACCTAAGCTCCCGTGCCCAAAGAACCTGTCCCCAGCCCTGCACGCCACAGCCCAAAGCTCGGCTGACCCCTGGGCAGCCTGTCTCTTCTCCCCAGGCACTGAAACCCAGCGCTGCCATTGCCGCCACCAAAGAAGAAACAGCCCGAGCAGTGCAGTAAATAACAGCCTGCGCGCAGGCAGAGCGCTGGCAAGCAGAGCCCAGCGCATCCATCACTCTCACAGTTTTTCTTCAGCTCTGACACTTTGATAGGGGCGAGGGGGTGGGGGAAGGAGAGGAGCTTCCAAAATTTATGAGCTTGGATTTAAAAATACATCTCCTAGAAGCTCTGCAAAACCCAGAGATGAGGAAGGCAAGTGGCTTAAAAGCTGCCTTTTGGGAACAAACGCAAAAGCTGTGCCTGCCTCAGAAAGAGGAATTTGGGAGACCTGCATGGTTGATGTCGCAAACTGTGTCCCCACTGGGATCATTTTGCAAGTCACAGCTCTCCGTGCCACACATTACAAGTGAAATGAAAGACGGGGTAACAAATGACAAGTTAAAAATCCCTGCAGCCCTATGGTAGTGTCAACCTTAGTGCAGATAGGATTTGGACTGTCACCTTCAATCTCCCAGTGTTTCTCCTCTACATCCCTGACCTCCCACTGCTCCACACACAGCCAGCCTCCCAGCCCCATTTGGAAACAGATCCCCTTATGCAAAGAAAGGAGCTTGTAGCTGTAAATTTAGCTGAAAGCATCTCTACCACAGGGAATCACATATCAAATAAGCAAGCCAAACGAATGTCATGAAGAAGCACAACAATATCCGAGTCCTTGGCCTTTACAGATGGACTGTCCCCCAGCAGGGTGCTGCAGGATGAACAGCTGAAAAATGTTACCCAGTCATTAAAAACAGCTAAAAGTAATTTAGCCTGAGTGACAACGATGCTCAAAGCAAGTTATTTGTCTGCTGAGATAAAATGAGCTATTTCAAGCCTGCCTTTTGTTGCAGTTTTCTTTTTAAGTCGGAAAGGACTGAAAAACGCTGAGCCGACAGCCTTGCCGGCAGAGCCTGGGCGCTGCGGCAGCAACACGGCAGCATCCCTGCAAGCTGATCCCCACTGCTATTGCACGCCCACCTCCCCTCGAAGGATGCTCAGAATGGACCAGGTAGACAGTCCCCAGGGCCACCGCCGCAGCTCTGCTGAGTTACAGTGCTATTTAGGATGATGGTTTTGCCATGGAAACATCGCCCTCCTAAAAACAAATCTATCAGCATGTCCCAAAAGCAGCCTGGAATTCATTGCTTGGTAACTTTTGCTTTCCTGTGACAGAGGCTAGAGGCTTACCCTTCCCCATGCTTTTATTTTTATTTTTAAAAAAAAAACCCTAAACTTCTTGGTTAACTCATCGAAAGCATGGCATGAACTCAAGGTTCCTCTAAAATCTTGTAAGCAGAGCTTTGGCAGGCTCTTTAGACACACAGAGCATTTTAAATGCCCAGTGTTAAATATTTCAGGTGAAACATGACTCTTCCAAGTGTAGCCAATGTTGCTCTGAAGCTCAGAGCCAGTGAAATTTCTCAGCAGCCTTTGGGAATCGATTTGCTTTTGCTGGTACCTTCTCCCTGCACTGTTCAACTCAGTTAATGTATTCCAAAACTCAATTTTTTTTCCTCCCCCTACGTAATCAGATTTTGGGAAGCTGCGGTGAGATGCCTTACAAGCAGTTTTTGTCCTCAGGTGTTTTCTGAGCAGGCTGCATCCATCACATTCCGGTGCTTTAGCACATCTCTGTGCAAATGGTATGTTCAAGAGTCAGCTGAATTCCTTTGATTCATGTTCCTGCATATCCATATAGCTAATTTACCTTTATTAAAAAAAAAAAAAAAAAAAAGAAAAAAGAAGAAGAAGAGGGAGCTATTAAGAAGGACAGTGTCAAGGCCAGCAGAGCAAGCGCCGGAGGGCTGGGTTAATGAGCTGCGCGGTCGCTGCCGTCCAAGCGCCTGGGCTGGCTGGAGCCAGGAGCTGCTACCCCAGCAAGGCTGACTCAGTCCTTCATCGGGCAGGAACAGGCTGCAGCGTCCTGTACCCCTGTTTTGGGTAGTCCCTGCCCTCCAGGGCCCCGTGGTTAACACTTCTCGCTCCAGCCTCCTCTGCCCTTGTTTTTCCCGGGGGAGTCACTGCCTGTGATGGGCTTGGGCAAACCGCCCTAACCCAGCCCCAGCTGCATCCCCACCCTTTGCGGAGAGGCTGAGACAGGAATAAATCCGTTCGACCTCGTGAAGGCCACCCTGCTCACCTCCTGTGGCCAGACCAGCAAGCTGCCCCACCTCCACCTGCGCCAGCAATGTCACCAAGCTGTTCCCTTGCAAGGACACTTTCAAGGCGAGGGAGCGGGGATTTGTGAGACACCCGTCATGATTGTTTATGCTTTTAATTTCTGACCCTGGGGGTAAGAAGAACATCAGAGCACTGCAGGCACAAAACAACAAGCTTTGTAGGTCATATCAGTGTGTAAAGTGCCATTAGGAACCACAGCACGACACATGAACAATGCTCTGTTTATTCCATCATACACCTAAACGCCCTGTAAATAAATGCAAATAGTTATTTGTGGATGGGGCTTGTACAAGACACCCGCTCAAGCACACGGGGCTAAACTGGAGCTGGAGCAGTAAGTTTGCTCTCTCCCCTACATACAAGTCAGGGCAACCGCAGCACTATCTGATAGGCTTAGTGATAGCCCAAGGGATCCCAGGCAAAAGATGAGCAGGGAGAACAATATAAATCTTCCTCGCACAGATTTATGTTCTATCTATTAAACCAGAGCTGCAAAACACACATCCTTCCATGCCACCTTCCTCTCTGTAAAGGACAGCAGGGCAGGAAAAACTTTGAAGGACTCCAAGCCTGGAAAGGGACCTTGAAGAACCGATCGCATCATTTCTGAAAAGCCACAAACGGTCAATCTTGACACGGCTTTCCTTAAATCCTTTCAGCAAATAATGACCTCAATTGCCAAAAAATTATCTGATAAGGCAAAGGCAGGGAGAGATGCACAGTGAGTCATCATCACCCAAGCACGTTTAACTCCCTTTTGTCTTTGCAGCAACAGAAACCACGCTCCCAGCTGGAACAGGGTGAGGTTGCCCCCAAGAGGCAAATCTGACACAGCAATTAGAGAGGGAAAATGCTAAATTCTGTTCTGAAGCTACACATAGGGAGGATTTTTTTTTAAAAAAATCTCTTCGTATGCCCTTATTTTCACTCCTCCCTAGCTGAAAACATCTATGGATGGGGTGGGAGGGGAGAGGAAGGAGGTCAGTTTTGGCGTGTGGTTGGTTGGGTGTCATTTGTGTTCTGCTGGATGTCCTGAACCACACAACTTGTTCTCCTAGTCTCCCTTGCAGTGTCATTAGAAAGATCAAAGTCAGTGAGTTTTCTTCAGCCACATGGGACATTTGATCCCACACACCTCACTAGGCTCCTTCAGAGCAAGGGCTGGAAGCAACTTCTGTCTCAGGAGTGGAAGTGGAGAGACAATCACAGACACGACAGACAGCTGGGAAACTGTGAGATTATATGGCATGAAATCCTTCAGCCATTCTCATAACGCACAGCTGCAGCCCACCATGCTGGACCAAAATCCCCCCTCGCAGGGGTTACAGAAGCAGGGCAGATGCCTGGGGTACTCGCTCCCAGCCGCCCACAATCAGCAGCCAGAAGCTTTCTCAGCCAGAGATGGTTCCTTTGATTTCATAGACCCTGATGGATTTTTCTGCCACAAAACGCTCTTTGAACCTCTAAGCTTTTAGCATCCGCAACATCCTGAGGCAAGCAGATCCCCAGCTCCTGTCTCTTTGTGTTTGCTTTGAGCCTTACTTCTAGTAAAAGAACTACAGACTCTGAAGCCAAATTAGAGAGCGCCATTGAATAACTTCTATTTATCCTTTTTTAGGCCATTTGATTATGAAGCTCTCCCATCTTACTTTCCAACATTACAACTATTTCCAAGCTGGAGAGATGCAGCCAGCTTAAGGCCACCAAAATTTATTCTCCGTCCCATACACACACATGCAAATTCTCTGCCAAAGGGCTAAACCTGTGATATAACCTAGAATTTAGCCATTTCTGGAGCTGCTTTTCAAGAGGACGCAGTTTAAATACCCCAGCTGAGATATTCCCAGCATACTCACTGCTCTCGCGTCAGGCTCCTCGTGGGTCCCCCTCTCCCACGTCCACACCGCCGAGCCCCTGCCGCAGAACCCCGGCTTACTGTCAGCTCCAGACTGGAAGCGTCATCTCCGAAATGACTGTCGCGCTGGCTCCTGCCAGACTCTTAATTATGAGGAAGGCTGACACAGTTTCTCAGCAAACAGTGTTCACGTACTGCAGGGAGAAACAGAATGAGGGCGAGAGGAAAAATGGGCTAATAAGAGAAAAATCAACTGGAAGCAAAAACACGTTGTGCTGTGCAAACTTTACCATGACAATGCCAGAGCCCCAAATACTGGGGGGAAAAAAAAATAGGTTAGTACACGGGGGAGGCAGGCAGCACTCCACAGAAGTGGAGGAGAGCCAATATGCAGCGCAGCATCTCGGCATCCTTAGCTGCCAGGCCTCTCCCCGCAGCTCAGCAGAGGGGCAGAGGGGACGGGTTCAGGTTCCAGCACACAGATCAATGCATCTGAGAGCCCAAATGGTGCAGACCAAGAGCCCACAGCCACCCCGCATGATTTACGCTGCCTTTATAAAAGCCTGCAGCATGAATAAAGCATGAAACTTAATGCCCAGCCATCCTCTCTCTCTCCCCACCGCCAAGCCTGGCAGCTTTAAGCTATTGTTTTTATTCCAGCTGCAGCCTGGTGGTCATCCTGGAGAGAAAAGAGACCCCCTGCTCCTGTCTGTGCTCCAAGAGCCAGGACTTTTCGTCTCCAAGCAGGCTTCAAGAGAAGTGAGACCCCGAGGCAAAGCCACAGAGCTTGCAAGCCAATGCCCAGCTCACAGAACTCCCCACTTGGGTAGAGGAGTCACCCGATAGCACAAAAGCAGCAAACCAGCTATCCAGCCTTTCTGCTTTTCTCTGCGAGAGGGAAGGTACATCACTTGCCTGGCTTCGAACAGCTGCAGAGGTGGATGCAAACCCAAAGGGAAGCCCAGGCAGAAGGGGGCATGAAAAAGGCCCCGTATCCCACGGCCGGGAGCCCTCCCCTACACACCGCACGGGCCAAACCTGCCTTGAAAAGCCTCAGGTTTTCCCCTAGGCTGATGGCAAAGACGCCCTGATGACAATGAAGGGAACAATTCTGGATGAGTTTCCATTCCCTCCTCATGACCTCCCTGGGAGGCAGCAGGGAAGCTGAAAGAGATGAAACATTCGCAGCAGCAAATCACGCAGACAGGAGACATTCAACAAAGCACAACATACCCGAACAACCACTTAGAAGTCACCTGAAATTACATCTTAAGCGGCAGCCTTTAAGTATTGGGACCAGCTTTCAGCAGCCAGACCAAACTATCAAGACACGAAGATGTGAACGTTTCTCTTCTCTCACCACCGAGCCCTACTTTTGATACCAGATAATATATTCCCTTTCAAACTCCGTACTGCAAAGGCGAGGAAGCGCTGGCTGAAAAAAGCAGCAGTCAGGCAAAACTAAAAGCACCTCTGCAAGAAGCCCTTCGAGGAAATTTACTTTCTCTAGGATCCTCCCCACCACCAGCCCACGCTGTTCCCTGGCACTGATAGCTCTTTTCAACACCAGATAAGAAAGGGCCTCCATCACTGAAACTAGCACAACATCCACAAGGCAAACCATCAAGTTATTTCACAGCCTGGGGGGAAGATCGGAAAATAGCAATTTGATCATCATTGAGAGCATTCTGATAACTTAAACCACAAAGAGCAAACCAACTCCACTAATGAGTGTCTGACCTCTCTGGGCAGCTCCTTTGGAGCTCCAAGGGAAGATCCCACAGCAGCTGCCTGGGCTCCTACAAGCTCATTGAGCCTCTTCTCTTTTTCAGGATGCAGACACAAGCCCTAAAGTGTCTATGCCAACAGCCACCCCCCTGGCACAATGGGGTGCTTCCCAGGGAGCAAGAAGAATTTTCTCAAGAGCTCATAAGCCCAAGGAATGAGCCCCCAGAAGAATCATAAGGGTCACCTCCAGCAGCAAACCTTCCTGTTTTGCCTCTTGCAGCGGAACAGAAACAAACACCAGAAGCCAGTGGAAGATAATCAAACAAACAAAAAACCAAACCACAAACCCAAGCCAGGTATGCTATGCTATACATGCAGTTCTGCTGGGAAAGAAGGAAAACAGATGTATAAGACCAGCGTTAAGACTTTGGCTTGTAAGTGTTCCTGCTCTTGATGGGCTCAGCAGAATCCTCCTCCTCTTTGTAACACGACTATGTCGAAGTACTCTCTTGAACCTCCCGGAGACAAGGTAGACTCTCTCACTGCCCACGTGTCTCGTGTCCTGGTCACCTCTGAGACCAGAGTTGGCTGCCAGATCACGCTGAGCACACACACCTCTGATGGAGACAGACCTGGTCTGTCTGTGCCTCAGTAAACTAACACTGCAGTATCTATCCCTCATTCTTTAAAAAAAAAAAAGTATTTTTCCACACTGAAACGCTACCTCTAAAATCCCATCACACAGCGGTCTCGCCAGCCGCTCTGCCAATAACGACGGCGCACTTCACGTGTTTGTTCCAGTCGTCTGCTTTTCCCAAAGACACTCTCGATTCAACTATCACCTCTGGGGACTTCAGAGAACTCCTGCAGCCACTGCGTCAGTGAAGCGAACACGTCCTACTGACCTTCAGCCAGACCTACCTGCAAGTCATTAATCACTTCTGAAATCCCCATAAATTACCAAGTTCCACAACACGAACAGTGAGACCGAGACGTGCAAGTAGTTTCACAGGCAGGTTTCTCCAATTTAAACCCAGAAGCTTTTTATTTTTAAGCCATACAGAGGCTAGTCGGAAAACAGTAATTTAAAAAAAAGGCAAAGTGCCACAAATGTATATTTTATAGTCAGCCTTTAATTTTTTGTCTGTGGTTACTGTGATAAAGTGCACCTAATTTCACATGAAATGAGATAACATGGCTCTTAATACAGCAAACAATATCAAAAGATAAACCTCAGTGCAAAATTCTCATCTGAAGACAACCGAAGCAGTTAAGACATCTACTGTGCAAACAGCCTTTTCCAACGCACGTAACTTTTGGCTGGGGGCCAGTAAATGAGTCTGCAAAACACGACGGCAGCAGGAGTACATTTCATTTGCAGGAGACCTGAAGCAGCGCTCAGCCCGACAGTCCCTTGTGCAGACTCTGCAGCAGCGCTTCGGGATCACCCCTGGAAGGATATCGATGAGCTCCGATTCAACCCATGTCTAGACTGAAGCAACTGGGGAATTACCACTCGGCTACAAAACAGATGGAAGAAAAGTCCAGACAAAGCAGGAGGGGGGAGAGAGAGGGAAAATGCCAGAATGTATACATAGGCATTAGGCAGGGAAACACATGATTGGCTGTGCTAAGCATGTCTTCAAGACTTTCACCATTTATAGTAAGCTAACCAGCCAGGAACCTAAGAATTCTAATGTGTGCCCTAAGATCAAAACGGGACCCGCAGCCATTTTTTTGTGAAATGGAGCTGAGGCATGCCCATCTTGTCCAGGGACATTTAATTAAAAAAGCATGTCTGGTTTTATTTGTTTCATTGTTCTATTAAATAAAAGTAAGTATCAAAATGGTTATTTCATCTGGAAAAAAACCCTCAGCAGTTTCACTGTGCTTTGAACTGCACTACAAAAGCTCTTCATCTAAAGCCCTCCCCTTTCCTTCTCCAAAATATACAGGACAGCGACTTTACACGGTAAGAAAATATATACAAGTTACATACAGTAAACATATTCTGCAATTTTTTTTAAAACTTTTTACAACATTAGTGAGAAAAAAAATATAAAAATTAATAAAATTACAATATATTCAACAGAGCAAGCAACTGCTAAAAGAGGGAAGGCTGATACAGTATCAGAGACCGGCAGAGTAAAGGATGGTGTGGTCATACCTATAACACCACAGCAATTCATTTTTTTTAGCCTAAAGCAGTTCTATTGCCAAACCAAGATATCCTTTGAGGTAGATTTTTCCAATTCTTAAATAAGATGTTGAGACTGAAAAAAGAGATTTTCTTTTGTTTCCCCCTTGTACAACGCGATGAGCACAATTTTTGTTTGAACAAAGATAAACTGATTATCTTGTGAAGGGCACAGAGACACTGCAGTCTTAGGCTAACTCTCTTAACACTTGAAATGTAAGACAAAACATTTACTATGAATTTGCAAATAAAATACCTTCCCTAGAGGACATGCGTCCATTCTACAGCAGTTCCTTTATATGTAATAGACATACTTAAATGTTAAGGATGGTTTTGATTTTTCTATTTTACATTCTCACCATGGAAAGTCATAGGAAATTTGTCATACAAAGTAAGACAGGATAATCTACAAAAATTAAAAGGAAACAGTATTATAAAATGCACATGTTGATATTACTAAAAATCTCACTTAAGTAGAAGCACTAACTGGGATTCCCTAACACCTTAACTTTCTCTTCACATACACACACCCTACAGACAAACCACAGCGTAACACGGAAACGACGGCATTCGCTCCAAGAGCACAAAAGGAGATTCCATCTTCCTTGGAGCATTTCACAAACAACTTCCGGAGCTCCGCGCGCACACGGCACGTGTGGCGAGACTTGACACAAGGGAAATCAGACCTTGGCTTCCACAGTTTTCACATAGGTGGCCCAAATGCTTGTCTCCTCAAATATCCACTGAGCTTTTAGGATTAGCATTCTCTCCATTTAGAGAAAGTGCTGAAGTCAGATAACCAATACGGATGTGTGTTTGTTTCTTAAAGAGCAGTGCAACAGTATTACTGGTGTGGCAAGATCTCATTCGTAACTTGTCTTACAGCAAACACTTCCTGTGCAGTCACATTCATGGCATAAATAAACTAATGCCCAAACACGAGGAAGTTCAGTCAGAATGAATGCATCGCTGCCATAACAAATTCCATTTTGTTATGTGATAAAGCATAACCACAGAGCAAAGAAGCATTCATTCGCTTAACCTGTTTGGGCACAACTGCTCTGAAGATCTGATCCCACCCTCAAGTGCACATGAGAACAGTCACATGTTCACATGCAACTGCTGTATTTTTTAGTTTTTAGAGACATCGGATGGTCCTGCTTTGCAGATTAACGTGTGCAGTTACTCTGTTGGGTTCGGAACCACTTCCTCACCTGCACACAACAGGGGAGGTCTAACACTGTTTCTGAACTCACATTTCGGGTCACAGGGCAGTTCTTCCCCAGCCATCGTAAAACAATGCTCGCAGGTGTGTGCTGGCAAGAAAACCAATGCAGATTGTTTTCAAATATGTCTTGTGAGTAACAACGGGAACGTGAAAACTTCCCTCGGTTTTCAACACGGTAAAATAATTCTAGTCAATTAGGACAGGGCTACAGAGATAGATATGCTTTCTTCAATTTACCCACTTCAATTTTTCAGAAGCGGTGTATTTCAAAAAAAGCACTGTTAATCAAATACTTGTGTTTCTAGTATTTGCCTGAATCAAGCTCCAGTTCTAACTCAGGTGACTGATTTCTTCTGTTCTCACCAAGGTGAAACTCCATTCATTCTACATGTTCCTCAGCTTCAGAGTTTTTCCTGTTATTTTCCCTGAACTACGCAAGATTTCATGAATCTGGCTCCCAGAAGTCATGCAATTTTCCCTAAAGAGTAAAAACAAAATAGTAAAAAAAGTCAGAACACTGATGATCAAAGTAAAGAGCAGAGTAGTCAAGTGCTTAGCTTGAGATCACCACAATGTGTTGCAAGAATTTTACACAGAAATAGTTGTCAGTTTCCCCACATGTGAAACAACTCCAAATATCTCTGAAAAAAACAACTCTGGAAGAGCTGCAACATTATCAGCTTTCATCAATGGTTAAAGGAGCTTCTGCAGCCACATGTCACTGCCCAATTCCCATCCCCCTCGGTAACAAAAAACATCACACACACCACAAACAATGTCTTTTTTGCACATTGCTGGGAACCATGAATAGTCTTTACAGACAGTTGATTACACCATTTTTAACTGAAATCAGTAATAAGCATGTAAGGATAATTTAAATTTTATGCAAGCAATACACTACATTACTGGAAAGCTACAACTTTCCAAGGCAGGTAGTTTTATATTCGAAGACAGGACTCACACGGTTGGTCTGATCACATTACAAAAGCAACCCTTCCATCCGAGACTGGAAGAAACAGCTCTGAACTCTGGATATCAGTAGAAATTATCCACCTACTCCACAAGGCCAGGTCGGTATCATGACGGCAAATATTAACGAGAGGCTAATCACAGCATTATTTACTTTTACAGAGCACGAAAGGCTTTTCCTAATCATTGCATGAAACTGGCTACACTAAAAGGGGGAGGAGTTATCAAGAGCCATTAAACGTGTGGGTGGAGCCTTGGACTCCAGCAGTCTCCAAGTCAGACAGTGCCAGACCGCAGCAGGAAGCGCATCACCGCATTCCTGTCCCGACGTCCTTTCCGGAGCATCCGCTAATAACTATAATCAGAGACAGGCCCCGTGACTTGACTCAGTACTAGCACTTGAGTGTATTACACAAGCCATTCACAAAAACAGCACTTTGAAGGATACAGATGAAATCTTGGTTTTATCGAAACCAGCAAAGTAAGGACTTCAATTAAAATCTATTCTGATTCACTTTAAGTGCATTCCACAGCCATGCCATCTATGAAAAAACCCCAAAACTGCTTAGAAGAATATGCTATTTTTCAAATGCTAAAAAATTAGTTAAATGCGCTCTGCAATTTGAAAAGATAGAAAATGGTTTCATTACAGTACCTGAGTAAGCCGCGTGGTTTGTATCATATCTTGCCATTTGCCATATATCCTAGCAACTAAGTCTTTAACCTGCAAATCCAGATTGATTAGTTTAGCCATTTATGTTAAAAAGCCAAAATCATATGCCGTGCTCCCCCCCTACGCACCAAACCCATAAAAGCCCCGATAACCCAACACCCGAGGTTTACTGGGAGGCAACAATTTGACAGCTGACACAAAGCATCACCACCCCAACTCCAGCTAGATCCCTGTAATTTGGGACTCTGAATTTCAAGTTATGTGCTCCACGCAGACACATTACAGGCACATGACTCCCCATGCTGAGCGTTTGGAATCAGCAGGCAAGCCTCCAGACACCCACCTCAGCCTTCGGGTGAGTTCGGGTTGTTACACAAGTCTGAACCTAGAAGAGCTGCCTGCAACTGCAATCACAAAAGCCAACTACGCAGCCCTGTCTGCTTCTGAAACGAATTCCTTGTATGAAAAGCCATGCTTTTTCATAACCAAAACAAGCAGGTGTTTAATACAAGCCATTCAGAGCTGAGATTTGCTTCACTGCTGTGTTAAAACCCAGCACTGCAGCGTCCTCTGGAAGTTACTATACTATTACACAAATGAAGTGATGGGGAAAAAAGAGAGTGAGATTCTTCCCTCTAAGGTGCAAGGGCAATATAGACAAAAGTGAACGTGACCCAAGATACCGAAATCCAAGGCAAGAGTGATTAACTTGTTAAAATGATCCATGCTCTACTAATCTGCTGGAAAAACTCTTCTTGAGAGGTAAGGAAGGACACAGCTGCAAATGTTTGATTTGAAGGTGAAGAAGCCAAGGCTTTTCAAAGTCAAGGTTGGCCACGTTATCACAGATCTGATTTGGCTTGCTAGGACAGCATGCAAAGCATGGAAGTCACAAAATGAGGACTCTATCATTAGTAAGCCCCACACCACAAAGCAAATGAACGGCAATTATCCAAGCTTGGTATACTACAGCACATACACAGTTTAAAACATTGTGGATTTAAGCCAACAAACTCATTAATTTGAAAATAAAAGAGACACATGCAAGATAGGTCAGTTCTCCAGTCCTCTGTATCCTGCCCTGTGTGTAGCCTCTGCTCTTAAAAGTAGAATCAGCCAGCAGTGACTGCCAGGAAAAGAAATGAAGCAACTCAATGGGTCTAAAAGCTGAGGTGCCCAGCTAAAAGGAAGACAATTTCACATTTTACAGTTCTTAAGAATCCTGTTGTCACCATAAAGAGCATTTTCAGTGCATTAAAATGGGCTGATATTTATGTACATGCAAAGACATGATGCAGACAGACACACCAGACAAAAAAAAAACAAAACAACCCAAGAAACCTACGAGGAACTCTTAGAATTTCCAGGGCTGGGGTGAGGGAACAGCACACATCAAGAAAACTAAAAATCCCCCCCTAAAAGAAACCCCAACTTATGTGTCTTACCTTAGTTCGATGAAACAGCCTTGCATCTTCCCTAATACCACATTTTATGTGCTTATCTAAGACACTACAAAGCTTCAGTAGGTGTTGCTAAATAAAGACAAAAATGTACAGCTATTTAAATGCCCCATGTCAACACTAAAAGCTTTCTTCAAATATTATTTCAACTTAAAAATTATATGCTTCAGTTCAAATTTTTTCTCAGAAATACACAGGGGGAGAAAAGAAAGAAAACAAGATCAAAAGAGCCTCTATCAGTTGCTGCTATGCACTTGGTAAACCAGGTCTAGAAGCTTTAAAAAACAGTTTCAAAGTATAGCAGAGTTTTTCCTAATAGCTCATTTACAAATCCCTTCTGTCCCCAAAGCTGCGAGTGCAGTGCCACTCAGTTCTTCTACCAGCAAAAAAAAAGTTATGAAGTTACAACAGCTAAAAATAACCTTTCCAGTAACGATGACTCGGGTAATTGTCTTTTGTAGGAATTGGCTGAGCAGGTAAAACATACCCAGGGTTTATGCACAGGTCTTCTATTGCATTTTAAATTTCTGATTACTTTAATAAGGCAGTTTGGCAACTTCATCATCTCTTGATAATGGTTCCCAAGATCTTTCGCATTTTGTCAATTTCTTCATAAAAGTCCTGTTTTCAATTCCTCACTGAACAGCTGCAGAGAGGCTCTGCTCTGCAGAACCTGTGAGACACGCTGAAATTCTACTCAGAAATATCTGCTGGTCTCTCAAGACCATCACAATTTATCCCATCTCACCAGAAAAGAATGAGAAATTATATAGTTACATTGATTTTACACAAAATCTAGCCTGCACACCATTCAGCCACAGCCCTCTGGTCACTTAATGGCCAACAGGTCAGTGAATAACAGACTCCTAGGATTACCCACTATTATCAAAATAGACTGAGTCTTAAATCGAAGGATCTAGCCACTAAAGTCACTTACCCTTTGATTAGAATTTATAACATCAAAGAAACTAGCTTCACTGACTAGATGAAGGAGGATGTAGATTAGGTAGTATGCCTGGAGAGAAATCAAAAGAGCTTTAGCAGTCAAAGCACAATCATAACACCTCACATCTAGATACAGCACTACCTTGGCGTTCTGGAATGATTCCTCCAGCAGCCAGATCAATGGACAACACATTTCCTTAAATAACTAATTTGAAACAGTACATTTCCTATATTAGAAGCATTTTAAAAACAGTATTACTCCATTTCAAGTTACCTAAGTAACCTACAAAACTTTCTGTAGTTTTAATTACTGAAAGTTTAATTCATTAGTTGGCTTTATTTTCCCATCTTCTACATCCAGATCAAAATATGTGCCAAGAGACTCCATGACAGACTCAAATAACCAAACCAATATTCAATTTCTGAATGAATGGAAATACTAAGTCTTCCTAGTACTCGTTTTTAAGAAAATATTCATAATATATTCATAAATCTTTCTGAAGGCTGCAGGTGAAGGTCTGGCTCAACATCAAACAGTCTGCACTGATTACACCAGAAGGTGGGGAGGATGCGTCTCTAATGACAGAAAACAGGACTTGAGACCTCCAGGTGACTTAAGTCATTCAGAAAATCTGACCATTTCCCCATTTGCAAAACAGCCTAATACAGCTTTCTCCATCAAATGTTATTCCTTTCCTTCCTCCATGATTATAACAAAAGTGAACGCGAGTGATATTTTAATTATGCAGATGAACAGTGACAAAATAGTGTATGGCAGTGTACGGCAGTGTTAGGTTAACGGTTGGCCTTAATGATCTGAACGGTCTTTTTCACGCAAAATGATTCTATGATTCTATGTACAGTTCCGTGTTCAGAACTGTCCTCAGTTAACAGAAATTAAAAGAAACATTCCCCAAAACTGTAAGATATGTATAAAAAGACAAAGGTAAAAAAAAAAAAAAAAAAGGCGCTCTATACCTTCTGTTCTAGTTCTGTATGAAGGTGGTCTCCGCCCTCATTCTGCTGCTCCAAACCTTCTCTCATCTTCTTTAGTAGATCAGAAGGTTTCATGCACACCAGAAACTGATGCAGAAGAGACATCTACAGATACAAACATTAACAAATCGGGCTGGCTTACTGGCAACAGAAAACTGGAAACCGAGCAGCACTACAATATTATTTGTCCACTAAGACAAGAAGATGAAAGGAATTTTTCATTACAGTGCAAGTTTTCATGCTTTGGGTAATTTCTGACTATTCAGAAACCGAAGTGTTCATACACTGCCTCAACAAAAGATCAACCCTATGAAAACAAAGAGTGACTCTACAGGAACACAAAAGAAGAGTGAAAGAAGAGGAGACCTCCTTCCAGTGCCCCAAATGAGTGTTGAGGCACATAATACTGCACGTGCAAGCTGCAGAACATGCAGGTTACACACATGGGCAAACGTACTTCCAATATTAATTCTAAACCAAAAATTACTAATCGGTCATTTTGCAAGGTTCTTGAAAATGGGCTTATAGTGGTAAAACATAAACCACAAAATAACACACATTTAGTAAACTTTCAGATTATACATACACACACAACATATATATGTAGTACCTGCTTGTCACTGTCATCAGGTATTTCTACATGCTTTTTATTAAGAAGGTTGGAAATTATCACTAGGCTAAGACGTCGTCTTACTTCCCTGAAAAAGAATTAAAAAAAATTTCTTTCCCAGAGAACTTCTCAAATCCACACTATTTCTACATGAGGCTATGCATGGCTTCCCTACACATAACTTTGCTTACAACTATAAAATTGGATTTTCTGAATGCAGGGACTATTAAACTAGTCAAAAGGCTAACAAAATGTAAGTACCCTTATCTCATTGCAGCTTTTCTTATGCACAAGCAAACACTGCTAAATACTTGTCTCCAAGCCTGAAATTGAGGACTCATCGTTCTCCTTGCTCAGATACATTCTATTAATTTCAAAGATACAGAACTCATAACAAACTTGACACTTAAAAGCAGGCATGAATCACCCAAAGAAAACTTAATTTTGGGTCATTCAGACAAGAATTAGAGTAGGCTATGGATGTCAGAATATGAAATTAAGTCTTTACTATAGGGTACCAAGAAGTCTGCAGCCCAGAAAACTACACATAAAATGTAAAACAAGCCCTTTTCACAGCAGAGGTGATCAAGAAACTATACATACATACACAGTAAGAGCTGCATATACATTTGTGACATCAGAGAAAACTCAAATACTGTGTTTTGTGTTTTTCTTTAAAGTGTCATGTACCACCTGTTGCATCTATCAGACTTCAAGCTTGTAGAGATAAATCAGCTATTCATGACCCCACGTATTTCTGACGTTACAGCACCATTACCGTCCACGAATTATCCAGCTGGGCACCAACTGAACGAGCCACAGGAGATTATGGTGATGACTGGAGAGTTCACTCATTGCCAGGCAGA
Organism: Trogon surrucura; assembly: GCA_020746105.1. Classification (NCBI taxonomy): domain Eukaryota; kingdom Metazoa; phylum Chordata; class Aves; order Trogoniformes; family Trogonidae; genus Trogon; species Trogon surrucura. The sequence goes on along the minus strand of CM036621.1, from coordinate 14,574,014 downwards.
GCTCAGGCATCTTTAAAAGAACAATAACAAAAATCATGACACTGAAGAACGGATGCAGTGGACATTTGTTTTATTTGCAAAGGAACACACATCTTACTCCCTACAAACATGCACAGCATCAATGCTAAACCAAATTCATCCGGTAAGAGATGGTGTGCATAAAGATCTTTCTGCATTGCACCTGTAGTTAAGTCTGCCAAATACTATTTTACAGGAGGGTAGTTGAGACCAGATTGGTTTTAATCACATTTTATCAGCCTAGTACAATCATTTCTTCATCCTTTCAGAGAGCCATTTTAAACATACAGCTGTTTCAGTAAATGTAAGCTTCAGTTCAATGCAACAGCCCCCTTGCAGAAGAGAACAGGTAAGCATAATCTCATGTGATAAAAAACCTTTTAGTACACCCACCCACATCCTAGATCTCACACAAATCCAAAGCTCCCAATTTGTTCATATTACATTTTCAAGCAGAATTTTCCTGATATGTCACGAAAAAAACAAAAACTTCAAAACTGAAGTTTCTTGAAAATTAGGTAGCAGTTTCATAAATCTAGTACAAGAAAATTATTTACGAAGTTACCTTTGTATCCCAGTCTTTGATACTCATCAGAAGCTTTACAAAAAGGCACTGAAAGTCTATCAAAGGAACTTGTTTTAACTGTTTCTCCAAGCTTATTTTAAATAGCAATAGAAGCAGCAGCAGTATTTCTTGATCAGTATATCCACCCTGAATTACTGTTGTGCAGAAACCTAGAAACTTTAAAAGAAATAAAAAGCATTAAAATCTGAAATTGGTCTAAGTCTAAAGCATGATGTGAACTTAAGGTTTCCATCCCCATATTAAAATGCACCTCAAACAATACATTGTTCTTGCAACACTCATGTACTAACATCTCCCCATCTCCCTGGGCCCACACTTTTTTTTTTAAGACTTGCTGGAGACTCATTTGCTGGAGACTCATCTTTCAATCAAAGCAATATTCCCTGGACACTACAGGGGTAGGAAAGCTCTTTCTCCACTGCACAGACAACCCTCATCTAACTGAACGAAAGACTGACAGACTTTCTAAATACATGACGCTAAAAGCGTAAATCACAGGATTTTTCCCCACCCAATTCTTATTACGTGGGTTACTTACAACGTGAGATGTGTGCATTAATGAGAACACAAACTGATCAAGAGATGGAGTACTCTGCCTCTACTGAAGAGACTCTGAGTGCTTCCTCTTCAACTAAGTGATTCTCTATTCAAAAATCCCTACAGAACTTATGTTAGGAGGATTCAAATAGTTCCACAAGGAACTCTAAAATCAGTTATACAGTCAGTACTTTCACCATACAACCTTGAATCACAGAGAACTAGCCTGTGGACTGTGATCAGCACTCATTCAGCCTGTGGTCTCACAGCACATGGATCTCACCTCCATGGAGGAGTCAGTCACAGCTCCACCACCTCCCGCCTCAGTCACCTTGTGCAGCCACAGGGGCCGATCACACACCTCCGAGACCTGCACTAACACGCTCAGCCTAAAATGTACCCCCTCCAACATCAACTCCCCTTCCCATTTCCCCTGGAACACAGAAATAAAAAGTTTCTTCTACATGAGGGAGCAAAGAGATCTGACGATGTGCCACCGTTGGAAAAGGGAGGCAGCAAAACTGTGCAGTTGTGAGTGAAGTCAACAGACATCAGAAAACTGAAGACTGCAACAAGCTTGTAATAATCTCTGCTGAACATGAAGTCGAGACCCTAGGGTAGCATCTACTCATAAAACATGCCCAGGACTAGATTGAGACATCAGGGGTTTTGCTAAAAAAAAAACAAAACCCACAACCCTCCCAAAAAAAATCCAAACCACAAAACAAAGCAATAACCCCCCACCCACCCCTTTACCTAAACAAAAACCCACAAAGGCCCGTTCCAGACTAACTAAAGTTTTCTCACCTTAATCACATTAATTAAATTGTTTTCTGGTAGACTGCAGAAGGCTGGACTGGCAGAGGTTAGGTCTTCACTTGGCTGTTGTTCCTTCAGTGTTTCTTGCATTTGACTTCTAATGAAAGAGACACTAATCTGAGCAATAAATCAACAATTTGAAAGCCCACAAAGGCTTATTTTCATCAAACTGAAGGGAAGAAAAAAAAAAAAAAGCTCCTGCCTATTTAAAAACGTCTTCAAATAAAAAACAATCCTCAGCTACAAAGCACAAACATTTATCTCAACTTGCAACCAATTACTTAAAATTCTGCCCAGCTATTTAGGTAACAACTCTTACAGATTTTCACTAGCAAGCTGCAGGACAAAGGATAATGCTCTGGTTTGTTGAACTCTTACCTGTCAGGCATCGTTTGAAGCTCTTGCTTATTTGCTCTTTTTAAGACTCCAGATGAGAATTTAAAGAAGAGTACGGCACAAAGAAAAGGAGGGGAAATAAGCAACCTTCTGATCCTACATTCTAAGCACAAGGCTTGCTTTCACAGGATCTAAGCAACAAATATCAAAGAGAAGACACTTACAAAATATCACACTCATTAAAGTTGGGCTGAAGATGCTGCAACGGAAAGAGAGATCGAAACGCAACACCCATATTGACTAAAGCAGCTGACACGTCAGCTAGAGAAGGAATCCATGGTTTAGAGTCTTCATCACCAATGGAAGCTGCAAGTAAAAGACATGGAAAGGATTAGTTTCAGAATTAGTTCCTAGCATTAGTTCTTTTTAAGTGGAACAAATAAGCTCAGTGGACTGCATCAATTCTACCAGTTCTCATCTCGGTAGAGCTGGTACACTGAACAATATCCTTATTTTCAGACGAGGGAAAACCAGTAATCTACCACAGCATTTTACGCTAGAGAAACATCTTGCTTATGTAACAGGTCAATTTATAGTTCCACCCATTTTCCCTCTCAGCTCGCTTTCATCACAAACAGCAGAATACGCAAGGAGGTAGTGTTTACTTTTAAGAGAATATATAAATCACCATTCTGTATAGGTGCAGGTAAGAGGGTGGTATCATAGTTGGACTAGAGGGAGAGCTAAACAAGATCTGAAAACAGGCAAGGTTTCTAGAACAGAAGTGCTAAACAGATGTAACTCACGTATTTGACAGAAATAAAACAAAACGCTCATTGCAAAACAGGACGAGTCGTATGACGACTTGTATCTGAAAGCCGGCAAGCTGTACAGAGAATTATCTACAGGACACCACCAAGGTGACATCAAACTAGACACAGTGTTTTCCAAACAATGACAGAAGTAACTAGAATTCCAAACTGGGTCAAGTTTGCGTCTTAGAGATAAGTTTCTAAGAAAACAAACAAAAAAATATAATGGAATATAACACTCGACACTACAGGTTCAGATTTTAATGTTAAGTTCAGTGCAAAAAACATCAAAACCAAACCAAAAAGATGCATCTTTTGTTAAGCACTGGAACAGGATGTCTCAGAATGGTCTGAAGACTCCACAGTTGGCAATTCTGAAGTGGTCAGACGATTTTCCAGGAGGAACTGCAGCCTATTTGATCCTGCTCCAAGGTCAGAGATGTGCTGGTAGTTTTCCCAGCCTTTATTCTTTGAATGCTCATTTATCAGTTCGAATTGTTCATTCAGAATCAAGCTTAACAGCACCAAAGCACAAAATAAAGGAGGCTACTTCCCCCTCATATCAGCTCACAGTCTGATTTCAAACAGGATTCGAAATACGGGGTACAATTTAGACAGACCTGAGCAAGTACTTTAAGAGAGCCACATTGCTTTAACGATGTTAACTGACAGGCTTAAATGAATTAGCAATTTTTGATGGATCTGAATAAAGTGAAGACAGGGAGAACATACAAAGGACTTTGTACTAGAGAAGTACTTCAGAGTATCGATGAAGGAAGGCAAACCACGTAAGACATGAGCAGCAGCGTGGGCTGAAGCAGAGCCTTGAAAGTGTTTTTGTGCAGTGTACGATTCTTTTCACTTTCACCATTTATCTGGAAAGGAAACTAAGCAGTGCTACACGCTGGGTACAACTGTGTGAAAAACATCTTGTAGTCCTTAAGCTACGAAACGAATGTCTGCATCGTTCAGAGGAAAAGACGGAAAGGAGAGTAAACTTTTGAGCAGACTCGGCTCCTCTTCAATTCGTCAAATAACAGAAGTGAGTTTAAAAGGCTCTGTGCCTAATGCACTGTTCTGCAAACACATGCCAGGACCATATCCCATGGTATAGCTTGCACACCTTCAGTGAAAACCAATTCCTGGCATTTGTGCATTACGTCAGTAACAGAAGAGCCTCAACTCATGCCAGAATTTCAAAACAGAGCCAGCATCTCTTACTTCCTTTCCAATACCTTTATACACACAACAGAAGGAAAAGGCCTTCATTCAAGGGGTCAGTTTTCCATCCTTCAAATACTCACCATTCCTTAGCGTTATCTCCATCAATCTGCTTAAAATCTGAGTGGAAACGCAATAGTCGGGATGAAAAGACATCACCTGTGGAGAGAAGGGAAGCTACATGTCAAATACCAAGTTGCACAATGGCATCAGTTTTCTTTTAATTTAAAAAAAAAAAAAAAGAAACACAAAAAAAAACCAAAACCAAAACCCTAAAGCCTCTAAAGATACAGTAAGGAGAACAGGATATTGTACATATTATTTCAAGCAGTGTACTGATGCTATGAATACTTTTAAATTAATTATTTACAGTATCAGAATGCTATAGTCCCAGGTTGAATATGTCGGTTCACGACAATGAACTACGTGTTAAGAGAAAGGGAACTATCACATATCTCTCTTGACCCATTTGCATCTGTCATCAGGAGTGGTGGCAACTGTTAACTACAACAAGCAAGATAAACATGTACAATACTCAACCAAAACAATGAATTCTCAGTTTCCTGTAGAACTCGTAACTACAAAAATGTGACAATGAAGGACAGCTCAAGTTTCCTGGAGCAATCCACTAACCCAGCAAAAAAACCTCTCCTTTTTTAATTCCCGAGTGCTGGACGGTTTCCTGCTCTGTAAGTGAGAGGAACTGGCTCACGTCACCTCCTCATTAGAGGAAAGCCAAGGCTCACGGCAGGGTTGGAAGGCAATTCTTTACTGGCAGCAGGGAAGAACACGTAAGAGCAAAACGTTTCCCTTTCAGCAAGGCCAGAAAACCAGTCAACGAACTCAGGATGCAATTTCACAGGCAGTCCAGCTTTCTTTTTTTGTTTCAGGTACAGTTATAATGTGGTAAATAGAAAATGAACGGATATCGGAGAGAGGTATTCTTGCGAGTAACAGGACAATGGAAATTCCTGGAGACTGAGGCACCGACATAGACATTAGAAAGCAGGAAGCCACCATGCTTCCTTGAGAATGGCTTCAGACTTTTTCCTGAGCCATAATGCATGTCAACCTTTTCCAACTGAAAGTTAAATCATAATACAAGTATCTCAGATGATTTAGAAGGTGATACATGTAGATATTATACTTTTGAATACTGTAGCATGTAGAGTTTGGGTTTTTTTTAAAGGTAGAAGGAAATAAGATTAACATTTGCTCGTGATTTGGCCCACACAACTATATCCTGAAGTGTCTTCTCCCCTAGCACGTACTGTCGCCTTCTGAAATGCAGTAACATGTATGAAGCTGGACAGGGACACGCAGATTTGCAAATTGGTCACAAAAGGTGAAGAAAAAGCCACTCCTAGTGTTTTATCCTTAATGACAATCAAAGTATTTCTGACCGGAGAATAAATCAGAATGCAGAAATAAATTTTTTTATTATTTAAGATTTGTTAACCTAATGCAACAGATTCCCAAACTTATTCTGATTGTGCCTGCAACAGCTGGCTTCCAGGAAGAATATTATACCTGTACAGAGTATAACTGCATGAATAGTATTAGTCTTACCTGGAAAAGCCACCTCAGAATTGGTATGGGACACAAGATACAACTGTAAGCAGAACTTAGAAAACCATTAATAACTAAAGAAAGCTGCTGTGTTACACCACAACTGTAAGAAAAGAGAGGGGGGTGGGGTAAGAGGAAAGAAATCCATTAGTGATTGAAAAAGAACTTTCACAAAAGCATAAAAACTTTCCCACCCCTCAGATCACCATCAAGAGCAAACAAAGATCTGAACATCAAAACAGATGTTATTCTTCCGGTCTTACCTATATGAGATACTATACTAATTGAACCTTAATTGTTATTTACAACAACTACCTTTTCCTCCAGAATGCCATACTAGGTACTCGGAAATATTCATATTATCAGAGAATAATAGCTTCAAGCAAACATTGCTTTACACTATTGCACTATGAACCATTATGCTTGTCTACACAGATGGGCTGCTATACTCAACAAGATCCATGAATAAGATTTTTCTACTGTCCAATGACCTTTATCAATACTTTCAGAAGAAAACAGAAAAAAAAAATGGATTTTTTTTTTTAATCATCTTTTAAATAAAGAGTCTGCAGGCAAGCTAAAGCAATTATTATTGAATGCAATTAGTAATGAATTATTAGCTTTAGTCTTCTTTAGGAAGTCAGGTATGTGATAAACAGTTGAATTAATGATACCCAGTTTCCCACACAGCCTTCTTTAGCCCCCTCTATTCTCAGCAACTACTGAAACAGGTAGCTCTGTTGAGAGATCTGCGTCCTCACTCCTCCACACACATTCTATCTGCCTGACCAGCAAGTGGCTGGGAAGGCAGCCGCGGGCCAGCTCGACAGCCAGTACACGCTGGCTGTGCCACCTGGGCAGGATGCATAAGCAATTAAATCTTAACTGCCTTCTGCAAGGGATGACTTGTTCAATTCTCATTTCTCCAGTCAGATTTTCAAGATACTTTTGAAGCTTATATCCATGTGATCTTCAAAATATATTAACAGAGAGGCCCGAAGCCAACGGAGCACATCACAAACATCACTTCCTCAAGAGATGAGGAGAAGCCACCCTCCTCTTCACAACAGCACAGACACATGTACACAAAATCCTTTAAGATTAAATGAATTCTCTCGGTTTCAGTGATGTAAGTTTGGAAAAAAACGCCACTTGAAGTAACCACAATTTTTCAGGATTTGCACTTGTGGTATTAGTCAAGAATTTGTCCAGCTATTTGTAGCCTGACAGCCTCATAAATATAGAGCACAAACCCCTACGAGTTACAGAACAGCTGTTCATAGACACACAGACGCACCGCTAGCTCAGTGACTGAATCTAACAGATGTCAGAAATCATGACTTTCTGACATCCTCATTAGGTGGAGCCCTAAATGCCAGGCCCATCCAGGATGAAAATATGTACAAGTCTTTCAGTAGATATCATGCAACATTAGTAGGTTGCAAATAAGTTCACCACAAAGGTTTTCTTTCTGTCTTGGTATAGTTAAGCTTTCGTTCATTATAACATTTCACTTCAGCATTTGTCTTTCACAAACTAGTCAGATTATCAACGACAGCCCAACAGAGTAGAAATATGGAAGAGGTCAGAACACTTATTTTATTTCCTTATGTCTCATTTTAAATGTTCCGTAAAGCTAATCTGGAAAGGAGAATTCCAGGGAGAGAGTCAGTCCTATCTACTTGGGAAGACAGAACTCATTTGAATGCAAAGACAGTATTTTATCTTAAACACTGCTAACACTGTAGAAAATCCTACAAGTAAACATAATAGAGCAAAGAGGATATTCTTACCTAAGAAGGAGCTTTTCTACAGGACTTTGAGAGATGAAGTAAAAATTCCTCAAGTCAAGGTTATGTTGATTGAAGATTTTCCCAGAGGCTGATAAATCAAATATATCTTCTCCAGGGTGATAGTCAGGTATGGCATGAGCTACTACTGAAAATCTCTTTATAAACTCCCTGTAAAAGTCAAAATTGTTTTAATGCATTTAAACATTGAGAGGCTGATTGTTGAGATAGTTATTTTCAGATGTTGAACACATCAGCCTTATGTGAAAGCTGAATTGTTAACAACCAGTAATGTCCAAGAAAATCCACCCAGCCCCAAAAGACAGTAGAAATGGTTCACAATAAACATATTAACAACTGATAGAAAGAGAAAGATTAGGGAAAAAAAGAAAAAAAAAAAACCACGCCAGAAAAGCAAAGAACTAAATTTAATTGGTTTGGGAGTTGGAAGGACCTGTGTTCTTCTGAGAGATCTTCATCTCCACTGGCATTCTCCTCATCTCCTCCATCCGAACAATTAATTTCCTTTCTTTGTATGTCTTCCAGTAATCGCTTTTCAAGTTCATCTGCCCTGAAATAATAGTAGCAGCAGAACGTATCATCACCATTTAGCAGTTACAACAGAAGACAGCAACATTCAAGCTCCAAATGTGAATCCAGGAGCCAGCAGCCAATTACACATGGCAAAAGCATGTGAGACGCTGCATCTGTAAAAAACAACCACCTTGCCATTGGGGGGTACAAAGTGGCTGTTACGTAAAATCTAATGAAGTTCCAACAGCACAACCAATCACTAGTTTGTCAGCAACAAATACACTCAACCGACCTGTGACAGATTTTTTTTGTAATTGCACAAAACTTTCCGTCTTCCAGTAGATTTTTTTTTTAAACTCTTGGTTTTTTAAACATCATGGGAATTAGACTAGATTATTTTTAAAGGTCCCTTCCCATCCAAAGCATTCTATTATTCTACAAAATAGTACCACCTACAGGAGTATTCACTACTCCATAGTCAGCCAGATTCTTTAACCAAACCAGTTAATCACCCAGATACACCCATCACCACCATCTGCCATTAGTACATATATCGCATTACACTTTCTACCCAGAAGATCTCTTGCAAGCACACTCATTAGTTCTTTTCACTGAACTGTGTAACTACTCGGATACCAATAGTCTACACAACTTTGGAGACCACAATTGAGCTACAAATGCCTTTGAGGCAACCAGTACAGTCAGTGACATAAATAGTTTTATTTCATGTCTGACCAGCAGCTGCTGGCTGGCTCAGTGACCTATAACAAGGGCATCACTAAAACTAGTCTGACTCTCGAGGGGTAGACAGACAGATAATCCAGATTTTACAGTCAAGCTGCACCTGCAGGTACTGTCAGATGTAGGTTGGTGGCATTGGCAGGGAAAGCTTAGCTTGCTGCTACCCAAACTCCCAAATCAGTTTTGAGAAGATGAAGTCAATCTTCTACAATTCCAACCCAATTTTGTCAAAACAGCTTTAAAAAACAAACCTTTTAGATTCTTCTTTCTCCTTCAAGAGATGCTCTAAGCTGTTCACATATGACACCTGGCTAACAACAGGAGGCTTAGAAAGCTGTAAATGAAACAGTAAGAAATTAAAAAAATACCACAAGCTATGAATTCGTTTAGTATTAGACAATAAACAACAAAAATAGAAACCTCTTCCCATATATTTTACCTTAAGATAAAAACCCAAAGGAGACCCTGAAACACAGGATGATTGATCGTTTAGGTTTCTCAGTCCCTTGACAACTTTATATAGTGGCCCAATCTCTTTCAGGGATTAATTGAGAAATAACTGCTTCACAATGGATCTGAACAGCAAAGCAAGGCTCCGCTTCTCTTCCTAGGGCTGACCTTCAGCTAACCTTCACAAAGAGAATTAGCTTCAGAAGCCTTTCACCTCACAGCTGCATTATCATCATCCACTGAGACCCTGAGAATCTCCATTGCCATGCACAAGGCAAGAAGCTCCAAAAATGATTCGGTTACCTCCCTAGGGTAACTCCCTAGAGGGTAAAGCACCAGTGTTAGCTAAATCACTTCCAGAGTCATCAGACAAAACAAAGCTCCAAATCCTTATACAAACCCAAATTAAGAAGCTAATAAATAGAATTAAAAAACCAACACAACACACAAGGAAAGTCTTACCCCTACCTAAATTAGTTTAGTTTTCAGTAGCCGGTGTTTTATTCAGCTAGTAGCAGACAACACAGATTTGAAATCTTTTATGGCCATGATTCAGTTCTTTGGACAAGCAGTATGCATCTGACACCAACTTCTTAAATTGCAAGCCTCTTACTAGAGACAAAACTTCTTCTTACAGCCTCCTTCATTTTAGGAGAACAAAATTCAGTAAGAGCATATCCTCTCCTCTGGGATTTTTTATTACCCAAAGGTAACAGAAGTTAGATAAAAAAGTTAGTGCCCGCCCGCTAATAAAAAAGCTACTTAATACAGATTTAATTTTTGGTATTCAGAGATATCTTTCAGAAGTATCAAGCAGTACATCTCTGTGTGGGAAATCTCATGGGAAAGCTGAAGACTTCTTATTTTATATTTGGTTAATATGTCTAAAATGAGTGTCGAACAACTGAGGAATCAATACTTTATTCCAATGTGCACATATGCTCCGTCTTATAAAACAAGAGAAGAATGCTAGCATGTGCAAAAACCATGGTCATGGAGATTTTGGGACAGTTCTTAGCTGTTTTATCTTACTTGGCCATTAATTATGCAGAAACAGGATAGGCCAAATGTGGTCACATACACGTTCAACCAACATTTGATCTAGGCTGGATCTGTTTATCAATCTCAACCATCAATTACACAGACATGTCGGTTAAGGTTGTAGAATATATATGTAACCACAGAAGTCTGATCTATAACATGCTTACATAATGAATCATTAAGGACAGATAAAATAATTACGGCTGTTAAATATCTGTCTACAGAGACAGTAACTCAGTCAACAAATAAACCCTTTCAGAGATTTAAAAATGGCAGGAGAGGAGGATGAGAGTATTCATACAGGTATTCTGCTGTTTGCTTTCTATTTTAGTAAGCAGCAGCGGCCTGACCCAGCCAGCAGCTCAGCACCACGCAGCGTGCTCATTTCCCTGCCCAGTGGTGCTGGGGAGCAAGTAACAGCTAAATCAAGAGAACTCAGGAGTCGAGATAAAGTCGGTTTAGTAAATAATGAAAGAGGTCATGAGGTGGGGGGAAAAAAAGTGATGTGAAGGCAATCACTCAGCACCTCCCACAAGCAGGGGGATGTCCAGCCAGACTCTGAGCGACAGCTACGTGCCAGACCAACTCCCCCTGCGGAGCACGGCAGTATGGGGTAAGGAAAACACATCCCTTTGGTCAGCTGGGGTCAGCTGCCCAGGCTCTGCCCCCTCATGACTTTTGTCCTCTCTGGCCTACTCGCTGCAGGGGGCAGAGTGGGAAGAAGAGAAAGCCTCGATTCTGTGCAAGCACTGCTCCACAATAACTAGAAGATTGGTCTCTTACCAACAGCATTTTTGTCAGAAATACACAGCACCATACAGCTGTTACCAAAAAAAATTAACTCCAATGCAGCCAGACTTGGTACAAAATTTTTTAAATGAATGCAGCCATCTCCAACCCGTACCAACTTTGTCAGGAACATCAATGTGGGACCTTCCTAATAAAACCATTATTTTACAATAAAACTTCAAAATCACTATTTGACAAGCTGTTATTGAACAAATAGGCTAACTTTCTAAAAACACAGACCAGTTCATCACCCTAGTACCCTGTAAACTGGGATTCAGACACTTCATCTATCCCTTGTGAGCAGAAGTCATTCAGCTTTTCGAAATACTTTCTAAAATACTTCCAATTTTCATGAAATTCAATCTCAAAGAAAATGTCACATCTACAGATCAAAATTCTGACAATCACAGACTGTGACAAGGACATATGACTGGAGTCCAGCACACAGATCTCAACATCCAGAGCAACTTCCTCTAGTTAATTTCAACTCATACAAATCTTACCTGATCAGGAAAATTAAAACATTAGGCATCATACATCTTTTAAATGTAACCTGCCTTTTTCTCTGGGGGGAAAAAGGTGACAAAGACTCCTAAAAACCACCGAAAGGCATCCAGCTAACATAACCCAGCTGCACAGGCCACCTTTCAGCTGCTCCAAGGACAAGGACAGTAACAAGCACTCCCTTTCTCTGAGTACATTACATTGTACAGCACAGAACCCTTAAGCCAAGTAACCAGTTTTGCAGGCAAATAACTCTTGAGTTTTCATGCATTATCAATAAAGGAATAAAGAAATATAAAACCCCACAATGTAATAAAGCTGATGCAACACTTTTCTTGTTGTTTTTAGCCACTTACATGAAGCGTCAGTAATGGAGTCACGGTGTCCTCACAAAAACTGTCAAGACAAGATTCTTCCAGGGTTCCTGCCTGTGGTTTGGGACTTGAAGAAAGAATTTCTTGCAGTGGCATGAATTCTACTTCTTCATCGTTGTCATCATCACTACCTAAACTGCATTCCAGGCTCTCATCTTCACTATCAAAGCTGCTTTTTGATTTTCCATTCAACTTGGACTTGCCCATACAGGTGCTTTCAACTTTTAACTCTCCTGACAGTTGTGAAGATGTATGGCCACTCCCCGTGCACCCTTCTTTAAAAGACAACGAACGGCGAACACTTTTATCAGTCATTTCGGAGAGCGCAAGTTTCCCAGAACCTTCCACTGAACAAGAATCAGAAGCATTTTCTGAAGTCTTGCCTTTTGGTTTTGAGGAACTGTTGCGGGCTTGAATACCGGACACTGTATTGTGTGCACATCCTTCTGGTCTTTTCCCATCGTGCTGTTTCTTAGCATCCGATACCTGAGACAAGCCAGCATTCCGGAGACGAGATTTCACATCTTTTGTTTGTGTTAAGTTCTGGAGAGAAGGCAACACAGTACTTTTTTCCTGAGAAAAAGGAAGGGACTTTTCCAAGAAAAAGCGTGAGTTAGCCACCTGCAATTGATTCTCTTTGGTATCCACAACAGAAACATGGTTATTATTACCAGGACTGTGTGCAGAATGTGAAGATGACAGACCTACAGACGAGCAATTATTTTTCTTGTTTTCATCGCTTAAGTTGAGGTATTCCCCTGGAAGAGCAGAACCACACCTAGGTAGAGCAGCAGCATCCGTCAGTTGCAGGACATCACCACAAACAGACTTTAAACAGACAGTTTTTACAGTGCCAGACTTTCTATTTTCGTGTTTTGCAGATGACCTACTAAAAGCAGAGTCATTCAAACTTGATCCTTCAGATTGATTTGAACCATCTGCATCGACACTTAGGGCAGCTCGTTTTCTTTTCCCAGGAAAGTCCATTTGGTTGGATTGCCCAGAAGACACCTTAGATGTAAGGCAGCACGAAGGAACAGACGGGCTCCTCCACATACCAGCGGCCATCTCGGATGATGTTCTCAGTGCATTTGCAGAAGACACCTCATGTTTTGAAACCTGCTTTGGCTTTACTTGAGATGGGTCATCTATGTAGTGTTTCAGAAAAAAAAAAAAAGGTAAACGACTGTTGTCACATTTTAAAAATAAATTTAAAAAAAAAAAATCAAACCCGTAACGGTTTACCCTTTCAAAAATCGACTTCCGTTTTTAAGCCAACTATGACTGAAATTTTTATCGGAAACTACAATACTTTCATTCTGCTTGAACACAGTGGACCACAATTCAGACTTGGCTGATCCCAATACTGTACTGTTATGTTATTATTGTAACTAACTCAGAAATGAAATTAAATCCTTTTACTTTAAAGCAGCTCCTAGCCACCTTAGAACACTTCTCCTATACACCAGTATCAATCAGTCATTGGAAATAGACAATAGCCCAGCCAGTGTACACAGCCATGGACTCACAACACAGAAATAGAATCACAGAATGTGTTGGGCTGGAAGGGACCTTTAAAGGTCATCTAGCTCAATCCCCCTGCAGTGAGCAGGGACATCTTCAACCAGATCAGGTTGTTCAGAGCCCCATCCACCCTGACCCTGAATGTCTCCAGGGATGGAGCCTCCATCATCTCTCTGGAAAACCTGTGCCAGTGTTTCACCACCCTCATTTTAAGAACTTTTTCAGAATCATAGAATCACAGAATGTTAGAGGTTGGAAGGGACCTCAAAGATCATCTAGTCCAACCCCCCTGCCAGAGCAGGACCACCTACAGCAGAGCGCACAGGAACACATCCAGGCGGGTTTTGAATGTCTCCAAAGAAGGAGATTCCACAACCTCCCTGGGCAGCTGTCGCCGGTTAGGGCTGGGTCGGCCACTAAGGCGGACAGACGCTCTCTAACCCCCTCTTCCCCCCTCAAACGGGAAGAGAAAAGGGAATGAGGCAGAGAGACTTACGAGTGAGAGAAGAAAAAAAACTAGAACAGTTTTAATGAAAATAATGGAAATACTGGTGAAAAAGTGAAAATAAAGAATTATATACAACTATAGATAGTAGCCCGATATCAAACCCGACTCCCTCCCCCGATAGAAATCACCACTGGTGCTGCAGAGCAGGAGGCACCGGGGAAGCCCCAGGCTCAGCGGCGGCAGGAGCTGGATACAGGGAGCTCGATTCGGGAACTCAGGATCCGGATCAAAATCAGGAGGTGAGATGGAGTCCTCTCTGGGCACCGGTCATGGCAGAAAAAGGGCGAACAAAAGGGCAAAAAGGGCGAAACTCTCGTGATCACTCAATTTATACTAGATATGACATATATGGGATGGAATACTCTGGTTGGTCACCTGTCCTGTCCATTACCCCCCTGGAGGTGCAACCTTTTACTTCCTTGTGCCCCCCTCTTACTACCCAGCACCCCCAGTGTGGCACACAAGAGCCAGCAGTGGCCTTGGTCACTACAAGAATAAGTATGAGCAAGAGCCTTTCTACATACCAGTCCCAGGCAGTGACTGTAAACATCAGGTGTTATCACTGCCAGTAGCACACACTGTCTGCAAAAACATGCTGCTGACTTCAGAACGTGCAGCCTTTTAGAAGACACTAAACTGAACAGTAAAAATCACTGGGGTTTTTAGCTAAACCCAGGACAGCAGCCTGTTCCAGTGCTCTGTCACCCTCACCGTGAAAAAGTTTTTCCTCATATTTTTATGGAACCTCCTATGTTCCAGCTTCCACCCATTGCCCCTTGTCCTGTCAGTGGACACTGCTAAAAAGAGCCTGGCTCTGTCCTCCTGACACTCCCCCTTGACATATTTATTAAACATTAATGAGGTCATCCCTCAGCCTCCTCTTCTCCAAGCTAAAGAGACCCAGCTCCTTCAGCCTTTCCTCATAAGGGAGATGTTCCACTCCCTTCACCATCTTTGTGGCTCTGCGCTGGACTCTCTCAAGCAGCTCCCTGTCCTTCTTGAACTGAGGGGCCCAGAACTGGACACAATATTCCAGATGTGGCCTCACCAGGGCAGAGTAGAGGGGCAGGAGGACCTCTCTTGACCTACTTTCTACTCCCCTTCTAACACACCCCAGGATGTCATTGGCCTTCTTGACCACAAGAGCACATTGCTGGCTCATGGTCATCCTGCTGTCCACCAGAACCCCCAGGTCCCTTTCTCCTGCGCTGCTCTCCAGCAGGGCAGTCCCCAACCTATACTGGCACATGGGGTTATTCTTTCCCAAGTGCAAAACTCTACACTTGCCCATGTTGAACTTCATAAGATTTCTCCCCGCCCAGCCCTCCAGCCTGTCCAGGTCTCTCTGAATGGCAGCACAGCCTTCTGGTGTGTCAGCCACTCCTCCCAATTTCGTATCATCAGCAAACTTGCTGACAACATTCTCTAATCCCTCATCCAGATCATTGATGAATATATTAAACAGCACCGGCCCGAGCACTGACCCCTGAGGGACCCCACTAGACACAGGCATCCAGCCAGACTCTGCCCCATTGACCACAACTCTCTGCCTTCTTCCCTTCAACCAGTTCTCGACCCACCTCACCACTTGGTCATCCAGACCACACTTCCTCAGTTTACCTATGAGGATGCTGTGGGAGACGGTGTCAAAGGCCTTGCTGATGTCCAGATAGACCACATCCACTGCATGGCCACCATCCAACCACCTGGTTATGTCTTCGTAAAAGACTATCAGGTTGGTTAAACATGACTTCCCCTTGGCAAAGCCATGCTGACTGCTCCTAATAACCTTCTTATCCTTGATATGCCTAGAGACAGCGTCAAGGATAAGATGTTCCATCACCTTTCCAGGGATGGAGGTGAGGCTGACCGGTCTGCAGTTACCCGGGTCATCCTTCCTGCCCTTCTTATAGACTGGAGTGACATTCGCTTTCCTCCAGTCTTCAGGCACCTCACTTGTTCTCCACGACTTACCAAAGATGACGGAGAGTGGCCTAGCAATGACTCCCACCAGCTCCCTCAGCACCCGTGGGTGCATCCCATCAGGGCCCATTTCTAACATCTAATTTAAATCTACCCTGCTCTAGCTTAAAACAATTGTCCCTTGTCCTGTAACTACATACCCTTGTGAACAGCCCCTCCCCAGCTTTCCCATAGCCCCCTTCAGCCACCAGAAGGCTGCTAAAAGGTCTCCCTGGAGCCTTCTCTTCTCCAGGCTGAACAATCCCAGCTCTCCCAGCCTGTCCTTGCAGGGGAGGTGCTCCAGCCCCTTGATCGTATTTGTGGCCTCCTCTGGACCGGCTCCAAGAAGTCCACGTCCTTCTTGTATTGAGGGCTCCAGAGCCGGAGGCAGCACTCCAGCTGAGGTCTCACCAGAGCAGAGCAGAGGGGCACAATCACCTCTCTCCATTTGCTGGCCACGCTTCCTTTGATGCGGCCCAGGATGCGTTTGGCCTGGGCTGCCAGCGCGCACTCTTGGCTCTCGTGCGGCTTTTTGTTCACCAGCACCCTCACGTCCTTTTCCACAGGGCTGCTCTCTAGCACATCATCCCCCAGCCTGTACTGATGACAAGGACTGCCCTGATTCAGTTGCAGGACCTTATATCTGGCCTTGTTGAGCCTCCTGAAATCCACATGGGCCCACTTCTCCAGCTTGTCCAGGTCACTCCGGAGAACATACCAGCCCTTTGGCATGTCGACCGCACCACTCAGCTCGGTATCATCTGCAACTTGCTGAGGGTGCACTCCATCCCACTGTCTATGTCACTGGTCAAGATACTGAAGAGCACTGGTCCCAGCACACACCCCTGAGGGACACCACTTGTCACCCATCTGCACATTGAGCCATTGACCACAACCCTCTGGGTGCGACCATCCAACCAATTCCTTATCCACCAAACAGCCCACCCATCAAACCCATATTTCTCCAACTTAGAGAGAAGGATGTTGTGAGGGACTGTGTCAAGGGCCTTCCAGAAGTCCAGATAGATGACATCTATTGCTCTTCCCTTGTCCATTGATGTAGTTACTCCATCATAGAAGGCCACTAGGCTGGTCAGACAGGACTCGCCCCTGGTGAAGCCAGGCCGGCTGTCTTGAATTGCCTCCCTGTCCTCCATGTGCCTTAGCAGAGCCTCTAGGAGGATCTGTTCCATGATCTTCCCAGGCACAGAGGTGAGGCTGATTGGTCAGTAGTTCCCAGGGTCTTTCTTTCTACCCTTTTTAAAGATGGGTGTAATGTTTCCCTTCTTCCAGTCCTCAGGGACTTCTGCCAACTGCCATGACTTTTCAAGTATCACGGAGAGCGGCTTGGCAACTACATCAGCCAACTCCCTCAGGACTCTGGGATGCGTCTCACCAGGACCCATACTCTCCCTGGGCTGAGTTTCCCCCTCACCTTTTTTTTTTTTTTTAAATCATCCTGCTGACCTAGCTCAAGCTTTTATTCACACGAGCTTTTTACATTCAGCTCTACTACTGCAGAACAAAATTATGTGGTTAAAAAGGACAAAAAGCAACAAGAATACCAGCTCAACTTTAGTGTTCAGTTCAACAAGAATGTTCTTTTTTGGATTAAACTGAAAGGCAAAATTTGTTAACCACTGCAGTGAATGTGGATTTTTCAAAATGCAAGAGAAACCATAAAAATAATCAGATTAAGGTCTTACGACACAGAAATATCATGACTTCTAATTAGGTTAAAAACAACCTGTTTGTAACTTTTAAACCTCTTCAATCTTGCCATATATTAGAAATAACCTTGACTATAGAGCAGGTTTTTTTGAGAGAAAAAACGAAAACATAACTTCTGGAAAAAAAATTATAAAAGAGACACTAAGTGATGAACATGATCGTTTAATTAATTCTGTAATACTACTACCTGAGGCAGTCTCCCTTGAACCAGAATGTGGTATTTTTCTTAAAGGACATCCATTTCCCTAAAAATAAAGACAGAGAAAATAAAAAAGTTCATCACGTACTTTTTAAAACCAGGATGTTGACGTCTTGAGCCAAGTGCTGAATCCAGCACAAACTTATTTCCACACAGTCCCAGAAATATGGTAATATACTTAATTTCAAGGCAAATTTAAAACACAGTTGCAAAGATCTCAACAAAACAACTCTCCACAACCCAAATTTTACATCTTTTCTCCAGACTGGCCTCCAGTTCTAAATCTCTCCACTTTTAGGGCCATTAGCAACTTTTAGTCCCCAGGCTGTAAGGCCACATAGTCCAGCTGGCTTTCCTCAAACAGGTCATTAGGAACTTAACAAAATGACAGAAAGCACGGACAGGTAAATACCGAGGGATGGATGCTAAGGAGAAAAGGCAGCACAAGCTAAACAACCTTTTCTGTTCCTCTCGTAGGAGATTTTGGAGCCATACATAGTGCAAGTAACAAGCAACCTTTTAAAGGTTTTCACAGTTGGCAAAAAGTGAACATAATTCAACCAGTAATGAAATAGCACATACTCAACAGGAGTACTCTACCCCTAAGTAAATATGATGCCTTAAGTGCATAAGTCTGAACTGCTATTAACTGCAACTTCTAACTAGCAGAAATCTGCCATTGTAAGAAAACACAAGGTTACAAGGCATTTCAAAGAAAGATTATTTTTTTTTTCCCTACAAAATACAATTTAAAATTCCAATTGCCATTGCATTTTCAACCTTGTACCTAACCCGGAATATGTCCCCCCGTTTTAAACCAGGATTTCTCATTTACTGTTAGTTAAGAATGGCTTACACGAGCGTGACCTACAATTTACAAAGAAATAGCAGAAGAGCATAGACTTTTGTCACATCTGAAAGACAGCACCAAGAATCTCATCCTACACTGAAAAAGAAAAAAAAGTAAAACAGAAAAAAACACCCACAAAAGAAACCACAAACCAAAAAACCCACATGCACAACAGGTCACAGGTTTCCACCTTTCATGACACATTTAAACACACCTGATGTGATACACTCGTTCCTGAGAATGGCTTTACAGGATGTGGCGTAGATGGTTTCGTTCTATGTTTCTTCCGCTTCCTCTCTCTGCGGAGAGCTTCCAGTGACAACCTAAACTCGGTGTCAGCTGGAGCGCAGGGCAATTTCATGGGAAGACCTGGGTTTTGGCACAGAGACGTGTTGTTCGCAGTGCCATTATTTCTAGCACAGGCTTTTCGAGCATCAGCTTCCGATAATGAAACCCATTTGTTAGAGTCTGAACTAGTGTCTTCTAGATCCATAGAGTCAGTTTTCTGTTCCCAACTACTTCCAAAAGACAATGGTGCTCTTGTTACACTCAGACACTTCTCACTTCTTCCCTGCTCTGACTTGACAGTTTTATCCTTTTTGGCCAAGAAACAACTGCGAGATCCTGCAGTAACAAGCAGTTTTTGAATCACAACTTTTGGGTACAATGAATCCAGTGCCTTGCACGCTCTGCCATTCTCTAAAACATTTACACTGTCCCTTTTCTCCTTAATTCCTCTCCGAAAGGCACCTACCACAGGACTTGTGTTTGGTGTTTGGTCTGGCATCTTTTTTCTTTTGATCTTCTTTGGAGAAGGTATTTTCTTTTCAAAACGTTCAGCACATAAAACTGACAGGCCGATGCCTGCATCTTTTACAATTCCTCTGTCCGGTGAGCACAACACAGTTCTGTCTTTATGACCAAGTTCTACAGGAGAAAAGAAAAACTATTAATAATCACAATATTGGGAAAAAAGTAATCTTATTGGAGTGTATTACTTGACATTTTAGCAGGCTCACACACAATCCGAAATGAATTTAGTTCATCATCTAGTTTTGCTAGCGCCAGGCAATTTATTTCATATCAAAGAATTGCACAATCTATGTCACATCTTCAGTTGTTACTAACAACCTAGCTTAAGCGTGAGACAGTAACTTGAAATAATTACATCAATAAAGAAATTAATTTTAATAGGAAATTAACATTTTCAGTTACATTATTAGAAAAAATCTAAACGTGCACATTTCAACATATTTGGTATGATATACTCATCATATTGCTGCTCCAGTTTGGAATAGGATTGCACTGTACTTGTGCACACTTACAAAATTAAAACTCATATAAATATCTTCCATTTAAAAAATGCATATTTACCTTGCTTTACAACTGGTTTGAAGAACTCTGTAATGGTCTGGTTTCTGAAGAGAAAACACAACTTTATCTTAAGAACAATAATTAAATGTCCATACAGTAAATACTGATAAAATTAAAATGCTGTAATTTATTTCTACCAATTTTGCTTTCAGGCCAGCAGCTTTTATTTCTGATAGAGAAAGCATCATCATCCTCATCACCTTCTGGCCTTCACTCGGCTTGGTAATTAAGCCAACCTGTCAGTTCCCTCGCTCAGACTGTTTGCTTTGTCACCCTAGCAAGTCTTAACCACCCTTCCAGCTTAAGCCAAGCTTTCTTAAGCAGGACTGACCTCACCTGCATCCAGTACTCTAGGTGACACCTCACCAGTACGTTATGTGACCTGTTAACCTCCTCATCCCCACTGGCAACACTCTGAGCTCCTATCTCTTTTTCTGAAGGGGTTACAGTGGTGAGCAGCTGACCTGAGCAATACCATCAGTGACCAAACCCTCTTCACCACATGATTAGTTGCTATCAAGTCTAACCTACACCTGCAAGTTGTCAAGTTCAACTAATCCTGTAACTTTCTTCGTTTCCCACACCTCTTTGTGCACCACTGTTCATTGCTTTTTTCACACGTCTGGTGCCAGGTTTCAATGCATATTCCTATCAGCACTGCTGCCAGACTTCTCAGCAGAAACCTATTTTTACATATACACAATTAATAGCTTTAAATCAAAGCTATTTTCTCTGGTAAGAGTAAGTGGGACATGAGAACATCAAGGCACTTTTCCATGAGAGAATGTCACTTCTAAAAACGGATGAGATTGTCCGAGTAACATACAATTTGAACGCCAAAACACATCAAGAACCATGAACTTGCTATCTTAATCTTCTCCCACGTAGCAAGGAAGTCTACTAACGATGTCAAGACTATACCTGTCCCTAGTGTGGAAGTGTCTCTTCGAGTTGCAACAAGACACTGGTGTGAGAAAGTAAAGATAACGTGTATTTCTTGAAGACTTTCTTCCCCGTTTTATAAGCTCTTTGTGTCTTCCAAAACAAAGCAGAGTTACTGTCTGCATAACAGGCAAAAACTATTTCACATTCTAAGCTAATACATTCAAGTATCCATACATGACTGCTTTGAGGGACTCAATACAATTTCTGAACTTCAGGCCAGAACCACCCACTGCTCACTTGTTCAAACTAAATCTGGATTTATTTTTGAAGATTTCCTTAAGCTTGTTACTTTCACTTTTGAATTCTCTAACATGGCTTCTGCATTTTAAGCACCTACAAAGACAAAAAAAAGCTGTTTACGATGCACTGATACTTCTTTAATCAGGCTACCGGCAAGCAGTGACGTTTGATAATACTGTAACTCAGTCAGAAGCCATCAGTAAACAGGATATACGAGTGCATAAAACTATCTTTTTGGCTTCCCAAAAAGAGCAGAAAAACTACTTGTCAAAGATTACCTGCCTCCGACCTGTGACATAGGCCAAAAAAGTCCCAGTCTGGCCCCACGTTGAAGCAACGGGGTCCCCAAATTTCAGTCTGACAGAAGAATCGAGAGGCTAAATGGCAGGTTTATTTGCTGTTACTGCCGTTGCCAACTGATTTGTCTTTCCACCCCAGATCACCTCCCACTCTGACACCCTGACCTCACCTTCTCTCGCCTCGAGGCTCTTTCCACCTTGCATTCCTCAGGACACTCCCAAGGCTCGTGATGGCTCTCACAACTGCAAAACTACCCGGTGCCCACAGGTTTCTGCACTGCGCGTCTTTTCAAACCCCTTCTGTTTTCCCAGCTAAGCAACTGTACTTCTTCCTTCCAGGTTAAAGCCCTGTGGGCAATACCAACCACTGTTGGCTGTGCAAATCGCATCCTCGGTTACCTCTCAGGTTCATCTCTGCACCTGAAACTTGAAGACACACCAAAACCAAACCTTTCTGCTATCTTCTTCCTCTCCTTCTTTCCACTGCCACTGATTTCAAATGACTGCTTTTCTCTCTCCCACATCCCCTGCCTCATTGTATTTTTCGCTGTTTTTATTCTAAATGCTCAAGCTTTGTAACAAAGTTCATGTTTGTTCCATAATTATACAAAGCCTTGTACAAAGTAACTGAGATAAAATAGGGGCACTGCTGCTAAAAAAAGTGGCCTTATTTTTTTTTCCTTGGGGTAAAATTTTAACTTGGATGGAGAGTGATTTGTCTTAGTCTGTGGTTTTTTGGGGGTTTTTTAAGTGTTTATTCATTCATGTTTTCTACTTTCCATTTCTAATGCTGCTTTCTGGAACCGCAAGACATAAGAACTGTCCAACTAAAACAAAGTAACAATATCTTAAGTGTTCCATTCTATCTCCAACAAGGAAATGTGACAGAAACTTCAAACAAAAGCGAAGCATGGAAAAAAGTAAGAAAGCACGTGTTACAGCCCAAGGAGACACAAAAGAAAGCACCAGGCTTCCCAATCTGCTTTTCAAATATATGAAAGTACAAAAAGAACACGTGATTGTCAATGTGAACAGGACCATAACTGTTCGCAAACTATTCACAGGAGAATTTCCACTGTTGTTTTAATAGGAGATCAAATAATCAGCCCTAAAAGAATAAATAGCTGATGATGCAACAATAATTACTATTTTTTTTTCCACTTGACACGAACATCACAGTTGTTTAATTCATCTTTGTCAACAGCGGCACAGTTCCGGTTAACACTTGTCAACAAAATACATATATCCAGCAAAACCTATTTACCCCCACTAAAAATTATCCCACCACTTTTTTTGTGAAACCTCACCTTAACTAAGACACCAGGGGACCCACTAAGAACTCAAATAAGAAAAGGCAAACCCCATAAATACATTATTGCACTTAAAGAAAAAAGCTGTACAGTGAGGAGATGCATCTAACAGACCTTCTCAGTCTTTCAAAATTATGGGCACAACCTGCATGAAGGAGGGAGGGAGGAAACTCTTTCAGTTGTTTAAAAAGACATTCTTTAAAAGTAATTAGTGTTTTCGCTAATTACTTTACAGTGATTTTTAACTGCACCATTGAAAATCTGTGCCAGAAGCTCTAGCAATAGCACAGAGAAAGCAAAGCCACGCAACACAGGAATAAACTACAAAACGTTACTACGTCTTTGATGAAATGGACATCTTGAAATAACAAAAACACACCAACAAAACAACACAGAACAGAAAGTCACACATAAAACCTCACAACTGTCTCTTAGATGACCACAGTAAAAACAGTTTCACTTTCTTGGGCCAGAAGCAACACAAGAAAACTGAACATTTACCTTCTCCCTTTCCTTCAGGGCTATTAATAAAAGAGGATGAGCAAAATAAGGTGCTGCTAATGGCATAATGTCATGGTTTAACATGACAGAGATCAACTAAGCACTAGGCAGCCACTCACTCACTCCTCCCCTTCTCCCCTGTGGTGATGAGGTGAACTGAAATCAAAAGCAAGTAAAACTTACGGGTTTAAGTAAGAACAGTTTAATACTTGATTTTTTTAAAAAAGTACTCACAGTAATTGTAATGAAAACGGAGGTAACACAAAACCAGAAATAAACTCCAAGAAAGACAAGCGATGTACAATGCAGTTGCTCGCCACCGCTGACTGATGCTCAGCCAGTCCCGGAGCAGCGATCGCGCCTCTCAGCCAGCTCCCCCCAGTTTATATACTGGGCATGACCTCACAGGACATGGAATATCCCTTCGGCCAGTTTGGGGCAGCTCTCCTGGCTACATCCCCTCCTAACTTCTTGCACTCTTCCAGCCTGAAAAGTTCTTGACTTAGTCAAGAACTAAAAACATCACAAGCACGAACTAAAAACATCAGTGTGTTATCAACATTATTTTCATACTATACAGCACTATTACCAGCTACTAGGAGAAAAACTAAATCTACTTCATATGAAAACAGGACATATAAAAAAATCATGACTTGCCTCATACTGCAAGAAAGAAAACTTATTTAACTCTGGCAGAATTTGGATTTCTAGTTGTCACGCCTAAAAACTGTCACCAACAGCCACTGCCTTCATTGGAGACCTCCAGCACCTTTAGCAGAACAGTTCACAGCTGGAACAGGCTCGAAAGCTGAACTAGCGCCAACTGAATCCTCTTTGAGCCCAGCTGCTGAAGCCCACCAGGCCCCGCGGGCAGGCTTCTCAACAAACGCTGAGGCGTGAGGACACGCGGGTACACGTGTGGGAGAACCCAGGCGCTCTGAAGGAGGTGCTGAAGACGCCAGTCAGCGCCACACGCTTCCCTGGGCTCCCCCGCACGCCGCCCGGCCCCTTTCCCACCGGCCAACAAACCCCCGCCACCGCACAGGAAAGCGGCCCAGCGCCTCAGGCCTGCAACTCCCAACCGCGCCAGCGCGAACATGGGCGCCACCGCGCTCCCTGACGGTCTCGTAGCCCCAACCCCGCCACCACCGCCCGGCACTGCGAGGCCGGAGCCGGGAACAGCCCCGCGAGGCTCCCGCTGCCGAGCCTCGAGCCCCGGCCATGGCGGCCGCCCTGGGCCCGCCGCGCTGCACGCCGGGAGCCGCCCGCCTGGCGGCAGCGCCCCCTGCCGGCGCCGCGGTGCACGCCGGGAGCCCGGAGGCGCCCCGCCGGGCCGGCCCGGTGCCTGGCGGTGGTCGGAGCCGCCTCCCTCCGCCCTCCAGCCCTTCCCCCGCCGGTACCTGAAGTCTTGGGTCATCTCTCTGGCAGCGACCGCCGGCATAAAATGGCGTCGGGACCCGGGGACGGGCGGGACCGGCGACGGCGCTCCCACGCCGAGCGGCCGGGTCATGGCGCGGGCAGCCCGGCTGACCCCGCGCGGCGGCGGGGAGCGGGGCGGGGGGCTGCGCCCGGCACCATAGCAAAGGCCGTCGGCGGGGGCGACCCCAGGCTCCGGAGGCTCCGGGCGGGAGGCGACGGGGACCGGGGTGTGGGGTTGTTTTTTTTTATTAGGCTCGGCCCCTGATTGGCTGAGCGGCGGAAGAAGTAAGGCCTCCTGTTGGTTGTTTGCCGCTTAGGGGCGGGGCAGGGAGACGGAGCGCGATTGCGATTGGTCCTCGGCGCCACGAACGCCGCTTCCCGCCCGGGGGCCTCGGCGGCCGCCCTGCCCTCGGGGCGGGCTCTGGGGGAGCCGCGGGGCGGGGCGGGGCGGGGCGGGGGGGCAGCGCGGCAGCGACCGGGGGCCGTGCCTCCGTGTGCGGAGCGGTCTGAGGGGGCTGCGGCTTGTTGGGAGGGTGAAAAAGTTGGGGAGAGAGTAACTTTTCTGAAATGGCCCATGCGTGCGCCAGAACCGTACGGCAACCCCGGGCAGCGCCGCGGGCTTGGGGAGGAGCGGCTGGGAAGCTGCCCGGCGGAAAGGGAGCCGGGGGTGCTGGGTGGCAGCCGGCTGAGCGTTCGCCAGCAGTGTGCCCGGGGGGCCAAGAAGGCCAGCGGTGACCGGGCCTGTGTCAGGAGTGTGGCCAGAGGAGCAGGGCGGTGGCCGTGCCCCTGTACTCGGCGCTGGTGGGGCTGCCCCTCGAACGCTGTGTGCGGTTTTGGGCCTCTCGCTACAAGAAAGGCATCGAGGTGCTGGAGCGTGTCCAGAGAAGGGCAATGAACCTGGTGCAGGGTCTGGAGAACAAGTCTTATGAGGAGCGGCTGGGAGAACTGGGGTTGTTCAGCCTGGAGAAGAGGCGGCTGAGGAGAGGCCTTGTTGCCCGCTGCAGCCACCTGACGGGAGGGTGTAGCGAGGTGGGGGTCAGTCTGTTCAACCAAGTAAGAAGTGACAAGGACAAAAGGAAGTGGCCTCAAGTTGCACCAGGGGAGGTCTAGATTGGGTATTAGGAAAAACTTCTTCACCCAAAGGGCTGACAAAGCATTGCAACAGGCTGCTCAGGATAGTGGTGGAGTCGCCATTCCTGGAGGCGTTCAAAAAACATGTAGACCTGGCACCTGGGAACATGATTTAGTGGTCATGGTAGTGTTGACAGTTGGACATGATTATCTTAGAGGTCTTTTCCCACCTTAAGTGAATTTATGCTTCTATGAAAGCAGCACATGGACATGCGCCTTCCCAACCACAGCCTGCTGGGCAAGATTCACTCCACACCTTACCTAGTGCCCGCCTTAAAATGCATCCTTTGCACAATTGCCCGTGTGCTGCACTACCACATTTCAAACACTGGCCCAGGGTCAAAAAACAGGGCTAGACAATCCAAAGAACCAGATTTGCCAGCTTAGAGAGACTAGTACTGCCATCTGTAGTGTCCTGTGCAAATCTACATAATCAGTCTCTGTGAAAAATAGAGGTATCAAAGTATCTCCACAGCAGCAGCTCTAACAGTTAAAAGCAGGCACTGCTCAGAGAGATAGAAGATAATCTTTGCCTTTGGTCTGCAGATACAAAGCTTTGGTCTGCAGATACAGAGCTTCCTTCATCACTGAAGGTTATCAGTGACAGTTTATGGTGAAGTCAGGTTTGCTTTGTCTAGAGTGCAGATGACCAAGGACACATTTCCTAAGTTTTCCTTGGATCCAGAAACACCAGGAGACAATTCACTCAAATGGAAAGGAGCACCCCAATCTGATGTCTCTTTCTGCACCTTGCCCGCAATAGGCTGGCCTAGGGGAAGTCTGCAAAGCAGAAGTAACAGTAATGCAAAACTGAAAGCACAAGTCAAAAAGGAAACTGGTTTTGGAGCATCTGAAACTTCTGAGTCTGCTGTGTACTATGCACCCCAACCCACCCCCTTTCCTCCTGCCCCGTCCCTCAGCGTGGTTTTCAAAAGCTTTCATGATGTCTTAAACCCAGCCTCAAAAGAGTAAAGCGCTGGCTGCCAATGTCACATCGTATGACGTTTGTAAGAAACCTACTGGGAGGGGATCCCTGTTTGACAACACACTTCAAGACCCACCACACACAACAGCAAACTGATCCACATTTGTGCTTAGTGTAACTTCCTCGAGCAACAAATGAAGACAACAGAAAGGGCTTCTTCAAATACATTGCTGACAAAACTAACACTAGAGGCAATGTAGGCCCTCTGTTGAATGAGGTGGGTGCCCTGGAGACAAAGGACAGAAAGAAGGCAGAGCTGCTGAATGCCTTCTTTGCCTCTGTCTACACTGTTGGAGACCGTCCTCAGGAGCCTCAATCCCCTGAGGCCCCAGAGGAAGTCAGGATAAAGGAGGAGTCTGCCCTGATTGATGAGGAGTGGGTTAAGGATCAATTTGAACACTTAAACATCCATAAATCCATGGGCCCTAATGGGATGAACCACGGGTGCTGAGGGAGCTGGTGGGAGTCATTGCTAGGCCACTCTCCATCATCTTTGGTAAGTCGTGGAGAACAAGTGAGGTGCCTGAAGACTGGAGGAAAGCGAATGTCACTCCAGTCTATAAGAAGGGCAGGAAGGATGACCCGAGTAACTGCAGACCGGTCAGCCTCACCTCCATCCCTGGAAAGGTGATGGAACATCTTATCCTTGACGCTGTCTCTAGGCATATCAAGGATAAGAAGGTTATTAGGAGCAGTCAGCATGGCTTTGCCAAGGGGAAGTCATGTTTGACCAACCTGATAGCCTTTTACGAAGACATAACCAGGTGGTTGGATGGTGGCCATGCAGTGGACGTGGTCTATCTGGATATCAGCAAGGCCTTTGACACCGTCTCCCACAGCATCCTCATAGGTAAACTGAGGAAGTGTGGTCTGGATGACCAAGTGGTGAGGTGGGTCGGGAACTGGTTGAAGGGAAGAAGGCAGAGAGTTGTGGTCAATGGGGCAGAGTCTGGCTGGATGCCTGTGTCTAGTGGGGTCCCTCAGGGGTCAGTGCTCGGGCCGGTGCTGTTTAATATATTTATCAGTGACCTGGACGAGGGATTAGAGAATGTTGTCAGCAAGTTTGCTGATGATACGAAATTGGGAGGAGTGGCTGACACACCAGAAGGCTGTGCTGCCATTCAGAGAGACCTGGACAGGCTGGAGGGCTGGGCGGGGAGAAATCTTATGAAGTTCAACAAGGGCAAGTGTAGAGTTTTGCACTTGGGAAAGAATAACCCCATGTGCCAGTATAGGTTGGGGACTGCCCTGCTGGAGAGCAGTGCAGGGGAAAGGGACCTGGGGGTTCTAGTGGACAGCAGGATGACCATGAGCCAGCAATGTGCCCTCGTGGCCAAGAAGGCCAATGACATCCTGGGGTGTGTTAGAAGGGGAGTAGAAAGTAGGTCAAGAGAGGTCCTCCTGCCCCTCTACTCTGCCCTGGTGAGACCCCATCTGGAATATTGTGTCCAGTTCTGGGCCCCTCAGTTCAAGAAGGACAGGGAGCTGCTTGAGAGAGTCCAGCGTAGGGCCACAAAGATGATGAAGGGAGTGGAACACCTCCCTTATGAGGAAAGGCTGAAGGAGCTGGGTCTCTTTAGCTTGGAGAAGAGGAGGCTGAGGGGTGACCTCATTAATGTTTGTAAATATGTCAAGGGGGAGTGTCAGGAGGATGGAGCCAGGCTCTTTTCAGCAGTGTCCACTGACAGGACAAGGGGCAATGGGTGGAAGCTGGAACATAGGAGGTTCCATAAAAATATTAAGAAAAACTTTTTCACGGTGAGGGTGACAGAGCACTGGAACAGGCTTCCCAGGGAGGTTGTGGAGTCTCCTTCTTTGGAGACATTCAAAACCCACCTGGACATATTCCTGTGCGCTCTACTGTAGGTGGTCCTGCTCTGGCAGGGGGGTTGGACTGGATGATCTTTGAGGTCCCTTCCAACCTCTAACATTCTGTGATTCTGTGATTGTTGGACTTGCTGTCATATAGATTCGCTTCAAAAGACAGTAGTGTGTATTTGAATAAAGTATTAAAGCAAAGTTTCATGTCCAGTGTTAGCCAGGAATTCCAGAGCAAGTGAAATTGAAGTAATATAAACATTTGCTTTACCTTTCACTTTAATGCCTTAACGCTGCATAATTGCAATAGAACTAGAGGCATTTTTACAAGTGCATGACCTGGAGATGTAAACAGAAAAGATACCAGGAGAGCGAGATACAGAATGTATCGGTAAGTTTGCAGGAAATACGGAGACACCAAGCGGCTTCAACAGAAAGTCCAATTCCAGCACTGGTCGTGGCAAGATGAAGCTGTTTCTCATAAGGAGCAGACAAAGAAAAAAAAACCCTAACAACTTGGCTTATAACCACGTGCTTGTGGCAAGTGGCTGAAATAGAGTCACTGCAGAAGGGAGGGTACTGTGGCACTGAGGACAATGAAGGAAGTAAGAAAGAGGTACGACACCTGTAATGATTTCAACTAATACATGCGCTACCACAGGCCCTTATTTCAAATAAGCAACAGCAGTCATTAAGCACACAAGTATAACTATCAGTAAGTAATCATAATACTCAAGCTAGCTTTTAAACTTAATTAGAATAACTTAGCATTATAGATACAAATAATTCCCAAGAAAGAGGGAATCTTACTTTCCCTGACAATTTGGGAGCACTTTATTTTTATAGAATGGCCTGGGCTGGAAGGGACCTTAGAGATCATTTTAATCCAGCCTCCCTGTTGCAGGCAGGGACGCCACCTCTCGACTGGGTCAGGCAACACACATGAGAACCGAACGGGAATCGAACCCGCAACCTTTGGTGTGTCAAGCACCACGCTCAACCCACTGAGCTAAACCAGCACTTCACTGCTTACAATTTCCTTACTCCAGATGAAGTAGAGGTTAGAAGACACCTAGTGCCTTGCTTCAAAGAAGTTGGAAAATCATTTGCCTCCTGCCAATCCCAAGCTATCGATTTTCATATCTGTTAGTCCTTTCCCATCAGGCAGTCTCAAGACCTACATATAACCAGAAACTGAAAAAGTACACATCTGGGAAACTTGGCGAGGTCCTACAAGTAGATCTGGAAGTATACTTGGGGTATTACGCAAGTTGTCCTTTGCTATTTAGTTCATCTGTTCCTTAATTGCCTTCCAGAATGACTCATACTTTTATTTTCAAGCAAAAGCAGGAACTATCCCAGAGTGCAGAGGTCTTAAGCAGTATCCGCAGGGAAATGGGTTTCCCACAGCGCTGCTACATCATGATGAAGAACTGTGATTTGACCACAGCCCATTAATATCTGAAACTTATTGGTCACAACCATGTGATCATTATAATAATATTTTTATGTAAATCTTCTAAATAGAGCAAAAAGCCCTGAATCTGAAAGTGCACATATGCCTTTGACAAAGAAACAAAGGAGGTGAAATCAAAGCACCACTTCTAGTCTACGAAGAAATTGCCTTGAGGCTTTTGAAAGCATAACTGGACTTCAGGATTGTCCAATTTTCATTTATATACATGAGTACTTTCAGCCTTTCTTCTAGAAGGCCACACATCACCAGAGAATTACTGTACTTTAACACCAGAAACTAAGTATTTCTGAAGTCTTCAAATGGTAGCTGAAATGGTACTATATATAAAAAAAAAAAAGCATCACTTCCCAGAACATTTTTGTTTGCTTTCAATTTCAGAAGCCCCAGAGAGAGAGTTAATACCTCAGTTTTATTTGTAGAAATGGAAGAAGGTTGTTCCTTCCCCCATAGATCCTTTACCCAAGGGGTTCTGTAGAGACACCTGCTCCTCTGGCAGAAGAGATTTTTTTAGACACGCACTCCAGCTTCCATCCCTCCCGACAGCCACAGCCGCCACCTGCATTAGGCTCTTCTGCATTGCTGCAAAGGAACAAATGGAGCAGTCACGCGTGCCCAGCTCGCCGAGAGCCAGCACGTCACTTGGGGAGAAGTATATTGAAGTACATGGACCGTCAGACACAGCCTCAGCAGTCAGGAGAGGGTATAACCTGCATTCAGCCATTAACTTGAACTTCCTCCTCAAACAGTTTGCAAGAAGAGTTTTCTGGGGGGGTGATTTACAGCCCTGCTCTAAAATGAAGGAGGAGGTGCTGCAGGTTGCAAAGTCACACAGCATCATGGATGCCATCTTAAGCCATGAACCTGTGTCCACTTTATAACATGACTCTGTCAAATCTCTACATGTAATACTTGCCTTAACCACATTGTTTGAAATTCTAGGGACCTCCTGTCTCATTAATATGCCTGACCTGAAAGGCACGGCAAAGTGCAAATCATTCAAAATCACTGGCCTTGTGCTACCTCGAGGGAATCGGAGTGAAAAGAGAAGATAGTTTTCCTAAGTGGCAGAGGACCATGAAACTCTCCTAGAACATTAAGCCCAAGAACAGAAGCAAACAGAAGCAGTGAGGCTGCAAAAAGGAAGATTTCTCTAAAGAACCACAAGGAGTGACAGGTAAGGGCAAAGACGGGTATTGTCATAAGACTTCTCCCCTTGAGGTTCAAGTGTTGTAAATTGCCTTTTTCCCTGATACAGGATCAAGACAGTGGAGAAACAGATCAGCCAAGATTTATTAACATACCTTTTATTAAGCTGTTGTAGTAGACTTATTAATAGCAGATAACTGTCCAGATAGTAAATTCAATTGTTCTTTCGTGATTCACACACATGCAATCACTCATCATTACCCAGTAGGGAAGGGGAAGCTGACCACAGGGGTTTTCTCAGATACAGAGGCTCATACTGATGTGCCAGTGGCTTCGAGGTGAATGCTCAGAAAGTCCGTCTGTTTCTACAGATGCATATGTAATCCTGTAACCTTTGTCAGCACATAGTCACCATCCCCTTCTTGGATGCTGCCTGAGTTATACAACCCATTGTTGACAGCGTATGTGCTGGTGGCCTTGTGTAGATTCATCTGTGTCCTGGGATCATCAGTTCCTGTGGATTCAGCAAGACCTCTTGGCTCTGGAGCTTATCCATTCCTTTCACACACTGCCTTTCAGCGTGTATTTTTCCTCTCTTCAGCTTCCCGTTTTCTGGTAACTGTTTCTCCATCCATATGCACCTATGGAGTCTGTTTAAACTCAGATGGGGGTTTTGAGACACAAGTGCTCCAGGTACACTGTAAGCTGTTCCTCCCAGCAACAGGCAGCTCTCTCCCACCAACCCAGTGTATGGACACGGTTGGTCACAACTTGCAGCACAGATTCCCAAATATGTCTCCAAATCTGCGTCCTCAGGAACACTGCTCACCCACAAAGCTCAGTATGCCACCACTCTCTGCTAGTGCATTTCCTTTATTTCAGTAGCAGGAATCACTACATTGTGTGTTTGCAATATAATGATGTGCTTTGCAGGAAGCTCAACTCTCCCACATCCCAACCCAAAAGCTTCTCATCTATCATTCTCCATTATAGACAATTCGAAAATTTCTTATATGTTGCATGATGCATTTTCCTGCTTGTGATTATCTTTTACCATGCATTTTTCCCACCATTTTTTTTTATTACATAAGCGTTAATCACGCTTTCAAGCTATATCTAACGCTTGGCTGCTAGCAGTTCATGCTACATATCCAAGTGCTATATTCAGGCACTATTTACTACTACAGGTGTTCTCAGTGTTGTTTGACAGGTACAGACGTTAGTCTGTTACCTAGGTGCTTACTAAGTCACACTTTCAAGCTTCCCCTTATTTCAGCTCTAATAATGATTCCTATCCTTCCCAGCATTGCCTTGATTTACCCATACAATAGCACAGGAAGCAAAGACCATCTCTGTCTCAGCATCCATTTATATGTCATTTTTTGTGGCACATACAATTAAAGAAAGTAATAGAAAACAGGTGACAGATTCGAATGTGTATGTGGCAAGGAATGGATAGAGAAAGGAAATGTTTAGAAGATTTTCATTGTTTTTCCTGGAAGAACACAGATACTGAAAAAAGCTGTGGAGCTGGTGGAAGGTTTTATCAACCCACACTCCTGTTCTGACACAGGCAGCCATTGCTCTCTGCTCTGCAAATGCAAAGGGGACAGCTGAGTGGTACAGAGTTCTTTTTTAACACTCATTTATGAAAATAGAATGTTTTCTTTAGACTTAGGCTGGCTTCCTCTGACTGAAATGTATACCTGAGCATATAGCTAGCAGCACAGCTGCCTGACACGCACATGAACATGCCTGAGCTAAGCCTGTGTAAACTCATGAAGTTGATGTACTTTTCCAGGCACCTCCAGACCCAGCTGTGCCTGCCTCAGCTACTCTTTGCTCCCTTCACTGCAAATTTACTGTGTGGTTTCAGCACAGTCACAAGTTACAGTACAGTTCAGATGCAGATATTCCCTGGCATTCCCAGTTTCCATTACTTCCATCTTTCTGGAGAACCTGCCCACTTCCTACTAAGTTCCAGATGTTATCAAATCAGATACCCATCAAAACCCCTACCGAGCATCCCAGGAACCGATTTACACCTCCTTTACTAAGCAGACACTGATACCCTGACATGCAGCTCACAGAGCACTTTCATTTTGGTGAACACCTGGAGAGAATATTTATGGTGCCAGTTTCAACTGCAAGAATAGTTTCACCGGTGAGGTGTTTTCATATCTCAAGATTGTGAAGTATTTGCTCTTCTTTCAGAGCCTACTTCACCCAGGGAATTTCCATCTCTAGCCAGGAACTCAGCTAACACACTACTTTCCTTTTTTTGACTGGACAAAAAGCTGGTAGCATTGCACTGGTGTATCAAGGGGACATATTGTATCTTGTGTACCACAGCAATTCTACTACATTAATACACATTTACTAAGCACTACATAGTTTGCTCACACCTTTAACACACACTAATCATTCTCCTGACACAATACACATGCCCACAATCATTTTCACTGAAAACTTCAATGTAGCTCAGTTAAGTTTTACCTATTCTAGTTCTCTTATACCCTGTCTTTTAATTATTCAAGCCTTTCAAAGTTACGAGTGCCAAGGCTCTTGATACTTAAGCTTCACAGGCAAGAGCCATATAATCACATATACAAAATTCTTTTGTCTGGACCACTAGAAATATCCTGGTG
Organism: Trogon surrucura; assembly: GCA_020746105.1. Lineage (NCBI taxonomy): Eukaryota > Metazoa > Chordata > Aves > Trogoniformes > Trogonidae > Trogon > Trogon surrucura. The sequence goes on along the minus strand of CM036621.1, from coordinate 14,539,826 downwards.
CACAGCTTGAGTAAATTAAAAATAGAAATGGCCTTCACCTGTGGCTTCTTCAGCAGACATCTATCACGTTAACATTGACCAAAGCCAATTCCTGTCCTTGCTGATCCCTTACTGTAGGGGTGTCTCTTGAAGAAGAGCAGTGCTATATTCTTCGTAAGCATCCTGTTAATTGCTGATTGGTTTTGCAAAGATTAATCACTCTTGACACATAGCTCAAACACAAAAAATAACAAGGGGCAATCCACTGCTAGCAGTCAATGAAAACAGGATTCCTTCAGCAACATATCAATGCTTCTCTTTTTTTTCTCCACAACATGGGCACATTGCTTTCAGCATAACATGCAACAGAAATTTTAGTTGGCAAATTCAGTTAGCTATTCAAGTTACCAAGCTTTTCTACTTTTCTTCTACTTACAGGTTATGCTGTGACCAAACTCTTAAAAAAAAATCTCTTTCGCAAAGATTGAGGAAATCCCTGTATAAGCCTTTTTTTTTTTCTCTCTCTCTTTTTTTTTTAATCTAATGAAGTTGGAGACTATGCAACATTCAAAATAATAAATTTGGAAATGCCTGCTGGGACAGGAGAATAAAAGTGATAACCTCCGTGAAAAGTAAGTGGAGGCAGGACAGGCTTCTTCCGCTACAGCATCCCGCTTCCAACCAAACCTGGTTCTGTCTAATTTTCGAGTTACACCAGAGAGTCCCCCTGGGGCACCCATAGGTGTTTATCTCAGTAGTTTATCTACCACAAAATGATGATCTTTTGACTCTGGCATCTACATAAACAGTCAGTGCTAATCCACAGGTCAAACCCCAAACTAAGACAAACTGGTACAGATCCAAAATAAACCTTGGGAGACAAGAGTGACCTTCTAAAACCCGTGCTGACATTTTAATCCTTAGAAACTCCATTTCTAGGTAGAAGGTATTTTCAACAGGCTAGCTGAGCTTGATTATCTGAATATCATCTCTGATAATGAAATGGTTTGGAGCTCAGCTATGCCTTTAACTTTGTTATGTGGCAGCGCCAGTTTATAATTAACTTGTAGTTATTAACATTTTCATTATCTTGTTTATAGAAAAGTCATAGAGTCTCTTTACTCTTAAACCTGTGTTTTCATGTAATAGCCTTGAAGAAATTGAGGATTCTTAAGATACAGAGCATCATATAGCATGAACTACCTAGAAAACATTTCCTGTGTTATGATACGGTAGAGCTGAGGCATACAAAGCATGGAACATTCAGCTTTGTTAAAGGGGACACAAAAATGTAAGAAATAGTTATGACTTAGTAGATATCCTTACACTTCCCTCAGCTGGGCCAAAAGGAATTCCTTTTTAATTCCTTCTAAGACTAATCAATTCAGTTTTATCCCTGTTCCCTTACAGCCACAGCTGTGCAGGACAGTTCAGTGCCCTCTGCTAAAGCTGCCACTGCCCCAGCTCTCCTGTCCTAAGTACTGTAAGGGCACCTTCACCCATTTCCATCAAAGTAACTTCTCCCAGCCCTATTAAGTAGACTTTTTGCTAACACAGATTGTTTTAACTGAAATAAGTCAGATGAGCGTGTGTAGAAACAGATCTTCCTGCATTTTCCCACCAACAGTTCCAGCCTATATGTCTTAATTTAACTGAGTTTCCATAAGTTAATTCACCTTCACCTCAGTTGGGTTGATCCTGTCAGAAATATTTATCTCCAACAGTTTGTGCATGTTCCCTCTGCCTACCAGCCAAACCCTTCAAGAGGAACAGGGTGTATTTGCAGAATGTACTTCTGCCCTCAGAGTGCGCAGCTGTGGCCATTCAAAGGCAAGAAGGCAAAACCATTTTCTCATCAGGCAAGGAAGGCATTTTTCACTCTCATGCACTCAAGAAAGCTTGATTGCTTCATTATTGTCAATTACTGGGTTTGTTACTGTTTCCTGCATTGCACTGCAGACAAGACTGGTTGTGTTAGGCACTGGCCAAACACAGCAGACTTCGGCTTTTAATTTGAGGACTAGAAAAGTGTCCCTCAGCAAAAGGCTTCAGTGGCAGTTTGATCCCTGAAAGGGGGCTCTGCTGCAACAACATCCCACCTGGAACAACATGTCCAGCCTCCTCTTCACCATCCTGGACTCAGCACAATTCCGACGGACATCCACAGAGTCCCGTGGTGAGCAGATTGCAAACTGAAAATAGCCCAGAGGCAACAAGAAGAAAGTTTATATGCTTCAACAGAACCAGTTCCCAGAATCACAGAATGTCAGGGGTTGGAAGGGACCTCAGAAGATCATCTAGTCCAGCCCCGCCCCACCAGAGCAGGATCACCTACAGTAGATTGCACAGGAATGCGTCCAGGCGGATTTTGAATCCCTCCAAAGAAGGAGACTCCACAACCTCCTTGGGCAGTCTGTTCCAGTGCTCGGTCACCCTCACCGTGAAAAAGTTTTTTCTAATATTTGTATGGAACCTTCTCTATTTCAGCTTGTGCCCATTGCCCCTTGTCCTGTCACTGGACATCGCTGAAAAGAGCCTGGCTCTGTCCTCCTGACACTCCCCCTTGACATATTTATTAAACATTAATGAGGTCCTCCCTCAGCCTCCTCTTCTCCAAGCTAAAGAGACCCAGCTCCTTCAGCCTTTCCTCATAAGGGAGATGTTCCACTCCACCATCTTTGTGGCTCCCTGCTGCATCTCAGGGCTGCATACATATGGGTGTGAGAGGGAGGGCATGAACCAGCTGCAAGGGAAGGGATAGGATTTGCTTTTCCCCCTCCCAGCAGCACTAAGCCTCAGCCTTCTGCAAGAAACAAATTGAAGGAGATTTAATTACCCCAGCCCACATTCTGAAAAGAAGGCAGGTACTATTCTAGAGGTCATTTTAATTTACTCCTAATATCTATAACAGGAACTGATGTCTAGGATCAGAAACCAGACACACTGAAATGAGAAATAAGAAACAGGAAAGAAGTGACAGTGGTTAACTAGTAGAACAAATTATCAGGGGAAATGTTGGTTTTCTCATTTCCTCATGTCTTCAGATCAGTCTTTTTGGAAACACATGTACTTTCATTTAACATAAATCAGTGAGCCAATGTCAAGAGAAACATGAAGAAATAGCCTGGCTAGTGAAAGATGGGAGGTCAGTCCGTGGGGTTTAATGGTCTCTGCCTGCCCTGCAGAGCTGAACTCCAAGATAAGAAATAAAGGGTTTCTTTTGCATTCTCATGCACACCCATCCTGCACCTGCAGGCAGCTGCTATGCAGTCCCATGTGGGGACTGCTGACCACTGCACCCATGCACAGCAATCCACTGCACGTTCAAAGCCATGTGCCAGCCCTTTTCACAGCCAGTTCCCAGCCCTTCTGCTTTTCTCATTCCAGGACATGAAACAAGTTCAGGTTATTCTCCCTCCTGCTCCACACAAGCAATCATCCCAGACAAAACAGATCCTGCGTGTCCTGCATACCCCATTATCCCTTTAACTACAATGCAACTTCTCTGTAGTCTGACAGTCAGATTAGACGAGGACCCCACAAGCATTTGTCACTCTTTGGGGTCCCACTTAGGCCATCACACAGAGCTAAGAGTGTTTCCTTTGGCAGAAAAATACTACTTTCACCTCCTGTTTCTCACTATTGTCAGTAGTGGGACAATGCAGATCCTGACTAGCAGCTTTCCCCGGACTGTTCTCTGGTGACTCAGCTGGTGGGATGAGGTAGCCAAAAGGCAGCAGGTACAGGCAGTTTGGGAAAGGTCTGTGTTTTTTATACATGCCTAACATGCATATTCCTTTACAGGCCCACATAGCAATCTTTCTGGTAGTACCTTTGGGTACCCTATTCCAGTGGTTAAGCCTCAGTTATATGCTGCTAATTATCACTGTTAACAGCCTCTTTTAGATCACAGTGATCTTCAAAGACTTCTTAGCAAAGTACTCTCATCACAAGCATTGCTAGAACTCCATCCGCTTTGAGTATTGCACACAAATTTAGGCAATAAATCTGAGTTTTTAAACCTAGCAAAATCAAATGCCTTCTGTATGAAAGGAAAATCTCATCCCATACCACTCCTGTTACTTTCTATCAGCTAGCCCATGTCCCAGGCAGTTTAGCTTTGGGGTGTGTGCACAGATTCCCCAGCACCAGTATTACCAAGTAAATACAGTCACCATGTCACAGGAAAATAGAGGTCAAGTACTTCTGTAAAGCCACATCACAATTCATCTACCAAGTAGTAAAAAAAATACCAATCTTAAACACGTGCTCCCACCTGACACGGGTACACCCAGACTCTCCCAGCACAAGCAACTCAAGTGATCACACCTGCAGTGACCCACCAACCCCTATCTGTGTGGGGTTCAGGGCCCTTCCCCTGTCACTCTACTTTCATGAAGGCTCTGTAACAACCAAAAAGTATCAATCTTCTGATGAGAATAAACACATGCAAGTTCAACACCACTAAGAAAAGTAATGAAGTTCAGAACAGTCCTTAAAAACATCACTGAAGATTTATTTTCATGAGAGGAAAATGATGCTAGTCCTAGGGATTCCGTTGTACAAGTCGTTTCTAAAATGACTGGCCTGCTTTTCCCAGGTACCATTCACTGAAGAACAGATCAGAGATGACAAGTCCTTAATCTGGACTGAAACTGAAAGCTTCAGTTTTCAAAGAGACAATAAACATGATTATCCAGCCTGATATGATATCAAGCAAATCTGATTTAGGATTCTTTGTGCAGTGATCAATGAGCCTGTTGGTGACAAAACAATGAAATTTAAAACATTCTTTTATTGCTTTATCAGTGTCCTGTATCAATATCTGCAGACATTCCCTCATCCCCAGATATTCCTGCAGTTCTTTCCCCACACTCCATTTATATCAGGCTTCAGGGGACAAAACCATGGATTTCCCTTTTTTCCCCCCAGCCAGCCAGGTAGTACAAGGCAGGACTCAAAACCTGATGAGCTCTCATGGAGACTGTCTCTGATAAATACCTTCCTCCCATGCTGCTGACACCTTTAAGGACAGGTTTTACTTCATCATCCACCCTCCAGGGTAGAAACGTGCAGAGTGCATCAGTTCATGCTGTCGTTGCTGTATATTTGAGGATAGCCCATGTCTCTCTCAAGGGATCCGAAGATTTACTCATGTGCTACATGAAAGAAGCCAGCCATACTCAAAACAGCGTTTGCGAAGACAGCAGAGATCTGGTCAGAAAGGCTGTGCTGTTCTCCCTGAGTTTGGTGCCTCCAGCAGGTCTCAGAAGTGTTTTACAGCACAGATCTCAGCTTCAAAATGAGCTGGTTCATCAGAGCAAGGCAAACTGAGGAAGGAAAGCAGGCTAAATATGCTGCTGCTCTTGCCATACGATACAGCACCCTGGCCAGGAGACAAGAAAGAAGACCCTAAACAGCCCCACTTAAAAGAGGGAAGGCTGCAAGATTCTTCCAGTACTTATCACACAGCTGGGAGCAAGACCAGGCACCATCCTCTGCTCTTAGCAGTGCAGAGCAGGGAAATGACCCAGAGACAGCATTCACGCAGCTGAAAACAAACATCTTGCATGCCTTGAGGAGCGTTAGTGAAAACATCAAGATTTCCATGGTCTGCTCCTGGCCACGGACAGCACTGGATGGGGACAAAGGACTCCCCTGAAGATGGGGTGAGGCTGCACCGTCTCAAGCTTGCTAATGTGGATCTGGAGATGACTTCTCACAGGGTACTCAAACTGCAGCAAGGCTTTCATCTTGTATAGAAAACACCCAAGATGACAGAGCAGTGGCATCACTTGTGGGCACACTAACAGGTTATTGGGAGCAAAATGCAGAACTGCACCAAGGTAGGAGCCCCTGGAAGGTCTCAGTATAGCAAATAATCATGTGAGAACTTGCGTATTGGGTGGAGGGGACCACAGTTGGCCCAGAGCTTCCTGCAGGGGAACAGAAAGACTAGAAACAGGCTAAAAAAGAAAAAAAGTAGTGGACATAAGTGGTCATGTGAACATTGCTCCAAAATTACTTGAAATAATTGATTTTGAGTAAGTGTGCCTTAATTTTCCTCCTCTTCAGTGGTGCCAGGTTCCCTAGAAATCCACATTAGGAGGGAACCCAGTGGATCACCCAGAGCTGAGGCAAGACATGCCTGCACCACTCCCAGCCATGGCTTACCTACAAGAAATAAGGAGCTTGCTGCTTCTGCCAGGGGGACAGCTTTCCTGGGTGCAAGGGCTTTGCTGGAGCAGCTTCCAAGGGCTAAGGGAACTGGGCAATCTCAGCACGTGCACCTCAGCATCAAGCCCACACGCGACTTGCTTCTTTTCACTTTCTAAGTTTGTCTAGGCAGCAGCAGAGCTTAGGAAAAGTGCAATTAAAATGAAGAAAAAGTACCACTTCGGCCATGTAGTGGGTAACTGCGATTTCTTCAAAGTTATTTACTTCTCTCTCGGGTGACTGAGTCCAGCAGAAATCAGTTAGCACTTCCAGACCAGGCTGTGCAGTTCGAGACACCTCCAACAGCAATAATGTGAGTGTGCAGCCCTCTAGTGCCCGCTCCCAGCTCTGCTCCGGCACAGAAGCGTTTAGGTTGGAAAGGACCTTTAAGATAATCGAGTCCAACCGAGGCATCACCGCGTTCCTCACACCAGTGGCTATGCGCCTGTAGAGCTATCACAGCTTTCTGCCTCTCTGTCACCAGGAGGACTTGTCTCTCCTGCAACCTCTCCTCATGGGCAGCAGATCACTGGCTTTGCACTCCAAGACCCATCGCACTTTTATTTTTTTTCCTCCTAAAAAAACCAAACCCAAACACCCCCCAACTTTATGGCTTTCAGCTGCACCTTTCACATGCAGGGTCTGCTCAGGAGCTCTCTTCTACACTTTCTGCTGTTGCAGCTCCATCCAGCCACAAACCTTCCCTCCGCATGTGTATTGAAGAGCAACATCCCTCTCAGCCCGCATTTTTCTCCTATTTCTCTAGCTTCATGAACGCTGAACATTTCCCCTTCAGCTTGGAGATCAGCTGTGGTTTGGGATGTAAAGAGGCTGAGGCTTCCTTGGGGTCTCTGCTCCACTTTGCCATTGCTGCACTTCAACCCCCTGTGCATGAGTCAGCTGCTCCCACCCTCTCTGGCAGGTGTAACCTCACCTCACCCCAAAGGGACCAAAAGCCGGATTAGGAGCCAGGCTGGCATCAGAGCTGCCAGGTCAGCCCTTTACCATCCATTCAGCACATGCAGCAGATGTTACCACCCCTGCCTGGGAGTCCAGCTGGCTTTTAAGAGACTTCTCCCCTTGTATCCCTACTTACTTCTACCTTCTAGCTCCTGGTAACCTTCTGAAGACCTCAGAACACACTTCTGAGAGGGACTGAGCTTTCCCCAGAGCCACAGCAGGGATCCAGCAGCAAGCTTCTAGGTTTGCTTGCAGTGGCCTTTATTTGCTGGCCACAGGTGCCTGCAGTTTGCCCTTCCGAACTCTCACTGGTGGATTCTAATGAGGACCAGACCCCATTGCAAATGTTCCCCAGGTGCTAAATGAATCCAGCAGCACTTCCCCTTCTGCTGCAGCCCTGGGGCACAGCACACAGGTCTCAGCACTGGGCAGCTTGGTTTAAGGTCTCATCCATGGAGAGAGTTGTTGCTCTGGCTGCTGCAGCTGGAAGGTAGCACAGCCCTTTGTGGATTCAAAACCCTTTCCTCATCTGTCATTTATTGCAGATGGAAGTAACCTTTTCTCGTATGTGATTCTGAGGGCTCAGTTTAACTGCCTGAGCATCTGCCTTGCACCAGAGTGCACCTGAGACAGCCCAGGGGACTGGCAGAGACATCAGAGGACCCCAGCAGACCTGGATCTTTCTGGGGGCCAGGTGGAGCACCCCAGGCTGTCTCCAAGGGCTCTGCACCTCTGTGCTCAGGCAGCTGTAGCAGCCCAGTCCTTGCCATAGCAAACCCATATCCAGATGGATCCTTTTCTACTTCTATGTCTAGAGAAACGCATTTGTTTCCAAGTGTCACCTCTTCCCCACCAGCCAGGACATCTGCCTAGCAAACCACACTTTGGGAGCCCCCCTGGGCTGGCCTGCGGGGAGCAGGGAGCTGCTGCTGCCAGCAGTGATTGGTTTACCCACAGTTGTTTGTTGGGCTGGGGTAGAAATGAGTGCCTTGTCCCAGGACACAGACCCCTCCATGCAGAGCCAGACCTCACACCCATCCCCAGGGCATCTGGGCTGCTGAGCCAGGTCTGCTCCCAGTCAGGTGCTCTCCCAGCAGCTTTCACTTGCCCGGAAAGCTTAAAAAGACCCAAGTTTGGTGTGTTTTCCTTCCCCACACAGATGATTCACTACTCTTTCCTCTGTAAACAGTGGGTGGATCCCAGATGGATTTCCGGGAGTGACACAGCACCAGTTCCCGACTTGGGGAGCCGCAGCTCTGAGCCTCCTTCTTCGCGTCCTACCAACCTGTCCTGCAGCAAAGCACAGGAGCAAACCTGTGGTCCACGCACACCTGTGCGATGCTCATGGGATGTGGAGGGGAGAAAAAGTTCCAGAGTGCCCCGAGCTGGGTTGCTGGATGCAAGTGAGCTGTCGTGCATTCTGCACTCCTTGCTACCATGCACCCCTCATTGCAGCACGCTCTTCACATCTGTCTCACGCTCTCTGCAAAAAGACTGATGGTAGCTAAGAGCTAACTTGCTCTCACTTCCCACTGCGCCCTAGTTACAAGAGGGATCCATCTGCAGACAGAAGTGCTGGCTAAGCCCAAAGTCTTGTAATTTTATTTTTTTTTTCCCAAGGGACTAATTACAAGGCTAGCTGAAAGGAATTACTTGGAGATGAGCTGACATTTCCCTTGGAGTTCCTCACTGGGCATCTGTGGGCATGGAGCAGTGTGGGAACAAGAATGATTCCTGCCCTGCACCAGGGAAAAGCTTCCCATCATGTGTGACATGATTCCTAATCCAAAATCTCTCTACAAAGGTCCATCTCCTCTCAGATGAGACCTGGGGCAGACGGGAGCATCCGTGCCAGAAGAGTTGGTGTCAGCCACCTGATGTCCCAGTGTGGGGGCCATCAGAGGGGAAAGAGTCCCCCTGCACCATCATACCCTCGCTGTGCTAGGATTCTAGCTGCTAGAGGAAGAAGTGGAAGATTGGATGCTAACGAGATGGTGCACAGAGCTTTGTCACTGTGCAGCACGTCCCAGATCTGGACATGGGCACTGATCTCACCCTGGGATGCCAACCTGAGACCACACACACCGCCCAACCCTGGCAGGGCTCTTTCCAAGCAGGAACATGGTTTTGCCCATCAGGGGATTTAAACCTTGGCAAATGTCAGCCCTGGGTGCTGAGTGTAGGGAGAAGCCCCCAGAGATATTTCTGAGGGGGAATAATCTCTAAGCCTTTAAATGCCCTTTTGCAGTGCTTTCATTCCTGGAGAAGCTGTTTCCACCCTGTGACCTGTGGGGTGGCTTCTCCACCCCTGCCAACCCCCACCACCAGTGGGAATGTCCAGTCCTGCCACCTTTCCTCCAACCCCTCTGCCATCCCTCCCAAAACCATGGGCTTGCCTGGGTGCTGGTGTGGCACTCGGGGTGCTCCCAGCCCTCCTTGTAAGCTGCTCCTCCACTTGTCTAAATCCCCAGAGCTGCATCCATTGAGCTGGGTGTCCATCACGCCAAATCCTGCCCTGTTTGCTAATGCAATGCTCCATAGGGGACTGCCCCCAGCTTGCCCGCTTTTGGGAGATGCTGAAAGGCAGCAACCCACTTTGCCATTTCTGGTAAGAGGCTCGGTTTCCCTGTAGCCCCACTCTCACTTCTGCTTTACTAGCGCAGCTTTCCCCTCTGGGAAGCCTTCCTGCCTTCCGATGGCAACCCGCCAGAACTGGCTGAGCATGACCCACCAGGGAGCCTCCAGTCTGGGGGGAAAGGATGCGGCCGTTCCTGTAAACCACCCGTGACACCCCACGCAGAGGTACTGGGAGGGGGGCTCGACTGGAATTTGCCCAGATGCAAATGCCTTCAGAGGAGTGACTCAGCCCTGCGGTTTTCCTCGCTTCCCCACAGCAGATTTGGCTCCCAAAAAGCTTCAGGGCTGCTGGCAGTCGAGGAAGGCAAGGGGGCACCCCTGCCTCCCTGTACCCACCTCTCCTCAGCCCTCCTCCAGCTCCTGGGGTCCCTCAGCCCCAACCATCTGTTTTGCTACGAATGGATGGGAAGGGCTGCCAGCATCCATGGACCAGGGCTGGAAGGGAAACAGGAACCTCGAGGGGAAAAACAACCTGAGAAAACTCACTTCCCCCCCAGCCAGGCGTCCTCTGGAGCTGCCAGTGCAGAGGGGACTGGTTTATGTACACTTAGTGAGGAGCTGTGTGGGGTACGTGCTGTGCTGCCTTCAGCATCTCTACAGGGGGAGAAGGAGTTGCTCCAGGGGGGTAAATGCTGGTACCAGCCAAACTCCTATGAGTGTCCCCCATTTATTTCCATTTCTCCTGTCCTGGCAACTTATGAGGTCTCATCCAATTTCTATCCACGTGGCCAGAGGGCAGGTCTCAAATGGTGTGAAAATCTGATACGGGGTAAAAATAGCCAGGCAGGTGGAGGGGAATCCTGAGCTCAGACTGACACAGCCCAAGTGAAACTCTGGCTGCATACAGAAAGCTCTGCAGGGGAGAGAGGCAGAGCCAGTCCCCATGGCAGGAAAATACCTACTGCTGGCCATGCCTTTGCAGGGGATGGTTTCTTGTGACATGCCACTGATGGTTATAATCATGGCTGAGTTCCTCTGTGGCCATGCAAATGCTCAGTGCAGGGCTTGCTGGGCAGGAGTCCTTTGCGCTGGCATCCCTGGTGCTGCGGGGACCAAGTGCATCTGCAAACAATGCAGAAACAGCCTGTCCCACTGTTCTGTGGTGTGACGGGAGGTGTGCACAGGTCCTTTCAGGCTCTCTGTGCCTGGGTGAGGCTGATGTCCCAAACAGAGGAGCCAAGAGCAGGCTGAGCAGTAGCTGCACTGCCTATCCTGCCACTCGGGCTCTGGGGCCACTGGTGTGGCCCCTCAAACCTGGTTTTGAGGGCTCAGGCTCTGTAAACAAGCAAAGGCTGCTCAACTTTTTCAATGAGGGCATCTCTCACCTCGTGCTGTCATGGTTTCGCAGTGGAAAAAGCATCTACTGAGCCCAAACTGGCCCCTACATCATGCCTTTCATCTCAAGGGCAAGGCTGAAAGATGTGGTTTCCCCAGGGCATTATATTTCTCAGCAGAGAAACAGGGGCTTGCAGGGGGTTTATTGGCTTAGAGGAGACAGAGAAAGAAAGAAGTACAAGAGGCAGACACTGAATCACAGAAAGCCCAATGTTTGTACATTTAGGTCTGTGGATGGACTGAGCCTCAGCTAAAGCTGAAATGTGGGATTATCTCTGTATTAGACACCTGCAAGTCTACACCAAAGAGAAGCTTCATCTGGCAAGAAGCGGCTGGTAGTGGCTGGGCATGAGCCTGGATCTGAGCTCTCCTTTGGGCTTCTCTAGCATCTGCTAAAGGGCTGAGCAGCCACTGTCCCCTCATGGCACTTCCTTGCTGTGCACAGCCTGGGGCTGCATCCCAGAGCTGTCTCCTGGGAAGGGACTACATCTCAGTTGGTGATGGAGCTGGGGAAGTCCTTCTCCCCCTCCAGCTCCAGAGACTGCAGCTGTTTCACTGATTCTGTTCCAGGTGTCCTCCGTGGAGCACTGGGCAGCTGCATCAGCAGTACTTCAGGGCTTAAGCACTCAGAAATTACTCATCAGCCTTTTTCTAAAGGCCCCCTTCTACTTCAAGCCACACCACAGTGAGGTGTTTTAATTGCCATCTGACTTCTGAGCCCTAAAATGTACCTGCAGACTAGCTTCCTCTGCAGTTGTGGAAGCTGGAAGGTGTGGAATTTTTTGACTGGCTTTGTTTGGATGGGCAAGAAAATCCAGCTGCCATCTCTTCCTCTGCCCTGTGTCCAGAATTTGAAAGTGGATTTTCTTCTGCCAGGGTGAAGCCCTAGCCTGGTGGCAGACTGTCCCCCTCACTTCCCCTCCCATGGGACCCCTTGAAGGCAAACCCCCCGCGCCCACCCTTGTCCCTGGCCTTGTGAGGCTGCAGGAAGCTCCCGCTTCCCCCTGATAAACGCTGAGCTGCCGTGCTTCCGCAGGGAGCCAGGCCAGGCTGCTCCTCGCTCACACCCACTGGCCTTGGCTGAGGGGAAAACCAGGGGGGAATCTGGAGAAACATGTCCCCAGGACAGTGTTGAGTCTTGGCTGCTCTAATGTCGTGGGGAGAGGATGGGTCCCACGCACTGTGGGGTGAGCCCCAGGGTCTGCTCCCACTCACCCACCTCTGTCCAGGAGACTTACAAAAACGAGGAGCTGGGTGGTCACTCCAACTCCAAGCACGTTTCTTCTCCTCTTCCTCCCCCTCCTCATGCATCAAGCTGGGGAGCCCTTGAAGCAGTACACCCCCTTCCTCCCAAATGTGCAGCGCCAGAGTCGCCCTGATACCTTGTCCACAGCCCATCCACCTGTCATCAGGCCTGCAGCGGCTTCCCTCTGTGCCCCAGTTGTACCTCTCTCCTGACTTTCTCTCCCCATTTCCCAACAGCTTTCCCACTCAGGAACCCGTTGGACCCTTCAGAACGCACAGAGGTGCATGGAGCCATCCTGGCTGGGGCGTGTGGGTGAGTGGGGGACCTGTATGCTGGGCGATGGTGCGATGCAATGCCCAAGGCCAGCTGTGGTACTGGGAAGGGGCAAAACCCTTCTAGGGGCAAGGTTTGTCCCAGAGAAGGCATCAGGAACAGCAGCCAGAAGGATGTCTGGTGCTGTTACCTTAATGTACTTCTAACCCCAGCAGGGAGAGGTGATGCAGCCAGCTCTGGGGAGAGCAGGGATGTGGCTGTACCCTGTCTCCTGTGACTCTGATGCCACAGATGCTGCTCTGGGAAGGGCTGAGCTGCTGGGGCAGCAGCTAGTGAGAAAGGAGCACAGAGGTAGCCAGTCCTCGGCCATGGGACCAAGAGCTGCTGGGGGGATGGCCGTGGGGAGGGAACGGTGGGTACTTGTGAGGTCACACCTGGTAGGGTGGCCCAGCCTTGAGAAATAGGAGAAATTTCAGCTCTCTAATTTACATACTGAAGTTCCTATCAGGCCCCACTGCAGTGGAGTCATAGGGCAGAGAGCAGTGGCCACACAAATGTGGGGCACACAGCAAAGCCTGCACCTGGCCACCCAAAAATACGCCCCGAGGCCCTCAATTGCTGATGGAAGCTGTTTTTAGGGGCTTGGGTAGATAAATCTGTGGCTCCAGCTCGCTCACCTCCGTGGCACAGCCTTCCAGGTGCTTCCTGCCCCAGAAACGCACAGCAATCCACATAAGACAAAATCATTCTGTAAATATTGTCTGAACCTGTGGGGAAGCTCTTGAGCATGGGTAGGGGCAATTCAGGTGGAGAGACATGCCAAGGCACGTCCCCGAGCCATACCCCTATCAACTTATTTGCCATTTTATTTATTGTTTTGTTCACTGTGGTGCAGGAAGAGCAGTGGTGCTTGCCTTAGCACCAGGTCAGTGCCACAACCTGTGCCACAGCCTGGCCTCAGACTCTGGTTTCCAAACTTCTGGTGTAAGGGAACCCTGGGGAAACTGATGTCATTTCTGAGCAAAAAACAATGGCCGGGCATTTGACAGGACTGGAGGGAAAGGACGGGAAGAGGTCAGTGACGAATGGGACCTTACGGAAAAGAATTCCACTGGGCACATGTGCTCACCCTGCCGGAGCCCGCAGAAACTGGCAGGAGGTACCTGCCAGGCCATAATGTCCCAAGAGACATCATCCATCAATGTCCCAGGGGTAGGGAACCAGCTCCCTGAGATGCCAATGGGCATGCTGTTGGACTGAACATTGCCTGGCACATTGCTGGGCCCATGGCAGCAGCTGCTGCTGGCAGGGCTCTGTGGGCTGAGGACGGACACTACTTGCTGCGGGTGTCAGCCACATGGAGGCAATCCCAACCCCAGCACTGGCACCACTTGCAGAGGTGCTAAGTTAAAGGAGAAGGAGGATGGGCTTTGGCAGGGTGAGGCCAGGATGCGTCTGGGTCCCAGGGAGGGTTTTTCTTTCCCAAAGCAGGAGGCTGAGCTGGTTGAGCAGCCACCCTTGAACTTGTGCCAGGGAGGCAGCGCCCAGGCACCTCCCCCCCCGGTTCAGCCAGGGAGGAAAATCCCCCCGACCCAGGAGAGTAATGGAGTGCTGGGCAGCTCGGGGTTCCCTGGCCATGCTGCAGCTTCCCAGGAAAGCAGCCCCCTCCCTGGCATCCACTCCTTCCCGGGGCGCTGGGGGCCGTGGCCCTGGCACGGGGATGCCGGTTGCTCCCTCCCACGGCTTCCCCTTTTCTCAGAAAGCCTGGAAACCAAAGGTGAAAGAAGTGGGTGGAAACTCTGCGCGCTGCCGTCCAGGAAGAGAAATGAGTAAGTCGGCTGTGATATTTAACAGTGCCTCCGGCTCCACCGCTCGCAAACCTGCTTTGTCGGGAGCCGGAGCTGTCGGGTGAGTGCCGGGGTCACATCGCTGCTGTTGCGGGAGGGTCTGTGCCGCAGCTGGGGGGTCTGAGGCTGCTGATTGTGGAGTGATTTGTTTGCTGCTGATATGCCCAGGGAGCTGCAGCTCGGATGCTGCGGAGAGCGGCTGTCCACGTACCGACAGCAGGGACGTCTCTCAGCCGATGGCAATGTGCTCGCTCCCGGCTGTGGGAAACGGGAGTGGGGGTGCCAGACCCGGTGTGTGGGGTACAAGCATCTGTACTTCAATCCTTGGGTTTTTTGGTAATCTGCAAAACTGGACCCGTTCTGCCAATATTTTAAAGGGCAGGGGGCAGGTGGCATGTATCTGTTTGTGCAAACTTCCCGGGAAGACAAAGCAAACCTGGATTAACACCCCAGCCACCATGTCAGCAGGGCATGGGTGACTGTGCAGCACCCACACGGCCCTGCTGCTTAGCCCCGGGTGCATCCTGGCTAATCAGTAACTCCTGGAATAATTAGCTGCTTTTTTTTTAACACATAAAGCAATAAATCATTAACTGCTGAGTGGTGGCAGTACGTTTAGATGTTGTATTGCGTGATGTGGTTTAGGGGTGATCTTTGTAGAGTAGGAGTAATGGTTGGACTCGATGATCCCAGGGGTCTTTTCCAACCTGAACGATTCTATGATTCTACCTGGGAGGTCCTGGTAAGCCAGTTCCGTCCCTTCCTGAAGCAGCTGCTTGTGCTTTGTCTGCCCTGTGGAGCAAGGAAGAGGGAAGCCCTCCAGTCTGCCCCTGTGCCCCACAGACGAGAGAGGGAGTGAAAGCCAGAAAGGGCTAAGAACAACTGATAGCTCAGGGTTGAACTGGAGTGGCGCTGATCTCCAGGTGGTGGGATTGGTCAGGCATAAGCACCTGCTTCCCCATGTCCTACCATTGCCTCCGACATGGCTTGCTGTGGGAAGTATGCTTGTGTGGACATATCTGCTGTGCTTCAAGGGCCAGGACAGGCTGCTCAGTTGGAGAATTTTGTTTTCGCTGCGAGTATCTCCCCCACCTGTTGCAGAGAAAGGAAACTGGGGTTTGCGGGGAAGGCAAAGTGTGCCTCACACAGCCGCATGGAGAGGTGGGTGCTGGACGCATGGGGCTGGGGGGATGCCTCCCTGGGGTGGGTCTCATGACATCCTCGTGCACCCATGGGTGCTCCCATGTGTTCCCTCCAGGGTCCAGATGCTCCCAGCTGCCCATTTCTGATCACTGCTGCTGTGGGGCCTCGGAGCCTCTGCTCCAGCAGCAGAAGCTGTGAGGGGCTGCAGGTTAACTCAATGCAACACAAAATACTCCCACCAGCAGCAGCGTCCTGCCGAGTATCAGCTTGGTCCAGGGTATCTGTCAGCTCGCCCCGGGGTTGAGGTCAAAAGCATTGAGGAGCTCTCAACTTCTTGGCTCTTGCGCTGGAGCCCATCTTTTGCCCAGTACTTGCTCCTGGGTGCATCTGTCAGCTCCAACAAGCCATAACCAGGCTGCTAAGATCAGTGTCAGGGTCTCAAATCCAGGGCACTCCCAGAGGCAGGACAAGCCCAGGACTGCCAGCATCAAAAGAGGATGCATACTAGAACTGGCACAGAGACCTCCCACGCCTCAACCCAGGCAGAGAGGAGGATTTAAGCAGTTCAGAGTGCCAAGGGCTCCCACCCCAGAGCCAGGGAAGGCAGATGCAGTGAGGCTACAAAAACCCCACCTGCACAGCAGGCAGCTGGGCTGATGCAATCCTCCCTGGGACTCAGCACATGCTAGTCACCCCATATCTCAGTGCTGCATCCTGACACATCCTCAAGAAAATGTGGGGTCAAGCTAGGGCAGAGGGCACCTTCATGCCAACAGAATACCCAGCACCCAGATGCCCTCACATCTCCATTCATCCCTGCCCTCCCTGGTGTCACACAGCACCCTGCTCAGGTGCAGACCAGAGGCCAGGGATACCTGCAAAAATGCGGGGCAGCCCTGGCCCTGCCTTGGTGCAGGAACACAGAGTGAAGCTGGAGGTGGATGTGTCAAGGAACAAAGGCAGAGCCCAGAGGAGGAGATGCACCTGGCACACACAGTACAGAGGAACCTGCAGAAGCATCCCAAAAACACCACAGAAGCACCTGGTCTCACGAGAAGGGTCTGGAAACAGGAGATTGGATAGTGCCCTCCTTTTGCCTGCAGTGCAGGAAACCAGCACCACTGAAGGGACATCACAGCCTCCTGCATCCCGTGACCACCTGTGATGCTGTGCCCCCAGGAGAGCGCATATTGCTCCCTTCTCCTGGGGCCCCTTGGTCCCAGGAGTGCCATGGATGACATGTTAAGGGAAGATTGCTTCTGGAAACAGCTAAGAGTGAAAGAAAAGAGTTGGAGTTTGTCTGAGTTTGCATTTGTATCCCTTCTTTCCCATCTCAGCCCCCGTGGGATTCCCATCGCACACAGGCCAAGCTGCCTCCGGTATGTTTTGGAGATGGGGTGCTCCAACCCCAGCACCCACAGGTAGGATGTTGAAAGGATCTTGTTGGAGCTGTCCCTGCCCCGTGCCGAGGAGGGCAGGGGCAGAGGGCACAGCGGGACACACATCAGGCAGCTGCTGAGCTGGCCCACATGGCCCCAGCATTGACTTCACCTCATTGGGTTCACAGAAAAAGGGAAGGGGATGACTCCCGGAGCACCATGAGGGGAGGCTTGTCAGGGTTGACCCTATTCTGCTCGCAGCCCTTCCCCTTTCTTTGCAAACCAGTCCACGGAGGAAGATGGGGAAGAAGGCTTTTCCTTTGCCTTCACTTTTCGGTTCTCAAAAGTGGTGGTTGCTCAGAGCAACCAAGGGCTGAAGGTGAGTGGCCAGCACTTTGAACAGCAGTGATCCTTCAACCCTTTCGAGGTAAATGCCTCAGAGAAGAGCTTAACAGCTTAAAAAACGAAGCACAAAAGGTACAGAGCAGGGGCAGGAGAAGTAGATATTACCCCACTTTTCTGAGCTCAGGGGGCTCAGAGCTATTGAAAACACTCTGCCACATCACAGTGGTCTGAAAAACAGCACCGTGCACAGCCAGGTCCCCGAATCACCTCTTTGAACCCAACCACCCACAGCAGGCTGTGGTCTAAGGCTCTACTTTACCCCATCTTCCTCTGCTGCTCCAGGTAGCCCCTCCAGTACCACTGCATGTGGTCCCCAGGATTCGCTGGGGCTGGGACCCCCTAGCTTTTGCAATGACGTTGGACTCCTTTGGGACACTTGTCAGGATGGTGAGTTCACACTGTTCTGGGTGAACTCATATTCCCCGCAACAGGATTAAAATAGAGCCCTGGGCTGGCTGTTGAGCAATCACGGAGTTAGCTTCTCATGACAACAGTCGCTCGGTGCTTTCCCCATCGAAATCTTTGCCCTTGCTCCAAAGTGGTGTGTGTCATTTCCCGTCTCTTCTGCTGATCCATCAGGCACGAGGGCTTCCCTCCTGCACTGCTGGCATACAGGCAAAGGGCTGTAACCCTCTCTCAGTGCTTACTCCTGCCTGAGGCAGCCTGATCCACTGTTGTCACCACTGTGTCAAACCATTGCCGAGCCAAAAATATAGCCTCTCCCTACCTTTCAGCTATCATCTCAGCCCCTGCATTTGAAAATGAACATCTGCTGAGGATCTGCCCAAACCTGACCCTGCCTGAGGCGGTGCAAGCACCTCCACAGCTGCTCATGGGTCCCCATGTGTTCCCCAAGTCTGCCTCTCTATGCATATGAAATTTGCAGCCCAAACAGGAGGGTGGGGGCAGCAGGTAGCAAAGGGCACATGTGTAGTTGTGGGATGTACCAGTATGTCCCAGCTTGGCACAAACTCAGACTGATCCCTCCCTGAATCTGCTCTCTGAGCTGCCGGAAAAGGCCTTTCACTGCTTCATTTTAAGCTGCAAAATTACCCTCTGTCCCTTCCCAGTCCCAAACGGGTAGGCTTCCCTGTGCCTCATGGTCCACCCATGGCACTGCCTGCTGCACAAACCATTTCTATCCATCAGCTTGCATGTCTCAGCTCCAGGGGTTCCCACAAGTACTGGTTTTGGTATAAATTTACCTGGACTTGTGATAGGTATTTGACACTGTCCCACATGACATGCTTATCTCTAAAATAGAGAGACATGGATTTGACGGATGGACCACTCTGTGGATAAAGAACTGACTGGAAGGTCGCACTCAGTGAGTTGTGGTCAACGGCTCAATGTCCATGTGGAGACCAGTGGCAAGCGGAGATCTTCAGGGTTCTGTTCTGGGTCCAGTGCTGTTCAACATCTTTGTCAGTGACATGGACAACAGCATCGAGTGCACCCTCAGCAAGTCTGCCGATGACACCAAACTATGCAGTGTGGTGGTCTCACTTGAGGAAAGAGATGCCATTCAGAGGGACCTTGATAGGCTTGAGAAATGGGCCAATACAAACTGCATGAGCTTCAACAAGCCAAAAATTCAAGCTCCTTTACCTGGGTTGGGCCAGTCCTAGGCACAAATACAAACTGGGTTCAGAGTGGGTTGAGAGTAGCCCTGAAGAGAAGGACTTGGGGGTGTCCTTTCCAACTTCGGCCATTCTATGATAAATGGAGCAGGCCAGTGCCCATGAGCACTGGGCTGCTCCTGCAGTGCTGTGCATCCCTCTGTCACAGCTCTTTTGCAGATGCACAAGGAGAGAAATAGCAGCTTAGACTGAACATTGTGTTATCACCTGCACACAGAGCAAGTCTGTAGGCAGATTCCCAATGCACCTGCAAATAGCAGCCCCAACTGGAAGAAGTGGTATTTCTCTCACAGCTTCAGCAGGTTTACAGAGCTCAGGGCTGATCTGAAGCTTTACCACAGCTCTGAACAACAGGATGATACGTGGAAGCAGTGGAAAGAAATAGTAGCCAGTTTGAGCAAAGTTTCCAAAGAAAGCTGTGGCTGCGTGTGCTGCTCCTCTCCTAGCAGCAGTTGCCTGTTGTAAAAATCTGTGTCAGCTCAGTGCCTGCACTGTGTCAGTGACATGATGAGCTCTTTGCTATTTTTTTCCCCCCTTTGCAGATGGAGACACAGCCGGCTGGGGCCAGGGGAAGCTGACTCGCACTGGCTGCTTGGCTCTGAGAACTGAATTCCATAGGCGTTTAAGCCTCCAAAAATGCCCTATGGATTCAGTTCTGCAGCTGGGCAGCAAATGAGCCTCAAACCTTCAGGAAGAAAACGCAACTGTGAGCTTTCCTGCAAGGAATTTGCAAATCTCTGCTCCGGCACAGAGACCAGAGTAGGGATGGAGGTGAGTTACAGCCACCACAGGAAACTCGGCATTCAGAGCCACTGGAGGCGGTGCCCATATGTGGCCCTCTTTCCCACAAGGGAAAAAAAGCCCAGCTACAAAATGTTTTCTTCCTTCTGGAAGTGAAATGGCACTAGAGAAAATATGTTGCTGCTTTCCGATGCATTGCATGTAATTGTAAGCCTCTGCTAAAAATACACATTGTCAGAACAACAGCCTGGGTGTGCCCAGCAATCTCCTGCTCAGAGTCCAGCCAGCAAAACCAAACAAAACTTTGGAGAAGATAAACAGGACAGGATGGGTAGAGCCAAGGGTTCTGCCCACTCTCTTCTCACAGATGTCCCCAACGGAGACAGGTATTTGGAAAGAGTTTTTGTGGAGGCAATGGGTTCTGTTTCTAGCTATCCACTGTATACCTGTATGCAGGTGCAAAGCTGCCACCAGAAACTTACTGGCTGGAGAAGTGGCATTTAGGAAAAATTATGTAAGTCCTGGTAATTTATGTGGCACCTGATCATCACCATAGGGCAAACCTCAAGCTCTCTCTCATCATCCCTAGAAGTGCTAATTTGCACCTCTTCCAGGACCTCAACTAAAGCAGCCCCACCCCAACACCCTGCCCATGGCTGGCAGCACCCAGTTCCAATAGCCCAGCTATGCCTGCACCACCCAGGGGTGACAGGGAAGAAACTCCTTCCAGCAGCCCAGAGTCCTGCACAGCCAAGGAGATTCACCTTAAGTCTGAGGTTTCTGCAGCAGCGTTTTTTTGGTTCAGCCCTCTTGCAACTGTTACCTGACAGCAGAGTTAACTCATTTCCAAGAAGCTGAAACACAGTTGCTGAGACATCCTGGCAATTGCTTAAACAAAAATGATTGCATTAATTTGCAAAAAGATCCACTTGCTTTGACTTTATAGCAATTCAGAGTCACCAAGGGCCTCCAAGTTCACCCTCACAAGCTCTCTCCTTTGCTATGCAGATGGGGACCACCCAGCTCCCTCCTGCATTAGGCAGACTTTCTCCCATGTGTCATGTCAGGGGGAGGCTACAGGGGGACAGAGCAGGTCCCCTATTTCTCCTGTAGGCTCAGAAAGTTCTTGCTGGACCCCAGAGAGGAAGCTGTCAGGCAACAAACTGAGGAAAGACATGATACTGCCAAACAGAGCAAGCAGAATAACCCACCACAGCCTGGCAAGGGCCACATCAGAATTCATCCCTAATTTTACAAAAAAAAGGTGTTGGATCAGGTTGCAAGTTGTTCACAGGATAGACTGCTGTAAGGTAGCTAAAAATACAGAGATAGAAGCATTTGCATTTGAGACTTTTATTTATTTATAACCATTTAAAAAGGTACACAAGTTTGCAGGCAAGTCAGACCCAGCCCCTCACAACCCTCCAGGCTTCCAGCACAACTGCACCTTTGCAAGAAACAGAGTTGTGGAAGTGCTGTGGTTCACACCACTCCAGTAACACACTAGTGCACCAGCACCTCCAACCAGAGCCAAGTCAGACCCAGAGCAGGGCCACAAACAGTGATGTCAAGGACACATGTCCAGGAGAACTGAGCACCAGGTTATAGAGTGCAAGAGGATAGAGACACCGGGATCTTCAGTCAGCGTGTAGGGAAGTGCTGTGTACAGGCATCACGTGGTGATTAAGCACAATGGCAAGGTCATACAGCTGTGATGAGATATGCAGACAATCGCTCTTTACAGTGTTCAAGAAGCCCTCTCTCCTCTGGGATCTGCACTGTCCCCAGCCTGGAGGAAATCCCGCTTTGATCTCCTTGACTGAGTGCCAGGAAGGGAGCCAGGGAGGTCCAGGACCTTCCCTTAGGCAGGGTAGGAAGAGGCCCATTTTCTAACCAAGGGCTGCTGTCTGGAAATCCCCCCACCAAACTGTGACCACTCAAACCAGTGGAAATCAAACATTCATTTCAAAACCAGGACCAAAGAGCTGATCCAACAGACAGTCAAGTGCCATGTGATTTCTTCATGGGATGGGCACTGTGCATCAAATAGGGTAAAGCTGCCATAAGCTTGTGGAGGATGAGGAGCAGTTAAAAGCCGACAGGAGTGATGGTATCCATTGCTTGTGCTACTTGGCAGCTGCACAAAGAACAGCTGCCAACTGACTCTCGTGAGGGCTCTGAACCACCTGCCATTGGGTGACTGACTACATCAACGTTGCAGTTTCTTTTTCTTCTTACGGTTCCGGTCCTCACTGCTGTCATCTGCCTCGCTGGCACTGGGGGTCACAGCCCGCTGGATGACCTTTTTTTCCACTGCATATTCCTGCTCTCCTACCTTGGGGTCCCCCTTCACCAAGAACTCCCCTTTCCGGTAGGTTATGGAGACACTGGTCCGTGGGTAGGTGCCATAAACCCTTCGGAGATCATCCTTCACAAATTCTGGGAGGTCTTTCCTTGGACCAAACACCTTTGTTAGCTTCCCCCATTGAAGCTCCCCTCTCATTGTGAAGCCTTCTGGCCACGTGTCCCGATAATGATCTGACCTCTGGTAGGTAGCGTAGGGATTGCAGTTTGCATAGGGATTGTAGAGAGGGATGGGGACCATGTGAGGGAGGTGCCAGGGGTGGTACGGGCGGAAGTAGGGATTGGAGGCACTGTAGAGATGATGATATTCCACCTGACTTCCCACATAGTCAGGGTAGCTGTTCCGGTCAACCACAAAGGTAATAGGTCGGCCGTAGAAGTTGTGCATAGGGATGGGAGGGAACATTACAGAGCCGGTCATATCTTCTGCTCTCCCACTCCGCAGCGGTGGGTAGGTGTAGGCAGAAGGTGGGATCACAGCTGGATAATACTCCTGTGGAGCAAAGCCAGACTGGTACATGGTAGAGCAGCAGGGGTTTTCACACAGGGGTCTGCAGAGCCGTTGCCGAGCCTTAAAAGCTGTGAGGACAGGAGGGAAAGAGAGAAACAGTTGACACTGGTTGCATACATTCCAGAACCAGGCTGAATAAGGAGATATGCCTAACACTGCAAGCATACCAACCAATTAATAAAACAAGCCCTCTGCATCGGCAGCTTGCAGGGGCAGTAACATGCTGAGAACACATTGCCAGTCACTGCCTGCTGGCCGCCCAGCAAGACTCATTATTTAACCCACCCAGATCTCAGAGTTACAAGGAAAGTAACAAGCTGGCACAAAGACCACATCTCCGTCGAAGAGATAGATCATTTCCATGGATCCTTTGTGTTTTACAGCAAGTGGTCTGCACACAGTGCTATTGCATCCAACGAGTGAAACCAATCAAGGCCAGCTTACCCCCCATGCTGCGTCACACCAGTTTAGGACAGCCCTAGCTCTTGCTCAAAAGCTACAGATGGTCCATCTACTATCCACTGTAGCACACTACACTTTGGCTGGCAGCATTAGTGCTCCCAGGTCTTCCCTGCAGCCACACAAGGTGACAGGCTGTCTAAATCACTCAGGTTTTAGCACCAGGCAGCCAGCACACAGCCATTAATTGCTTTGCTTTTGCAGTGAAAAAAGATAATGGGAACAAGCTGGTGGCTCAGCCAGGCAGCATGGCCCACAAGAGGAAGCAAACTGAAGAGATAAGAGGGGCAAAGAGCTGAGGATTTAAGCAGGGCTGGGAGGACTCCAGGGCAGCATTGTCACATGCCTGACCACAGAAGTGAAGACATTTCCCTGGAAGCAGATCACCCTCGAGGAGGGTGTTGACAGCCTACACAGTGGAGACAATACTTCATAGCACACAGGAAGCCTGTCAGGGCAAGCCTTGGCTCAGCGGTTGGGGCTCTGGCTGCCTTTGCCTTTCCCGGAGCTATGCTCTGCTGCCCAGCTGCCTGTCCCTGCCTGCTCGCAAGCACAGAGCTCTCCCTCTGTGCCTGAGCATCCAAGCTCTCAGGATTGCCCCAACACAGGGCTTACCTCCACAGGCACAAGGGGTCAAGTCCCAGCTCCTGGCTTGCAGGCACTGCTCTGAATCATTAGATGTGTTGCAACAGGATTCTGGTACTCAGGAGGCACGAGGCTCCTGCTCTGCCCCTTCAGGGCTGCAGCCTTGTGCTCCCAGAGGCTGACAACATAGTTTACCCCCATTACACCAGTGCCTGCCATTCATATTTACCTTCAGGCTGCTTTCAGAGGCAGGTTTTGAGAGACCACAGCTGGAGCAAAGCCCTGCTAGACTCTGCAGGGCTGAGCTAGAGAGGGACAAATTCATGTGCACAGGAGGAAAGGTCTTTCAGAGCACCAGCTTGTCTGATCCTGTCCCATGCTCACCAGGTAGTGAGAGCACACAGTGCTTCAGGCAAAACAGGGTTTGCCAAGAAGGTGATCTTTTGTTAGGCTATCTGATGGCCAAAAGGCAAGAGACAGACACTTAAGAAAAACTACCTCCAAACACCAAGTTGCCTGGTGCTACCTCTTGAGGAAAGGGTCTAACCCACTGTCTCTGCCCTTTCCTCTTCACCTGCTCCTCCTTTTCTTCTTTCTCCAGTGCCAGCTGCCAGAGGCTGCCCTGGTTTTGGAAGTAAACATCCATCTCTCTCCAGCTCCTCAGGAGCAACTGTAGCACCAGAAGGGGAAATGGATCCTGGGCGGATCCATGGGAACCATGAAGATCTTGTCTCTTCACAGTATCACCCACTTCCTTTTTTTCCAATTTAAAGCCCTGCTATGTCTTGGAAAAAAAAATAAAAATAAATTAAAAAAATCACTACATTCATTGCCTGGTACTTGGATGTTCTGAGCATGAAAGGATAAAAACAGTCCCTAAAGTTTAAGCTGAGCTCTGCTGAATACCTCCCTGGTCCTGAGAGCCACTGACAGCCATCGATATATCCCATCTCCTTGGTGGCACAGACTGAAAGGGTGGATGGGCAGGCACCATGCTGTGCCTGGGAGCCAAGCTTCCCCAGGCAGGGCACTGGGAGCAGTGGTCACCAGCAGAGATCAACAAGGGACCAGCCCAGTAAGAAAGGTCACAGTAAGAGACAAGACAGCCTCTCCCTTCAAGCCTTTCCAGCAGTTTTGACCTTGCTGGAAAAGGGCTCAACCCTACTGAGAAGCCAAGCACAAATAACAGAAAACTCCCAAGAAGGTTCTAGCCAGCTGAAACGAGATTGTCATCTCTGCTTGCTGAGAACATGATATTTCAGACTCCTTCCAGGATTGCCAGAGCTGACTGCAGCAATTCCCTCAGTCACTGCCCAGCCATCTGGCAGGGCCTCTCCCTCCTCACACATCTTGGTGCAGGTGGAGGAGACTGACAGCACAGCTCCCAAAATGCTTGATCTGCTGAGCAAAGCATGCTTCAGTGCCAGCCAACCCAGAAAGACTTGCTATGGAGCAAATGAGCAATGTTTGCAATACAAAACCAGAGAGTACACTTGATAGCTCAAGTACAGAGAAGATTGTTTCACCACTCTATTAAGTACTTACTACAGGTGGTGAATCCACCACTAGTTAACACAAATGCCCAAGCCTGCTAGGACTTCTCTACTATCTAAAGCAGCAGCAATTACTTCTTAGCATTACAGAAGAGCTTGGGCTTGCTGGATATATCTCAGGGCGGTAGATTTTTACTGTCACCCAAACGATCTTTGAACTTGGCGACCTTTCTGTTTTGGTCGTTATGGAGCGCAAAAGCCACTGTGAGCTGCCAAAAAATATAAATATTCAAGTCCATGCTGGACAGCACACTCTCTAGGAAAGAGGTTAAAGTGAGCTTGACTGTACCAGGGGCACAGATCAACATACAGTGTGCCACAGTATCCAACATGCAAAACTTAATACAAGTATCTCATGTCTGGAGAGACTGGTTGCACCGAGACTAACAGTTCAAAGAGTGCCACCAAGTCTTTTGTCCACCTGAAACAACCAAAGTCAGCTGGGTTTTTTTCTCAGGTCAGGCTAAAAATTTGAACAAGTTTAGATGCTTCCTCAGGAAGCATCCTGAAAGCCAACACGTCTTTTCCTGTGGGGGAGATACCATTAAGTTGCTTTTTCCTCTGCACTGTTCCAGCACCCAAACTTTCAGGCGGCTCTGACTTCTTCCTGCTCTGTCCTTCTCCCCACTCCACAAAAACCACAGATCTGTTGCCACTGCTCTGTAGCAACTCCCAAGGGTACAGGGACAAATACTGCAAAAGCAACATTTTCCCTTAACCAAGGGGATGAAGAAGTCATGAGTTACTTCCAGTTAGTCTCCCCATTTTGAGCAGACTCTGCAAAATCGTTACCATCTGACAAAGCTTTGGCAAACACATCCCTTGGAGGAAAAAAAAACCCTCCAACTAACCAAACTGAAATGCCAAGGACTGATCTTGAAGTCTGAGGTTAAAACCAAACCTACCCAAACCTGAGGTTTGTTCTGCACAGCTCTGGTGTCGAGAGTCCCACACACTTACCCAGCATCCTTGTAACTAGAGACAGTACACAAGAGAGCAAGAAATTTCTTATTTTTCCTTGTCACTTCTACACACTTTATTGTAAACATAAGGTTGTGCTCCGTTTGAGGACTTTGAAGAAAGACTCACGCAGGAGAAGACTGCCAAGCACTCCTTGTAGAGGTGGGTGAGCAACACAGAAAGCTGTGCAGCACACCAGTATTTCTTTGTTCCCTCACCACCAGTACTGATCTGTAGGGCAGAGGCACTTGGCCACCTTCCTGAATGCGATGCTCTCACTCAGACAGACAGGCCTGGCAGCAACACAGGAATTCAAGGGAAGTGCAATAGCTTGTTACAAGCTGGGCTCTTCTGGACCTTTATTTTCATGTAGGGCAGCAGATTCCCACACAAGTGCTGATTAATCAAGGAAGCACTTTGCAGTTTTGTGACTCCATGCCTCCCAAGATAAAACAGCACCACAGGTCTTTGGCACATTCTCCAAGACAAAAGCAAAGCCACACTGCCACAGCAAAACACTCCAAGGAACATTAAATACTGCCACAAGAGGTTACTACATCTCACCTAGCACAAGACGGCACAAGGCGGTAGCTAATTACCAGCAGCACAAACCAGGGCTGCAGGGAATAGGTCTTGCCTCCCATTTGCCAGGCAAAGCCCACAACTTCTTGGAAGAGGCAAACTCTCACAGCATCTAGGAAGGGAGAAAGATGTTGTGTGGTGGCCCGAGATGAAACACGGACATGTTTGCCCTGCTCCTGCTCACGCACTGCACCCCTGTGCCCTCCCTTGTGGCACAGAGCACAACCTGGACCAGGGCAACAGCCCACCAGCTCCCCAGCTTGGGCAGCACAGCAGACCAGCTTGGGGAAGAGCTCTCTGCTTCAGACTTGCACTCCGTAGTCCCAGATTACTGCACACAACTAGTTTTCTGCAAAGCCACGGTGCACATAGCAGTAACCTGCTTCCTGCAGGCAGAGCTGGCACTACGTACCGGGAGCTGGGCAGCTATTACGTACCAGTGTCTCCTTACAGCAACCCTCTCAGATATTTATAGATGAAAAGTTTGCCGAGGCAGGAGAACACACAGCCTCTGTTTCTCAGAGAAGGGGTGAGGCTATTTGCCACGCTCCCTTCTGCTGTTTACATGCAGAGGAAGATAACCGATACTGAAAGCAGCTTGGGAACAGCCCACAAGAAAGGGCTTTGCAGAGAAGAGTGGATGCTTTGAATGAAAGCTTAATGATTCCCCAAAGAGCAATAAAGCCACGTGGGGGAAAGGATTTGAGAGAGGTTGGAAATGGGGATCAGTAGAAACAAGAGAAACCCACCAATTCACTGTTTGTATGTTTTTTAGTAAAAGCTAAATAAAAAAAAAAAAGGCTATTTGTTGGGATCAAAGAAAGCAGCAGCACAAGTCAGCAGACAGATGGAGATGGCTGTGGGCACCCCTGCTTGCCCCAGGGTGCAGAACTGGACAGGAGCAGTAGTTGAGGGGTAACACCTTCCTTTTGGCAGCAGGACAAGCTGCCCAGGCTTCTAGACTGGACCAATTCCCTCATCCACTCATTTTGACACTGTCTAACAGAAGCTTAGCTTTGTGAGCACAGCTGAGGAGCCTGGAGTAGCCCTGAGCAGCAGGGCATCAGTAGGTAAGTTTTGCAGAGTGCAAAATAAATAAATAAATAAATGATGGTCTAGAAGACTCTTCAGCCAGAAAGAAGCATGTTTGCTCCTCCAGCACATCAAGTGGTACAGCTAGCACCAGAGGAAGGCCTGCAAGCAGCCTCACCACCAACCCACACCATTTGCTCAGTCCAAGGAACTCCCCCAGGAATGCTGGGGGTCCGACCTGCTTCCCTCCCTACACCACAGGAGGGACTTTTCCATCAGCAACTGCTTCACTGTCCAAGTGATATCATGAGCACAGCTCTTTTTAGGATGGACAACCCAGAGCCCATCCTGCTCCCTCTGAACTCTGCTCTTCCTAGTGCATCAGAAAAGAGCTCCAGCTGGCACTGGTAACTGTGGAAATAACAGTTAATGCATATTGCAGTCAGACACCCCTTATATAGGCCTTTTGAAGAGGCAGTAGATCTGTTCCAACTATTTGAAGCAGCATTCCCAGAAAGCAGTGAAATCTTCTATGGGTCTGGCATTTATTTCTGAGGTCTGTGCAAAGCCCAGATTCTGTATGAGGTCAAAACACCAGGAAAAGCCCTAGTCATCACAGAGCAAGTCTTTACTTGACTCCGATGATCTAAAAACCACCCCCTTGCATAACTCTGCTCAAATAGTGGTCACAATGCAACTCGCTGCTGACAGAAAGGTGAGGAGCCACCAGTCCTCCCTACTCTCACTGTAGCTTCTGGTAACTCAGCAGGTCCGAAACAGCTGCACTGCCAGGAATAAAACATGGTGTGCATTACCATGGGGTCACTGCACCCGCCAGCAAGGCTCTGAAAACCACCCCTGCTTGGTGCCAATCCAGTCCTGACATCATCACTCCTTCAGTCTCCCCCGGGGCAGACGTCTGTGGCACCAAGGTCTAGATTTCGGACACACTCCAAGTTTTCTCCTTTCCTGACGTTCTCTTTTCAGCATAGTCTAACTTCTATGTTATTAAAGCTTCCAACACCACCAGTATCATCTTTCTAATAACCACTGCAGGCACCATTTGCATTGAAGGTCATCTTCACCTGAGCTTCAAATCTCTTTTTCCTTATGTCTCAATCTCATGAATGAGTCAGCCCCACCAAAAGCCATCACCTTTTTATCTAAACTTTTTCCTAGACACAGCTCTGTATCTAGACACTACTTTTTGTTTCTTTAATTGAGCATATTTTAATCCGCACTTACTAGTCAAAATGACACCCTCCATATTCAAGCACAGCCTACACAAACAGATCTGCTTCTCTTCTCACCAAATAGTTCATCTGACAGCCACCATATCCAGCCACACACTCTCTTCTTCAAAGAGAAGATGCCAGTATCAGTTAGCTCCAGCTTCCAAATTAGGAGGTGCCAGATGAGCCCCCAGCTGTTCTCCTTCAGATTCCAGTCTTGAGACAGCCAATCCAGGAGATTAACTTTTATCAATCACACCAATAAGCCAACTGGATGATCAATAACTTCACTAACACACCACTAGTATATCATGGTTATTTCTATCATTCCGCACACAACTATGAAGCCACTAATCAAGTGTTATGAGCCCTACATGACTGCTATCAAGTTACAGGTGCATTACCCTTCCTTTCCACACAAATTAGCACCAGGCTGCAAGTCCCTTTGCTCTGCCCTCCCACACCAACTATTTCCAACGCAGACCTGATAGACAATCCAAGGAGCATCACTCCAGCATTCCAGTGGGTTTGGGTCCTCAGGCTTCCCTACTATTCACAGATGTCCGGAATCCTGCAGTCAGCTGCTCCCACCTTCACTCTATACCTTATTCTCTCATTTCAGCATCCACTCCTTCGCTATGCTTGTCCTTCTCTTCCTCCAAGTCTCCTCCCAAAGAGACAATCCACCCCTAATTACTTCTTCCCCATTGGCCTCCCTTTTGGTACAGCCATAACAAATTCTAGTGCTTCTGATATCATTATCTACACAGTCTCAGCCTTACATGGTATTACTGATACAGTGCAGGTGGCCTTGCAAGGCTTTTCCCTGCAAAGAATTGCTTCAGACACCCTGGTTATATATTGTTTACTTTACACACTCCAAGACAAATAATTCTACTTTAGCCTTGATTCCTCTGCCCAGCTCTAGTTACCTACAGGCAGTTTCTTATCCCACATACAGTTTGCATAGCAGAGCAACATGTTTTGCATATTGTTTTTGTATTTTCACAGCATCCCGCTCTCACAGCTATTGATTACAAGTCTTTGCCCTTGAAGTGTTCTTCGGAGAACCTCCTAGTGTCCTCAGCTAGTTACACAGTCTGCTTCTCCAGAGGGACTTTGTGCCCACATTAGTTTCCTCTGTTGACACACACTAGTGTCCAATGCCACAACAAACTATTTGCGTCTTAACTACTCATGTTTTAAGCACACTTGGATATATTCCTGTGCATCCTTCATTGAGAAAATATGCCTAGAAGTGAGGAAGGCATAACTTCTTATGCACTTGTACTAGTCCTTGCCATGGGATCAACACCCCAAAGAGTGAGAAAGGGCAGCAAACAGACTTTGGTATTATATTACATTCCATCTCCTTGGTGTATAGAAATGCCTTCTGTTGTTCTTGTCATACACTCTCTACTTCTAGCTTAAACTTAAACATTTCAGTCAGAATTACCATGGGAATACTGCTCTTACTGCCTCCCCCAAGGCAAACAGCTGCAACATCTGCTGATTTATGACTCTGTAATGCATTTTTTAAACAAAAAAAAAAAAATACAACTACCTTCTGTTATGGTCTTTAGACAATACAGAACACAGTTCACAAGTAACATTGATTGTTTTTAATGGGAATCAAAAGGCAATTTTATGTTTCCAAGAACACAATCACTCAGAAAATCTTTTTACATGATTTTTTCCCCAAATAAAAGTGTTTAAAGCCCATCATCACACAACAATAACAACTTAAATTAGTATCTTTCAGAAGCAGGAGATGCTAGGAAAGCCACAGGCTAGAGCACTGGCATGAATCAATACCTTAACCAAGTTACTAGATAAAACAGCAAGTGTGCTGGAGTGAAAGAGGTATCACCTCCAGAGGGATTTGAGCATTTGTGTTTTCAAAAAACCAACCAAAGCACAGAATACCTCAGTTGTACACTACTACTACAAGCATTTAAGCTAGCACTAGTAGTGTTTTGCTATTGTACCTGGTAGAACACTGCAACAGAGACCAGTCTTCAGTCATAAGCGCAGAAAATAGAAAGAGACACTTGTTTGGTGTGCAAGTACTCACATCTTGAGGAAAAACTAGTCCAGATGATGCCTTCGCTTAACTGGGGAACAAGAAACAGTAAAATACACAGCCTGATCTTAAGAAGGCAGTTTGCTTTTTACAGTCTCTTTTCACTGATGTACCTTAATAACACACACACAGCCAGGAGATGTACTAAGATACCACATCACACCTTGCAGGAGCTTTCCTATAGCAACCAGCACTACAATACCTGCCTGAACATGCCCTTGTTACTGAAGAAAGCAACAGGAAACTCATTCCTTCAACAATTATATTACATGCTCAGACAGAAAGCTTTAAGCCTCGGTGCCTACAGACAAGGCTACTGAGGCTAATACAGGGTAAACAGCTAGTGAGACACCTTACAGGAGAAAAATAGAACTCAAACACAAAAACTCAGGCAGAGCAAGGAGAGAGAACGCAGGCAAAGGAACAGCTAAAGTCAGCATATGAAACCAGCACAGAAAACTTCAAAAGCACTCACCAAAACTTCAGGTTCTTTCTCAAAGCAGTAAAACACTATCAACAATGCTCAAAGAAGAACTGTAAATTTTTAAGTAACAGATTGAACAGCACAAGAAAAAAAACCCCCACTATTAAATACCTTAGAAATGAACCCTACTTTTTTTTTTTCCCCCCCTTACCTTGCCCCCCAAGTTTCTGGTTCACACTCAGCTACAGATAACTAAGCCAGTATTTGTACTCACTGCTCATTCAGTAGATTGTAATTCAGTAAGAAGCCACACAAATGGCTCTCATCAGCACTACCTTATTGTAAGCACCTGCGCTGTTGTGGACCTTGACAGCTAGAGATATCCCCCCCAGGTGTAAAAAGGGCAACTGGGTGTGCAAGCTCAGCTCCTCATTGCTCAGCACAACTGCTGCAGCAGCGCACACTCCTTAGGGACACAATGCCCGGCTCTGCTGCAGGTGATCTCAACAGCTAAAGCTAACTACCTACAAATCGCTCTTTAATTGCAAAACCTGTTGACTGCAATCAACTGTATGGCTTCTATGAATGTATAAATATGTTTAGGAAGCAGCTAGTAAATCTAATACACAAAGACTTTGACAAGTAAAAGGATGCGATGATACTTTTCTGAATGTAGCGATTGTTTTCCGCCTCATTTTTTTTTCCCTGGTGAAATTTGTGTGTAGTTGAACGGGAGCTACAGTTGGGGTGAGAGGTGGAAGGGGATGCATACACCAAAACCAGGAGCTGCTTCTTTGACAGAAAGCTCCAAAGAGAGATCTTACAGGCCAATGACAGCCTGTTTTCTGAGATCCATGGGATGCAACGTGAATGTATCTTGGGGGAGAAATGTAAGTAGCTGATGACTAAGGCCAGAGACAAGTGAAGCACACGATGATCTATGGGGAAGACTACCAGCCTCATAGGCATCCCTGCTCGTCGTTTTGCTTCCACTTTGTCATTTTGCACCTTGGCAGGACTTCCATTTGCAGCTCCCTTGGAGCACCTTGAGGTGTTGGAGGTGAAGACGCACCATGGGTCCAGCTGTCTTCACAGAATCATAGAACGGCCTAGGCTGGAAGGGACCGTAGAGATCATCTAATCCAACCTCCCTGTCATGGGCAGGGACGCCTCTCTACTAGACCAGGCTACTCAAGGCTCTGTCCAACCTGGCCTTGAACACCTCCAGGGAGGGGCAGCCACAACGTCTCTGGGCAATTTATTCCAAAAGGAGCTTCACCACTGGGCACCTTGGCCCTCCCAGCTCCCTTTGTCTTCCAGCCCTACGGGGCGGGGAGAGCAGTGGGAGGCCTCAGGGCAGCCTGCCCGGTGGGGAGCACCCCATGGGGCGAGGCCTGCGGCCACGGCGCCTTCACCGCCCGCCCTGGCGTCGGCGGCAGGGCCGCAGCGCGGCGGCGTTTCCATGGCGACGGATCATAGAGCAGCCGCCCTCCTCCGGCTAGAACGGCCGCGGGGAGCCCCGCCCCGCTGCGGCGCCTGCTCGCTGGGGCCGGGGCTGATGCAAACGGGGCGGCCGAGGCTTCCCGGTGAGCTTTACCTCACACGAGATGGCGGCGGGGAAGGGGGTGGCTTCGCCTGCCAGGACGCAAGATGGCTCCGGGCCGGCAGCGGGGAGGGGGCGGGAGGCCGCTAGTCGCGCATGCGCGGGCGGGCGGCTCGGCGGAAGAACGGCGGGGGTAGCGCCGGTGAGCGGAGCAGGTAGGAGGGAAGGCGGCGATGGCCGCGGAGGCGGGTGCGGTGCCTCCCCCCACCCCAATGCCGGCCTGGATTTGTCTCCCCGCCCGCAGCGCGGCCGCCTGGGCGGGGTGGGGGAGACCGTGTTCCCCTCAGCGCAGTGGGGCGGGCCGAGCCGAGTGGGGGGAGATCCCCTCCTCAGTGTATTGGGGCAGCCCGGGCGGGGTGGAGGGGGGAGCCCCGCTGCCTGCATTGGTAGAGCCCTGGCCTGTGCTTCCTCCCATCACTCTGGACGGTCCCACTTAGGCCCCGGGGGGTGCCCTCCCTCCCTTCCTCCCTCCCTCCTCTCAGGGCCCGAGGCCCCGCCATGAAGGCGGCCGGGGTCCGGCTCCCACCCCCTCACAGCGTCCTGGAGCGGGAGCTGGCCCTGACCGCTCCCCGCCCTACCTGGCGGTGTGAAGCAGGGCTGTGGCCATCGTGTCCGTGTCCCACCTTGCCCTCGCTGGGCAGTGCAACCCCAAACGGGCACTCCACCGCCGTGAAGCCCGAGTGGGACCCCACCACAAAAGGATGGCCGAGCACTTGCCTGGCAGCCCCTTCCTGTACCAGGGCTGCTCGGCCTTCCCTTGATGTGGGGGAACCCTGTGGATGGGGCGCTGGGGGTGGCACCACAGCTTGGGCTTGTCCTGGTGGCCTGGTCGGTTGGGCGTCCTTCAGCTGGTGGCCGAGTCAGGGCGTCCGTGGGGCAGCTGCGGCTCTAAAAGGTTTGAGCGGGTGAGTTGTCTCCCTGGCAAGAAGATGGAGATGTGTAGCAGGAATGTGGTTGTTGCCACTCAAGTCAAAAGGACTTCTTGCCTTGTGCTTCCTATTAAGTCTTAACAAGAACAAGCTCTATCTAGGTAGTAAATCCCTTCTTCTAGCTTCCCTGATTCCACTCTTGGGAGTTGTTTTCAGTGAAGTTTTCATATTTACTTCCGAATCTGTAATTTGAGGCCAGAATTACCTGGCAGTTGTCCCAATACCAGTGCTGTGGAAGTCCATGAAAGGGTTAGCACTTACACTGATGGTAGTATCATGGGGAGCCAGCTCTTAATCTATCTAATACATTTTCCTTACACTGTGAAATAATTGTTTAGAAAAGGGATGCAGAGTGCTGTTAGGTTAAATACTTTACCAGATTCCATGACAATGACTTGTACCCAGTTACCTCTCTTAACGAACCTGGTAATCTCATTAGGGAATGAGATATGACTTAATGAGATTGCACTGCTGGAACGAAGCTCCACAGAAACTACCAGCTGGTTCAAGATGTTAATTGTTGTCTGTGTGGCAGTTCTGTTTACGTGTATAAACTCTGCAGGAGTGACGGAAGCACCTGGTGGAAGCACGTATTAAGAAGGGTGTTACCACGGAGGCATCTGCCATTGTTGAATTGGTAAACAGTACTGGGAAACGCCCTCATGGCCTCTTCCAAAGTGGCACGTTTCGTTGCCTGATCGTGAATCTCAGTAGCTCAGTGGGGTGAATACCTTGTGAGGTGTCTGTGCTTTGGAGGCTTCCTGGGGTACCATATGCAGAGTGGGAAGGAGTATGTGGAACTTGGTCTGTGCTCACATAACTGACTTGTTGCTGATGCACAAGCCTGAGCAGATGAAGGTATTTGTAACTGTTTCCTCTGTCTAAGAATGTCACTTAGAGGTCTGGGAGGAGTTGATGTGCCAAGCACTGGGTGCCATGCTGGGATAGGTCACGGGGCAGCAGCTCTTTTGTGGGTGCAGCTCCAGCCTGACTTCCCCGTAGATGGGGCTGAACCACGAGCAGCCCAGTTCTGTCTGGCTGTGACGAATGTCTAGAAATAGGGTCTACTCTTAAGTGGCTGACCCAGCTGGTGGATTTATCATGTAGCGGATGCAGAGACACAGAGCTAGTATATTTGTCTGGCCCTCAGCCACCAAAAATCCAGAATTTGCAGCAGAGGCAGTGTAATGACGACTGAAGCAAGCACAGACATACCTTGAAGTATTATTTGGGATATTCCAGCCTGCGTTACCCACATGGGGGAGAGTGAACCGGAGAGTCATCCTGTTACTGCGGTTGGATCTGCAGATGACTGTTTCAGGTTCTTGAGTGGCAACTTCAGCGTATATGAATCATATGGCCTTGCTTAAAAGACTGGCTTGGGCCAAGATTCACGTCTGTGGCTCTGCCGCCAACTCCGAACAACCGGCTTCAGCTGTGGAAGGCTGGAGCTCAGCCTTGTTGTAAGGCCAGAGGGTTGCCGAATCTCAGTGGGACGCAATGACTCGCGAATCCAGCTGTGAGCTGGCAGGGAAGTTAGAGCAGATGTGCAAGCCCCAAACTGTGGTGTGTTTCCAGCCGCCTGTCCACCAGCGTTCTCAAACAAAAGCCGTGCTTTCCTGGTAGCCGGTGTTCAAACATCCTTCTCAAAAAGATAAGATCTGTGAACGTCACTGATGGGAGCTACGCCAGATGTCAGAGGCGGAGATGGAAGTTTCTCAAATAAAGGCTAGATGCTTTCTGCTTTATGAGCTTGTT
Source organism: Trogon surrucura (assembly GCA_020746105.1). Taxonomy (NCBI): domain Eukaryota; kingdom Metazoa; phylum Chordata; class Aves; order Trogoniformes; family Trogonidae; genus Trogon; species Trogon surrucura. The sequence goes on along the minus strand of CM036621.1, from coordinate 14,503,950 downwards.
GCTTTATGCCTGTGCATTAGAAGTTCAGCATGAATGAATGATAGCTATTCCCTCCTGCAGCTTCTTCTCCCATTACTACTTAAAGCCTAACGTTGAAAAGTTCTGACATACTCCATGAGTAATTCTCCACACCAAGGAAAAGGTTATGAAAATAGCAATGTGGCAAGCTTAAATAACACAGTGCTTTGGGTGTAGAAGCAAAATGTACTTTTTAGAGACATCTGTGATTTGTTTCTTTTCATTTGCACATTTGCAGATGGGGAGGGAAAATAAAAACCCGTCAGGTGACCTGACGACTATCCCAGCAAAACGAAATCACTTACAAATGTCAGCTGGCTGGAGGGGTTACACATCTGTGAGAGAGTGACAAGGGAAGAAAGTGGAAGTTCACCTTCTTTAAACAGTGCTGCACCATATAAATGGCAAAAGGAGGTGTCTGAAAACTTCAGCAGCTGTGACTTGCGCACCATGTGCTTCGTGAAGCATCGTTTGGGTGCGCACACTGTGAAGTGCAGCACTGAGGAGGAGCAAGCCCTGTGTGGGCTTTGCTTTCAAACAGGCTTTGGGTAGCAAAGCTCAGGTTAAGGACTGCCCTAGCAGGTCTCACCCTGTGTTCTGCTCCAGGCAGCAGGAGATTCTGTTTAGGGAGAGAGGACATGAGCCTGGTCACCATCTGTGACTTTTCCACTTGTCCACCTGCAGCTTGCGCAGCACTCTGGTTAGAGGGGATTTCCCTACCTGTTCCCTTTCGTAGCTGTTTGTGTACAACTGTTTCCCATGAATCTAATCATTTGAGCCTACTGCCCAGCTCTGCAACCTCCTTTGGCAGCAAATTGCAGATGTTTGCTACCTGCCAGGTGAAGAAGTGGGTTTTGTGTGTTTTAAGCTGATTTCCTTCTAGTTACAGTGAGTGCTCCCAGTCCTGGCATGCAACAGTTCCACCTTCACCTTATCCACTGCATGTGGGATTCTCTAAACCTTGATTGTGTTTGCCTTCAGCCTTTCCTCTCTGCGTGAAGTGTCCCAGTTGGTCAGAGTTTTGTCAGCAGGCAGCTGCCTTAGTCCCTTGGTGGATTTAGCTGCCCTCCTTTGATCTCCCTCATCTCTGTCTTGGGAAGTTTGCAGGGAGGTCAGATGCACACGCAGTGGTGGAGGTCTGGGTACACTGAGGTTTCACAAATGCGAAATGATGCTGTCTGCTTGTTCTCCATCCTGTTCACCAGGGTGCCCAGCACTCGGGCAGCTTCATCTGCCTTCCAGCCAGTCCACAGAAGGCTCTTGGTGAGGGACAAAAGACTCATCGGTGGGCTGGTTGGCTTATTTCTCCTTTCTTCTTAACCTTAATCTTTACACATCGAAAATCCTCTATCCTCTTGCAATTCCTGACTATACAAAATGCAGTGTCCCTTTGAGGCTTGTCTGTCTTCAGTTACACCCATAAAAGTTCATTGTCTGGCTGAATTCCCCTCCAGGCACTGTCTTCTTTTTATGTGGTGATGGGTTTTGGTGTGGCAGGAATGAGGAACAGTGGCTCAGCTCCACGAGATCTCCGCAGTTGGATGCAAGTGAGGTCTGAGTGCTTTGGCTGGGAGTGGAGCTGATGTGCAGTTTCAATCTCGTGACGTAATTGATTGGAACAAATGCTGTTCCTGCTCCTTCTGAGCTAGCGGTGAGGAATTCCTTGGGCCAGGCAGAGCGGATGGTTATTTTTGCTTTTCTAATCTTGCCTAGAAGTGGTCAGACTCATGTCTTCTGGGAAATGCTGAATGGGTCTGGCTTTTCTTCCAGTTTCATACCAAGCCGTTTATTCTCACCCTTCTTCTTCTGCTTGGACTTGCTGCAGCTGATGTTGCAAGCTCGAGAAGGGGGGCTTGGTGCGTGGTTTCCCGTTTCTGATGTTCTCATTCTTATCCTGCATTGTGAAGTCCTTACGATGCTTCCGAGTTGGGTGAGTGTGGACCCTGGAGGGCTGAAGCAGGAGTAGCTTCCAGCCCCTTATCTTGCTTTTGACAGTGTTAAGATAGTGAGTGACCTTGTTGTCACCCATGTCTACACTGTGAACAGGACTTCTTGTGATGGCACAGGCGGCTCACACTGATTTCAGAGTTCTTAACATCTCACCAGATACACGAGTGCCTCTGAAGAGGTGCCTCGTGTTTTGCCTTTGGTCTGTAGCAGCTTGACGTCTGAAAAGCGCAGAAGTGTGTCACGGAAGAATGAATTAGGTCCCATCTCCTGGCAGCGAGCTCCACTCAGCGCTGGTGCAAGGAGTCCTCCCCTCACACCTCAGCCCCCTGTGAACATACAGCGACTTGTTCTGGTGCAAGGCTGCTGTTTCCACTTGGTTTCTTTCCATATATGTCTCTGCCCAGCCAAAGCATCTTTAGTTCAGACACCAGTCCTAAAATTCAGGCTGCTGCAAGATGAGCAGGACAACTGCGAAGGGACTTCTGGTTGCCATTATTGCGTGGTGGCAGCGTGTCTCCTGCATGCCGTCCTGTTCTGGTCATGTCTCTTCATGCCACAGAGCAGCAGGGCTGCTCACCATAAATAACCCCTGCCTGAGCTGGCCCAGGTGCAGTCCGCTCTGGCTGCCTAGGGAAAGCCATGTGGACATGTGAGATTACATCACAGCTGTTGTTTTTATTTGGCTAAGAATTTCCACTGGTACCTAAAAATGTCAGTAACTAGGTGTGTTTTCTGAAGGCTGCTTTGTTGTTTGCGGGTACCGAGCCTGACTCCTCCTGCTGCTTTGCCTTTAAAGAGCTGGAAAGAGCTAATTGGCTACTTGCTGGATAACAAAGAACATTATGGGGTAAAGGACGGGGCAGCCTGCTCATGAGGAGACAGTTGTACCCCCGGGAGCCTGCAGCAGCCTGGCCTCGGCTTAGTGAAGCAGCTTTAGTGCAGCAGACAGCTTTTAGTCTCTTAAATCCCTTCCAATCTACTTTTGAACAGCTCCTCAAAGCAGTATGTATTCTGATCTCTGCAGACAAAGATTTACCAATTAATTTGATTCAACTTTTAGTTAATTTAGGAAATTGAACCTGGTTTAATTTTTTTTTTTTTCCTGCAGGGGTAACAATGGATTGGTCCCAACAAAGATGTAGCAGGTGTTGGGAGAAGACATCCCATCTGAAATGGAGGTGATCAAGAGAGCTGAACGCTGACTGCACCGACATGGGGTTGCGGCTGCTGGCTTGCCTTTTTCATCTGCCCACTGCAGTGATCTATGGGTCTCTGTCGCTGTTTGTTTCCATTCTGCACAACGTGTTCCTCCTGTACTACGTGGACACCTTTGTCTCTGTTTACAAGATTGATAAACTGTCCTTTTGGATAGGAGAGGTTAGTGTTTTTCACAAGCTTCTGCCCTCTTAAGTGAGAAATTCTGAAACCAAGATCCCTCCTTGCCAGACGTATGGAGAGTGTTAGTTGTAGTAGCAGCTCCCTTTAGAGAGGGAGCAAGGGAACCTTCCGTGTGCCGACTTGGGCTTTCCATTTTTTTTCACTTACATAAAAATAGAAGAAACTGGGATAGAAAACCCAGAGACTTTGTTCTCTTGTTCTTTGTCTTTCCTCTGGGTGTGCCAGGGTGTTTCACAAGCAGGGAATACCTCTGGCCTCGCTGTGTTAATGTGGCAGTTGCCCCAGGCAGAGGAATCGTCCCACGGTGGTGGGGCAGGGAAGATGTGCTGGGATGGTTCCCACTGGTTGTACAGTGAGCAAGTTCAGCATCAAAACTGAGTTTTTGCAGGAGCTATTTTGTGGTTTGTTTCATTGTCCTCTTTTCTTTCTTAGACAGTGTTTCTGATCTGGAACAGCCTCAATGACCCTCTGTTTGGCTGGCTGAGCGACCGGGTGTTCCTTAGCACACAGCAGTAAGTTAAATTCCACTTCCAGCAGAGGCTGGGAAGTTGTTTAGTCTCTGGGGGAAGATGATGCGAGATTGGCAGCTTTAAAATGATGGCATGAAAATGGTTACTGGGGAATGGAGCTCTTAAAGGGCTTTTCCCAGCGTGTTGAAGGTTCAGTGCTCTCTGCGTGTTATTTCAATACACGGCTCTCTAGAGGAAGTCACACGTCTACTGAGTAGATGTGACCCTAGCCCTTAACAGTCACGAGTGGCACAGAACCTAAAATATGGGTGTCTAAAACCTCAGGCCTCTTAGTGGGATGTTGGAGAGTGTCTGTATGTGGTTTGAGAGAGAGAAGGTGGGGAAAGGGCAATTATTTCTACCTGGAGTGCTTCTGGCCAGTTGCTACCAAACTGCCTGGATCATGGATCACTGTTGGCCACTAGCATTTACCACCTGTATTTGTCAGGCTTTTGATGGAAATTATGTTGTGGCTTTCTGTGCCCAGTGAAAACCTCTTACGTGTTTCTTGGAGTCATTTACATTGTGCAAAGTAGACAGTGCAGCACTAGTGGGGAGAAACTTACTCTGGAGGAAAATGTCCATTTCCTTCATGCTTTTTGGCCTTCTTAAACATACTAAGCATACTTAAACATACTAAAACTACTTAAACGTATTCACATACTAGCTGAGAAGATACCTGATGTGGGTGATTGTTAGGTGAGCAAAAGCTGTATTTGTGTCTGTGCCACTTAAACAACTTCCTTGGAGAGGGAGGATACAATGGTCATGCAGGGTTCTGTTCAGGTGTCTAAAGATTTTGTCTTCTCTTGCAGGCCAGGAGCAGAGATTTCTTCCCCAGAAGTAGTTCTGAAGAGGCTCAGAGCGCTAAGTCACAATGGCCCCCTCTTTGCCATCTCTTTCCTGGCTTTCTGGGTTGCTTGGGCTCATCCTGGTTTGCAGTTCCTTCTTTGCCTCTGCATGTACGACAGCTTTCTCACCATGGTTGACCTCCATCACAACGCCTTGCTTGCAGACCTGGCTGTTTCAGCAAAAGACAGGACGAGCCTCAACTTCTACTGCTCCCTCTTCAGTGCCATAGGCTCCCTCTCTGTCTTCATGTCATACGCAGTGTGGAACAAGGAGGACTTCTTTTCCTTTCGCATATTTTGTGTTGTGCTGGCGCTCTGCTCCATCCTTGGTTTTACCCTGTCCACACAGCTGCTCTGCCAGCGGTTTGAGACTGATGGGAAAGGGAAATGGGACCAGGAATCAACCCTAAAAGAGTAAGTATTGCCAATCTTGTTGCAGGGACAAAGGCCTGGCCTAGATCTGTAGAGTCCTTTTATGCACTGCAGCAAAGTATATGTGCGGAAAGATCCAGGACGAGGCAAATCTTTGTTAATCATCTATGGTTCTTGTTTGTTGATACAGTTTTCAGAACCACCTCTGTCACCCTGGCTCCTAATGCCCTCTGAAAATAGGATAAAACTATCTTGTGGCACCCCTGACTCAAACCGAAGGCAGAGCCCTGACCTGCTGTATGGCCATCCAGTGTTTGGAACATGAAATGAGTAAATACCTAGAGCTCCCAGCGAGGCCTGTGAGTGGCAAAATGTCAGAAGCAGCTTATCGTGAAAGCGTTCCTGCTTGAGCATGAGACCACCTTGCTGCCCATTTCCTGTGGAGCTGGACAAGCGAATGTCTCTTACCTTTTTGCTCGCTTGACCTACCTGGCAGTGGCTGGGCTCTTGGTAGGCCACGATGCAGCTGGTTTTCCCTGTTCAGCTCCCTTGCTTTAACTTGGGCTGCCTCACTTGTCTCTTGTTATGAGCTGCCAACGTGATGCTGTACTAACACAGCAGATCCTGGTGAGATCTGCCAGGTGAGCTAACCGCAGAGATCTGGAAGAGGAGCGTATGTGTAGCGGGATGGCTCGTAGAGGAGAATGCTTTTATGAACAGAAATCTGAATTCTGGGTTGAGAAGACAGATGTTCTTTAGGAGACCTGTTGCCTGTGGTTTCTTGCTAGCAATAAACAAATGTTGTAGACTGCTGTTTTGATTTGATCCAGGGAGAGGGAAGGTTGGGATGGGAGCTGAAGAGAGACAGCTCTGCATCTGCACAGGAAGAGCTGGAGGCTTTCCCGTGTTTGGTATGAGGGATTTACAGTTGTTTTTTCCCCACCGCTTCTCTCCCCTTAGGCTGTACGTTGAGAAACTCTCCGTCCCTCAGGAGAAGAGGATCACCCTGGCAGAGTATCTCCAGCAGCTCTCCCGGCATCGCAACTTCCTCTGGTTTGTCTGCATGAATCTCATCCAGGTAGGTGCAGCAGCGACATGTCGTGATTCAGAAGACGAGTGCTGGCTCTGGCTGTGCGACGTGGTGATTCAGCAGTACGTGAGCTCCAGAGGAAGGGCAGAGGTGTTTTCAGCACCCACTGGTTCTTGGAGCATCCTGCACATGCTGACTGACTCAGCAGCTGGGAGCCACTCTTCCTGCTTGTGACCCGAGGATACTTCCTGAGCAAGCCGTGGGGTGCTCCTTCTTGTCTCCGCAGTGTAGGCTGGCTTATGGGGGCTGGCTGATCTTTGTGCAGCCCATCTGGGGTGCAGAAGCACAAGGCCTGGTGGGGATGAGTTCAGGAGTGCAGTTTGCTGGTGTGGCCATCAGCATGGTCTCCTCCTCCTTTCTGCTTTCTTGAGGCTCATGCCACTGTGCTCACAGACCAGATGGATCCACCTCCCAGCTGGCTTTTGCCATTTCTGTTCTTCATCCTCTTCAGTGATTACCACCAAATGCCGGCCGCCTGCCCAGCTCTGTGTGCTGCAATCACAGCTCCCGTCTCCCTGAGGATCCCCCATTTCCCCTCTGGCAGCCTCTTGGTGCTGCTCTGCAACTTTATGTTCAAGCCTTGCTACTGACTTATCCTTGTCCTCCTGACAGCTGCCTCCTTCCTCCCGCTGGGCCACTGTCTCCCCCTTGCTGTGGTCACTGCTGTCACCTCGTTGCCCCACCTGCCCCAGCAGCACTGTGTGTTGAGCGGGGACCCTGCGAGCAGTGTCTCAGCAGCTGGGAAGCACTACTGACCCCAGGCACACAGGGGGCATGGCTGGTGGCACTGCAGCTTTGCAGCCTCAAAGCCTACAGTGCTGTAAACTCCACAGCCAAGCTGTTGCCCTTCTGAAGTACTCCAGGCCCCTCCTGCAAGGTCCTTTGGCACAGGGCTCCTAGGATAATGGAGCCCAGAGGGCTGTTAGCTTTTTCTGTTCTCTCTTACTGCTGTTCCTGCTAATCAGCTTGTCTGCATGCTGCCTTCACAGGTTTTTCACTGCCACTTTAACAGCAACTTCTTCCCTTTGTTCCTGGAGCATTTGCTGTCAGACCAGATCTCTGTCTCTACTGGATCCTTCCTGCTCGGTGAGTCTCAGGTGGGGCTGGAGGGAGCAGATGTGTTAGGACCTGGCCTCAGTCTGGATTTGTTCTTCCCAAACCCTATCTGGGGAGAGGCGTGCTTGCACGCCAGCCTCTGGGCTGTGAGATTCACACATGTGCACATTCCGCATCCTTCCCTGGGACCTCTTTTTCTTCCTTCCTGGGCACAGAAGTAACTTGGAGCCTTTCCTAGTGGTAAATGAGCTCAATGGGCTTGGCTCTTGCCTAGACACCATGGAGGTATTGCTTTGAGCATTAGTGGCTGCAGGTAGGTCTCCGAGACTCATCAGGGAACACGGTTCTGAATTTAATTCCTTTCTCACTGTGGTGTAGGGACTGTTTCCAGGCTGCCCCAGATCTGTGGATACTAGTCCTAGAGGTACCCTGGGAGGGTTCTCTGTGGGCCAGGTCTGGTCATGCTGTCCTGTCACTCTCATTTCTGCTCCAGGGCTGAGTCGCAGGCCCTGTGTGATACTGGGCAAGTCTTCCTTCCTGCTCGTTGAGGCCTGTCTCTGCAGAAAGAGTGTGTGCTATGCCACAAAGTCACTGAGGAAAATCTGCTGTGGTTTTCTGTATGTGCCTGGGGGCTATTCTGTCCTGTGTCCCCTGTGGGCCCTGCTGGCAATAGCCAGCCTCCTTCTTTCTCTCTGTTATTGGTCCTGGGGACATGGTGGATACTGAAACTCCCTCAAGCTATTTGTGCCCCTCTCTCTGCTCAGGTGTTTCCTACATTGCTCCCCACCTCAACAACCTCTACTTCTTGTCCCTCTGTCGCCGCTGTGGGGTTTATGCTGTGGTGCGAGGACTTTTCTTCCTGAAGCTGGCTCTCAGTGTTGTCATGCTCCTGGCAGGACCTGATCAGGTGTATCTGCTCTGCGTCTTCATTGCCAGGTAGGCAGACAGCGGTTGCTTCTCCTGCCCTCTGCCGCCTGGGAAGCGAAATGACTTGTGCCTGTTTTACGGGGAGGGCTGGGAGGCAGGGAACAGTAGCCAGGGTCACACAAGCCATGTGGCTCCCAGCTCTGAGAGCACCCGAGTGTGGGAGAGGTCACTGCAGAATTTGCTGGCTGCGCCTGCAGCGGAATGAGGGAGGCAGCAAAGGTTCAGGAGGACAGAGACCCGGCAGGGCTGGTGGCAGCCTGCAGCAGCCTCTCCCAGATGCTGAGCTGAGCTCCTCTCCTCCTCTGCAGCCTGCCTTGGTGATGGCCCTCGGTGTGTGCAGCAGCTGCCTAGTAGCCACTGGCCCAGTGTGTCCTGTCCCCAGGCCTGTCTATGTGGCAGGTCAGGACAAATTCAAGGTATCACTGCAGGGCGCACAAGGCTTACTGCTAGCAGTGTTCCCCTACTGCAACCAGGGCTTCTGAAGTTCTTATTTCAATTGGATGTAAACCTTTGTCACCCTCTCCTCATCTTCTTTGGTCTCTCACCTACTCCCATCATTTCTTCATGCCCCCATTCAGTGCTTTGCCTGTTGTTTTGCAGCAACCGGGTGTTCACAGAAGGGACCTGTAAGTTGCTTAACTTGGTGGTGACTGACTTGGTGGATGAGGATCTAGTCCTGAACCGCAGGAAGCAGGCAGCCTCAGCACTGCTCTTCGGGATGGTGGCTCTGGTCACCAAGCCAGGCCAGACCTTCGCCCCTCTGATTGGCACCTGGCTGCTCTGTGCGTACACAGGTGAGGATGCTTCTGGAGAAAGCAGCAGGGCAGGAGAGTGCAGACCTTGCGAGTTCAGTGTCTTCACTGTGTCCTGTGCTCTGGGTGGGTGCAGAGGGCTCTTCCAGCTGCTCAGCTGTGCCTGGTCTCTGCCTCTCTGAAGCCAGTCAGTCAGAACAGAGAAGGGTCCATCCTCGCTGTTTTCAGTCTCACAAACTTTTCTCTGACCAGGCTATGACATCTTCCAGCGCAACCCCTTGAGCAACGTGGTGAGTGCCCAGCCGAAGCTGGAGTCTGCCGTAGCCTTGGAGCCAACTCTTCGCCAGGGCTGCTTTTACCTCCTCGTCTTCGTACCCATCACGTGCGCGCTGCTGCAGCTCCTCAGCTGGTCTCAGTTCAACTTGCATGGGAAGCGTCTGCAAATGGTGAAGGCTCAGCGGCAAGGCCTGATGCAAGGCCGAGCACCAGAGGTCAAAACAATTTAGGGGTGCCTGAGCCCCCAGGGTATCGCTGGTTCCAGGCTGGTGTGGGACAGCAGACTAAGCACTGGGATTGTGGGCTGAGAAACCCCGATGTTTACAGTTCAACTGTGAAACGCTGTAATGCCAATGTTTACTCATTCCAGGAGGTGGTTGCTGGGGAAGGTGGGGAAGTTCAGCATGTGAGCAGCCTGGGACACATGACTTGGCCACAGGAGTGAGAACACTTTACCCCGGTCTATCCCAGGGAGCAGAGAGCTGCGCATCCCAAGGGGAAGGTGCTGGGTTGCAGTGCGTGTGCTGGAGGCAGGCAGATCCCTGCTGCAGCCCTCTGCCCTGGGCAGCCTCTGGCTGAGCAGGAGGGGACTGCGTGTGGAGTCCTTCCTCGATAGAGCTCTGGAGCGTGGAGTGGGAAGCTTGGGAGGGACCAAGTCACCAAGGGGGTCACTCCTGAACAGTAGGAGCAGGGAGGAGAGGACTCTGAAGGCCTTTCCCAGTAGCTGGTACAACTCCTCTCACACACAGTGCTGTGATTCTTGGACCAAATTCACTCTTAATAATTTCTTGTTCCCAGGATAATAACCTGCATAGCCAAGATCTGCTGGCTGTGCTTGTTATATACTGAGTCTCCCTCCTTCGTGGCCTTGCAGGTGGAGTTGTTGCTGGTCTGGGAAATGTGCTGGGCTTGAAGTGGGCTCATCACCTTGGGCTGGAACATCTCATCTGGCATTCCATTGCCCATTTTTATCCCGCCTTTCCCCTCCACAGCCCCTTCCAGTCAGTGCTGTCACACAACTGAGCCCTGAGTCCCTGCCTGTGCTGGCTGGGGCTGCAGGGCTGAAGTCAGAGAACCAGCCCCAAAGGAAGTGCCTCCCTGCCCAGGGCCATCCCAGGCAATGAGCCAGTGGGGCAGCCTGGCTCGTTCCCCTCTTGCAGGAGGAGAGCACTGCCTGGAGGAGACCAGGTCATGCTTTTGTGCCTTGAGTTCCCCTTAGGAGCCTGTCTGACCCAGCGCTGGGCAGCTGCGGGGTTGAGGTTTTACCTTTTTAGGGAGAGGCAGATGTCTTGGTTGCTCTCCTCTTGAACTGGTGCCCCAGAGTTTGATCATCTCATCTGGCTGCTGAGCCAGGGACCCAAGGAGGAGAGCAGGTGGTTTGGTCTGCCTGGTTCTGGCAGGGGAAGCAGCTGGGCCAGGTGGTCACCAACAGGATCCCCGAGGTGGGAGAGCATCTCAATCTCTGCAATGTGCTTGGGGGCAGGTGGAAGACATGTGCCAAAGCAAAGCTCTGCCCTGCATGTGCCTGCAGGAGGAGGGGGGGTGCAGGCAGTGTTTGGAGTCCACTTAGGGGCATGTTGTTCTGTATTTAGTGCCAGGTTCCCTCTGGGGTCTCAGCCCACAAACCTGCTGTCTTGCCCTAGGACACAGCTGCCTTCTGTCTTGGACCAAGACGTTCCTGCCGTGAGGCTTCTGTAGCTCTTGATGGTTCAATCATAAATTATTTGTGTGACTTCTAACAAAGTTTGAGAATGATTCTTCATTTCGTAAATTAAAGATGATCTTTTCTGTATTGCTAGGTCATTTTTTCTAGCAGCTGGATCACTCCTGGCTGGGTTGATGTGCTGTGGTTCTGTGGGAGAAAAGGGGACTGCTCCTCTCCAGCAAAACTGGGTGCTGGGACTCACCCCCATTTCTGCAGGCGGCAGAGAGGACCAGCAGGCTGGTTTATCACCTGCCTTTTGGGGGGAGGCGAGTCACTTACCTGTGCTGCTTTGGAAGGCCCCAGGGACTGGATGGTGCTGTTCCTTCACCATCTTCTGGAGGTGGGGGCAAGTCACAGGTCAGGATGCTGTCCCCAGGCCTGCTTGCGGAGCACAGCTTGCCCTGGGTGTTCTCAACAAGCACCCGGGCTGGCACCAGCATTTCTCACAATGACAGCAGCATCACTCCCGTCACCCTCCCTCAGCCAGGGCTGCCTTCGCTGCCTGCACCAGCGCTCACTCACAGCTTTTCTACACTTCCACTGCCCTTCACTTGTCTGCAGTGAGAAACGTAATGTGTTATGGGTGCCAAGAACAGCTTTGGATGCCACCAGTGCAGACCACAGCTGCAGACCAGGAATCTCCTCCCCCAGCTCAGAAGGACCAGAGCTGGTCTCTCCTTGCAGAGCTTGGCCAGCAACAATTCTGCACTGGCAAAAGAAGAACACAAGTTACCTCCTTAAAAATGTAAATGTGGGAAGATGAGGCCAGGAGGCTTGAGGGTTGTATATGAATGACTTTATTTAAGTATGCTGGGCACCACCAGGCAACATGGTTTGGACAGTGTGCGAGGGAGCAGTCAGGCAGATCAAACGAATGCTAGATCAGAGACGGCACCTTTCTGTCTGGTTGCTGCAAGTTACAAAATGGAGCGCTGCTGCTTCTGGGAGGGCAGCAGAGGGGCTGGGAGGGGGAGGAAGAAGTCACTGTCACCACCTGGGGGGCATGTGGTGACAGAACCAAGAGGGGTTTGCTGCTTCCTCTCTGCGTGCTGCGGCAAGACTGCAACCGATTCTTTGGCAGAAGGCAACTGAGTGTTGACAGCTCTTTTCTACCTGACAGGTTCTTGCTTAAAAAAACACACTCTGCTCTGATGGGGGTGGGTGAACAAGTGGCCTGGCCTCAGCTGGGAACAGACCACCCCACCTGCTGCCTGCCTACAGCTCCAAGCCCAGCAGTGAGGGCTGAGAACATGGTTCCTGCAGGGGTAACATGCTGCTGCTTATGTTCATCTCTGCTGGGGCAAGGCACCAGCTTTTGCCAGCCTCTGCCGCAGCCCTCCCGCTCTCACTCCAACCCTGCACTTAAGAGTGACCCGAGGTGATGTGTGGCAATGAACAGAAAGGGGGGCGACAGGGAGGAACCCCCACCGAGCAACTCCACCTCCACTGCTACTGCCAGGTACTGCAGAAAATTAACAGGAAAAAAAAAAAAGCACCAAATAATGTGTAAGAAAAAAGCCACGCAGAGGGGAAGCAGAGGCACACCGCCACGCAGGCGGGTCCGCAGGCCTGCCCAGGGCTGTGGAGGCAGCAGAAGCGAAGCAGCCACCAGGTGAGCAGAAAGGCATGCGCCGTGCAGCGGAACGCAGCTGTCGCCACGGTTCCCTGCTCACAAACCCGCTGCTCACGCCAACGTCCTCGTACAGTTTATTGTCCTCTCGTTTAGTGTGTTCCAAGAGAACAGCGAGACTCCCCAAAGAGCAGCTCCCGGGTGGTGTCGCAGGGCCGGCTATGCCGCTAAGCGCGGGTGCTGTACACAGGGCTAACATCCAACATCGGACAGCTGCGTCACGGGTGTGCAAAGAAGACCCAAAGCGTAATTCCCAGGTGCTGTGGTCAGTATTTGAGATAACCTCAGACATTTCAATAAATAAAACAATTCTTACATTACAATGCACCTTTCCAATTATTATTTTGACCCAGAATGGATAAAGTACACAGGAGTTATGCCTGGCTGCAAATACATGCTCCCTTTGCCCTGACGTGGCAGGAAGGAGGGAAACAGCCTCGACTCTTACAGAGAAAGAACATGAGAACTCAGCACTGTAAATCTTGGCAGGTTGAGGGGGAACACACAAGTGCCTTCACCCCCGTTCCGGGGCACTTGCTTCCAGAGGAGAAAAGGTAATTTAAAACAAGGTACGAGTAGAGAATAACCGTCTAGTACAATGATAGCTGATTAGATTTGCTTTGTTCTACTCCATGCAATACAAACTAAGTCCTATCACCAACTTCTCCAGCTGTGGTGCAGACCCACGCATCAGGCTAAGAAGTTACGCACGCACACACGCACTCACACACCAAAAACAGTGGGGGTAAATGGGCTTAACTGTTGAGAATGTGCTTCCTCTTAATAAAAAAATATATTAACGACGACTTCAAAAACCTATTGATGGTGAAGACACTGCCAAAGAAGAAAGTAGCTATGGGGCCTCAGCTATGTGTTTCCAGACAATCCAGGCATTGCAGTCGGGCTGCCTCAAGCCTGCGTGAGCAGTCTGCAGTGGTTGGCTCCCTTCTGGCTTGCTACGCAATTTCTATAAGCTGTTCCCTTTGTTTTTTCTTGCTTGTTTGTTTTACAGTGACAAACGTGATCGCGATACAGAAATTAAGGGACTGAAATGAAAAAGGAATGGGCCATTCTGGAGAAATTTTGATTGGTGTTTTCTCCTTTCCATTACAAAAAAAAACCACAAGAAAAATAAAATAAAAAAGTAAGAAGTTAGTAGTACTAATACAACCCTCCTGCTGCTGTTGTCTTTGCTCAGTGACATCGGGGCATGCTGGCGCACACACACACACACAGGCAGCTCTCAGACACTCGGACTCAGAAAAGCGAGTTTAGAACTGAAGTGAGTCTTCGGAGGAGACTGAGGACAGGTCCCAGGGCTAGAAGGTTTTTCGGTGGATGGCACGAGCTCCGTCTTCTTCATATTCCTTTTTCGAAGCCCACATTTTCTTAAAGGTGTCCAGCGAGGCCAGGATAGAGCCACTGGGGAGAGACAGGCATGTTATGGATCAAAAGAAAATGCTGGGGGCGCTCTCATTGTATCTTTGCAGAGATGAGCTGGTTCTATGACGTAACACTGCCCTGGGTCAGAAAGGTGCTGAAGCTCCCAGTTATCTACAACCAGAAATGCTCTCTGGACAGTCGCTTCCTCTCCTTTGAGCCCCAAATGTGCCATTACCACAGAGCCTGGCACCAGCCGCCCCTTCCCAAACAACCTGCTGATCACTGCTCCAGGCAGCAGCTCTCGTTATGGACGATCTGGTCTCACTCCCGAGGATTACAGAGCAGAGTTTAGTTCTCCCAGTCTGCAGTGAAAGTGTACACAAGAGGGAGAATGTAAAGAGAGTCTCTGCCCTAAGAAAGGCACTACCTGTGAGCTTGTTCTACCTTAAGACTGGTAAGATAAGGAAAATTTACAGGTCCTGCAGGAGCCTCAAGGATAGAAAAGTCGAAGGGGATGGCCCTGCGGATGGAGTGAGGCTCAGCAACCACACTGAGCACTGCGCAGCTGAATGATGAAACCCTCCTGACATGCAGCACCAGAAGGGACAACAGTGCGAGCACTGACAGACTGCGCCGCCCCAGCCCTCATCCCCCAGCACGACCCATCACTGTGCGGTACGTACCCAATCCACGTGGAATACAATCTCTCCTGAGGAGCTGATATCTGAGAGAAAGAGGGAATCAGTCAGTACCTTCCCAAGCTCCAGCCTGCTCGTCCTGGCATGCTGTTCCCATTTTACTAGAGCTGACAGCCAACAAACCCACATACGATCTCTCTCACTAGAAAGACACCCAGCAACACCTGCCCCCTGCCCAAAACTGCTGCAGTGGTCCACAATCCTGGGCAGTGGTCATGTTGTCAGAGAAGCCACCTTCTCTCTGTGATGAAGCCAAATGGATTTTCAGGTTTACGTCACAACAGCAAATACTGTTGTGCTGTCTCAGGAGAACTGTTTCTGGTTTAAAGCAAATGGCAGTTGCACTCCCAGCACGGTTCTTTAAAGGCCACAAAGCAACACACACAGTAAGTGATAAACACAAAAGAGATGGCTCCTACCCTTATTTTGACGTCCTTCGGAGCTAGCTTCTTCACTTCACTCAACAGCCTGTCACCAAAGCCTAGACAAGACAAAAATGCATAGTCTGAGCCCTCAGCAAAACCCCAAGTTCCATCTACTAACAATGTGGGTGTGTCCTATGCAGTTCTATTCAAATATTTGACTCCAGCTCTCACAGAGGACAGGTTTGGAGAGGCACAGAACACAGCCAGTGACAGAACACGGACACCACGGGCTCTATCCCTCAGCAGCAACGTGAGATGAGCAAACAAGATTTTTAGCTAGGACTGCAGGTGAGCCAGTTCCCTCCTCCTTCCCTGGGCATTCCTCCTGCATCCAGCCCACTTGTACAAGGAAGCAGAGTTTGAATAGGAAGACCAGGACCAATCCAGAGATGTCCACCTGTGGGTAACAGGATGGCAATTTCTGGCAGAGCATGGCTAGAAAGTTTTCTGCACAAATGCAGCTGGCATTTCATGCAGTACCAGGACTGCTGGACTCTCTCAGGTACCAAAGACCTAAGGAATCTTAGGAGATGCAAAAGTCTTTTAGGTATCCAGTCACAACTATCCTGAACCAGAACAGCAGAAATGATCCCAGCTATGCAGTCCTGACACAGGCAGAGTGATAAGAGGAGAAAGACAAAAGGCCCTCAAGCCCAGGAAGTGATATACGAGGGCAGAGGTGTCTTGCACACCCAGAAGAGTACGACTAGGACTCAGAAAATTAAGACAGTTACCCTCCCCACCTCAGACAGCAGAGTTCCCACTGCCCTCATTTCACAGGACAAGTTGGTTATCTTCCCAGTTTCACATGAGAAGGAAGCAAGAGATCAAGTACATCACAGCCCACTGAAAGAGGAAAGGCAGGAACCTTTGAAAAGTGTGGAGCCTCCAGACAGCACGATGTTGGAGAACAGCGTTCGCCTCAGGTCCATGTCTGATTTTTGAATGGCAAAAACAAGCACTTCATGGAGTCCTTCACATTCCTCCCCTATCAGGTCTGGCCGGAACAGAAGCTCTGGGGCTCGAAAACGGGCAGAGCCGATCTGCAAGGGCAGAAGTTATCACAGAGGGGAAGAGAGAGCAATGTGGCTCTGTTCACTGCCTACAGTTTGGGTCTGCCTTTCTTAGGCGAAATGTCAGAGTAACAAAGTTTCCTGGACATTCACGCTGCATCAGTAACTCCCAGGTGAATGCCAGTTTGGTCTACTGCTCCTAGACAAGGCACTATTTTCATTTTACAGATGAAAGAGGTGAAGAAACTTGCTCAGCCTCATACAGCAGGTCACTGGCAGAAAAAGGAGCAGATCCTACTCAGTGCTGGAGGAGAGACTTGTATTTCCTCTCCTTCAACCATTCTAGAGGAGGCTCAGTCCTTTGAAAAGTATTCTTGACTCACTCTTCAAAGCAATTGTTTCTGCACCTCTAGGCAGGACAAAAGCCACATAAAAAACACTGCTGAATTTACATCCAGCTGACAACTACCCACATTACTTTTCTGATCTGCATAGAGATTTGCTAGATCAGAGCCTGCACTCAAACTGCTTAGAATTCCCATGGTCATGCTGTATCTTTACCCAGCACTTCCAGCAGAAGTTGTGAGGTTTCTAATATTTCTTTTCCCCTAAAAACTCCCATGCCCACTCAACAGCCTGGAATGAGTTCTGGTCATTTAAAATTATCCTCTCCCACCCAACATTGCATTAAATTTCCCATCACTAGGTGGGCGATTCTGGAAACCGTGTGCTTCACATCAGGAATCCCTCTGAGGGTCCTTACAAACCTCAATAGTGCTTCCGTCTGGCAGATAGTACTGAGCCTTCTCGGTCTCCAGAGTCTCATCCTTCTGGGGGTTTATTGACAGGTAGCAGGCACGCTGGAGAGGAAGCAGAGTCAGGGGGAGGGAGGTGAGAAGCATAAACTCAAATGCCTCTGATAAATTACTTTTCTCACTAACAAATCAAAATTCATGTATCCCTTTGGGGAGACCAATTTCAACAATATTTTGTGCTGAGGAAAAGACCTTTTGGGTTCACATCAGGTAAAACACCTATTCATGCTACAGCTTCATGTGATGATTAGAGGCATCAAGGATGCACACACTCCCTCTAGCTGCTGCTCACTTCTTGCTTCCAGATCTCTCTTACTGCTTAGAAGTCACCTCTAGCTCAGACGGGGCAAATACCCTGTGAATGCTTCCGACGTACTGTAGGGCAAAGTAAAACATGCACTCGAAACACCTCTAGTAACATTAACTCGTAAAAATGTGGGCTCAGGTAACTTCACAACAGATTAGAAGTGTGAAGAAAGCCCACTATTACATTTCAACAGGGTAAACAATAACTAGTAGCCAACAGCAAAAAATTCTTAACAAAATCTAAGCTGCACATTTCTCACTGCCAACTTACATTTTGTAAGTTACAGGACTTTTGAAACTGCTAAAGCACCCTATGTTTTTTACTCCACAGTAAGCTTTGCTATTTCCAAATTGCCATCATTTGAGGATTAAAAGAAATAATAACAGAACAAAGAGAACCACAGAAATTATTAGGTTGGAAGAGGCCTCCTGAAATCATCTAGTCCAACCCCCCGCTCAGGCAGGGAGGGTTAGCTGGAGCCGACTGCCCAACACCATGTCCAGTTGTGTTTGGAGTATCTCCACAGTTGGAGAATCTACAAACCTCTCTGGACAACCTGAGCGTGTTTGACCAAACAATAATACCACTGAAGTCTCTTTTAAGGTAATTTCTCCTCTAGACTTTTCAATATCCCCAAATTTCTCTCCTAAAAAAGCCTAAACAACTAAAGTCAGACAGATCCCAACAGATCACAAGCAGCTTTTGGGACTGAGAAACTCCCATGCACAGGATGTCAGCTTTGTGCTTGCCGCAGTGCATTCAGGCTGCAAATGCAAACTTCTGCAGAGGCAAGAAAGCTGCAAACCTAAGAAGCTGCACTCAGTCCCTCAGATTTGCAACTCAAGTCACAAAAGGTGCCAATATCAACAGAAATCTCACTGCAAGTGCCAGGCATGTATATCCTAGAAATCTGCAACACCCTTCCCAGCCAAAATTAAAGTAAAGCTAGAAGTGTAGGTTGGAGAGCAAACATCAAGTTCTTTTCCTTCTTCAGCAGCCTCACTGGTGAGGGTAGTCAGTGTGCAAAGCAGGACTTGGCTCACTTTACCCTGCTCTTTGCTTGCCTAAATCTATGGTCCAGGGAAGAGATTGTGCTGGTGCAAGACATTCTGTTTTAACAGTCAGCACAACATCTTTCAATAGTTTCATCACCCAAGATACAAAGGGAGCCTTGGCCGTTTATGAAGAGTACAAGCCTCTTGCTTTGTCCCACCAGGCCACTGCAACGGCACTGCAGCTGGTGCTTAGTACAACACAGGCTTGTTCTGAAACGAAGAGTTCTCCAGCGAGCCTCAGATCACTAAACCTTTTAGTCCACCGATGCTACAGTATCTGCACACATCAGCTTTTTCTCTCAACTCAGCCATCAGCACTTGTAGAACAGAGAGCAGCTACTGGGTTAAAACCTACAACCCTATCTGTAAGTCTCCTGCTTTGTGCGATAGTCAGAAGCCATTCAGCTGTACTGTGACATGAAGGACAAGCACTGCTCCCTCAGCACAGCCACGCTGAGCCATGCAGAACAAGCAAACTATTTCCATTGCGGTCCTTTGCTGGTAGGTCACAGGCTCAAGAATAGCTCGTTAATGCTCTCAAGCCTTGGCACAGGTTGCTGACTCAGGCCAGAGTTATCTGCGGGAACCACAGCTTGTGATGGGGGCCCACAGCGTGGCAGCGACTGCGAGGCATCAGCGCACAGCAATCGCAGCCAGCACTGCTCTGGGGACTGACCCCCGGTGCTCGGGTAGCCCCAGGTCACACCCAGCCTGGCCAAAATCAGAGAGCAACTCATCTGTGTGAGCATGGCAAAGCCGCAGGGCTGCAGTGAGCAGCCCCAGCTCCACTCACTGTCCCACCTCTGCCCTCCTCTCTCGGCACACCACAGAAGCCAAGGTAACTGCTTTGCTAGGGATCTTCATCAACTCCCCTCAAGAGGAATTAGATGTGATCTTGACTGTAAGTCTCGCAGAATACAGGATGGTTGAGGTTGCAAAAGAGCTCTGGAGGTCGTGTTGTCCACCTGCCTTGTTCAAGCAGGGACATCTAGAGCAGGTTGCCCAGGCCCATGGCCAGATGGCTTTTGAGTATCGGCAAGGATGGAGACTCCACAACTCTCTGGACAAACCATGCCAGTGCTTGGTCACTCTCACAGTAAAAAAGTTTACGTTCAGACAGAAATTCCTGTGCTTCAGTCTGTACACCTTGTCTTGTAACTGGACATCACTGAAATGAGCCTGGCTATGTTTTCTTTGCACCCTCCCTTCAGACATTTAGGTAAATTGATAAGATCCTCCCCAATCTTCTCTTCTCATGGATCAACAGTCCCAGCTCTCTCAGCTTTTCCTCATACGAGAGATGCTCCAGTCCCATAACGATCTCAGTGGCCCTAGTCTCCCTCAGGTAGATAAAGGAACAAGGGACAGAGCTAGGTAGACTGGCACTTCCAACTAGATTTCGCAAGTCACAACTTCCCTTGGGCAGACATCCCTTCTTGGATAAACACAGAAAGAAACAGCACATCACCTCCTTAATGGTCTTGACAATCTCAAACTCAGAGGTGGTGTGGAAGTCATAGCCTTCCTTCCGGAGATAGAGACGCAGGAAGCGGGAGACATCACGGCCGGCGATGTCAATCCGCATGATGGAGTGAGGCATGGCAAAGCCTTCATAGATGGGAACCGCGTGGGTAACGCCATCCCCGGAGTCCAGCACCACTCCTGTAGTCCTCCCAGTCGCGTAGCTAGCAAAGGGGAAAACAGTCAAGTCGGAACAAGCAATTCAAAGTGACCTCAAGCATGCAGCACACCCAGGCTCAACTCAGGGAGCAGAGATCAGGGGCTCTCTCTCACCGCAGTTCAGTAAATTCCTGTGAACTCTTTATTACAGAAATTAAAACTGAGTTTCAGTTCATGTTTGAAAAGGCGTCAGACATCAGTGCGGGCTTCCATAGGCTTTTTGTCGTTGTGAAAAAATGGATTTCACGGCAACACTTCACAAGCACAAATCAAAGACGAAAGACACTTACAGGCTAAGCACAGCTTGCATGGAGATGAATAGTGCCGGCACATTGAAGGTCTCAAAAAACACCTCAGCAGCACGCTCTCTGTTCTTGCGTGGGTTTAGGGGTGCTTCTGTCAGCAGCACAGGATGCTGGTAAAGAAAAGAAGGAGCTGTGCTGCAATAACCAGGAAGCAACTAGACACATTCCTGAAACTTTCTGCTTATTTATTTACTTTCGGAACCACTGGTGAAAAAAGGACAGGTAGACGGGAGTAATTTCAGCTACTGAGCTGTATTAGACTGCGAATAACCTCTATTAAGTTGGAAGACCAGCAGGGTTCTGGTCTAGTTACAAAGTGTTAGGAAATCTACTCTGTGAGTGACCCTACCCCATGAATGAACAAGATGACTCTCGGTGCCAAAACTCAGCAGGCAGAAATATTCCTAGTCCACTTATACAACCTATTGCTCTCAGCCACTTAATAATTTTTTGGTTGACTCCTTCCAGACCACAGGATTGTGGTTTTCTCCTTACTCACTTCAAATCATGTCACTGCTGAGCGGATATGCCTGATGCACAGGCAGAACAGGAAAAATCAGAAGCTTGGCCTAGAGCAGAATCTTTAGAGAGAGCGTGAATAACAAATGCTGAAAGTCCAATTTTTAGTCAGGCCAGAACACTGGATCTGGGGAGGAATTCTGCTTGGATGCTTCTTGTGCAGTATCTCCTGAGAGGTGGAAGAGCCCAATTTAGCAACAGATACATTTAGAAAGCAGAGCAAGGAAAAAGTCCCAAATATTTCCCAGAGTTCCAAAGCTCCCAGTGCTATACACATGCTGAATGACACCTGTGCCATTACATAATGAGGTTTCTCACCTCCTCTGAGAATGTCTGAAGCTGGTCTTTTGAATACACGTACTGCCAAATGCGCTCCATGTCATTCCAGTCCTTCACTATGCCGTGCTCCATCGGGTATCGGATCGAGAGGAGACCTCTGTGCTCCTGAGCAAACAGAAAGGACAACAGAGCACACCTGTCAGAGACGCAAACAATCACATTTCTGAGCACTACGACTACGATTTAATGTCAGACTCGCTTATTTTTGATTCGCTAAAAGACAACTTGTCTCTAGCATACACAGGGCAAAAAACAATCATTAATCACAAACATCTCTCCCAGAGAAGTATTCATGAGATTAAACAAGGCCATTTTACTGAGTAGGAAAGTCTGGCATTTGCAGAGCACATTCCAACGTAATACTTTTCAAGCCAACATACAGACACCTATCAAATGGTATCTTTGTTCTACCAGCTCAGTCATGATATAAAACATAACAGAGTGGCATTGGAGAACATAGTTCAGAGAGCTCACAATAAATCTGAGACCGTAAGACTATATATTGACAAAAGCAAGACTGGAAAGCAAGCTTCTTGCCCACACCAAGGAGATAAAATGTAACCAACTAGGGTCCACTTTTAAAGTTCCCAATCAAAAAGATGGGGAAGTAACCATACAGACCTAGTAACAGCCTACGAAAAAAGGAGAGACATAGAAGGACTTTGGAAAAAGGTCTGTGGTCAGCAGGTTGGCACAAGAATTTCATGAAGCCTCCCACTCCACTCCGGACACACTTAAAAATGACAAACTATTGTGCTCTTCAGATCCATACACAAGGAACCACAGCCCTTTTAAGGACAGCTGCTCCATTCCCTCCTACTGAGCCTACTGAGATATATGGAGAAGTGCAGTATACAGGCTTTCTTACCTCTGCCTTTGGACCAATGAAAATGTCCCCTTCTAAAGCACCAGCCATAACACGAGTGTGCTTTGGTCTGCCCACACTAGAACAGAGGCAAGAGTATAAATGCTTCTAGAGAAAGAGCTCAGATGCACCCAAGGATTAACCGCTTTGTGTTCCCCTCTGTTCTAACCAGTACTTTCTGAAGTGACTGGGTGAGTCTGGGGGCACTACCAGGTGCAGACAGGCCTGGGTCTGCTCTGAGCTAATCTCAGAATCAGAGGCGAAGGGAACAGACAGTAGACAGTTCTGAGTCAGCGGAACATAAGCCAGCCTGACGACTCACGACTCGCTTGTTCCAACAGTGCCAACGGTGAACACAGTTAGACCGAGCAACACTCTGAGCTGACAGATCCACGTGGTGTTGCCTGATCTCAGGTAGGTTTCTCAGATCAGACATTTATAGTCGCATACCCCATCACACCATAGAGAACACATTGCTCAGACACAATTATACTTGTCAAAATCCCACCCCATTGAAAATAAAAGCCAGTGCCTATGCAGAGTTCCTGATCCAGCAGTCCTCCTCCCAGTAAAACTCTCAGAAAACTTCCAAAGAAGTCTGGCAGGAATGAAGACATCAGACCACACATTACAGAAATGTAGAGGTGTTCAGACCTCTCATCCCAACTCTGTCTCTTTACTGGTCCTCTTCCTCATGTCCAAAGACTAGAGGATCCTACAGGATCCTTTGGTTGGGTGCTGAGCCTGGCACAGCAATAAGTTACCTTTTATAGCGCACCTCCCCCCCCAGAAAATCTCAAAGTACTTCATAGCAGAGATCTCCTCTCCCTGATGCTTCTGTGCAGCAAGCAGAAAAAGAAAAATTTGTTTCTCCAGTTACAAAATTGGACTGTTCTTCCCCCTCTACATATCAAAGAATTGGTATACAGTACTAAGAACTTAAGTCCAGCAGAATACTTACTAGTTTGGAAAGCAGTATTTCGGTATTTGATCGCCTGCAAAACCTGCTTTAATCACACCTGAGCCCTGTGGGAGAAACACATAAACGTGAGCTTTTCATTCAGTCAGTCATCTACCAAGTTTTAAAAGAGTAGCAAAACACATCAGCACTGCCAGATCCTCTCCTTTTCACCAGGAATAAAACTCCCTTGGGACTGACTCCCCCCACAGGGCTGGGGATGGGAAGGTGCCAGCAGGCCAGTTTGGCCACTAGAGGGGAGTCACTGGCACCTTCCCTGGCAGCCACACACTGCACAGACACCCGGGAGCATCCCAGTACTGTTTCCAGTACACACCCGAATGCCGCTCTGTACAGACAAGTCTTCTTCTACCCAGTGCTATTGCTACCGGTGCAGTAGGCTAAATCCAAGCTCTGAAGTTTTCTATCGGTCATAAACACTCTCTAGGTGGAGGAGAGCACTCCAGAAAGCCAAGCAAGAGCAACCGAACCCTGTCATCTTCAGGGGCTATTGCTAAAAATGTGGAGGGTGAAGGCTGTAGGCTTCTTGGAGGCAGCAGATTTTGGAAAGGATGGAGGCAGAGTGAGTGGATAAAGTCAGAGAAGGGAGTAGGAAGGGACTGTGTGAAACAGGCTGGAGTGAAGACTAGGGAAAACAAGATCAGGCGGTGGATAAACCAGCTAACACTAAGGAGGCAGGTTGCAGAAATGTGGTCAGAAAAGACATGGGAAAAGAACATAGACTGGGGTCTGGAAAGAACAAAGGTGCCAGTGAGGCTGCAAGGGGAAAGGCTGGACACAGGAAGAGCAGCTGACAGGACAGGCCTTGTTTAGAAGGGACAAGGAAGAAGGCATTAGGTACGGCAGTCAGAAAGGCGCAAATCCAAAAAGCCTTCCGCAACATTCAGAGCGGCACAAGCAGCAAACACAGAGAGGGTAAAACCAGCCGCAGGGAGGCCCTGGCAGGGAGTCAGTGCTGGGCACCCGGCCCCGCAGCTCCCGATCCTCTCAGTGTCATCCGGAAGCATCCTGGGAACCCCATCATCAACTTAGATCTGTGCTCACTCCTTCTCCTCCTCCATTTCCTCTCCCTGCACAAGTGAGTGACATCTTGGAACAACGAACAGCTTGCAGGAACACCCAAGTTTTGCTAAGGAGCGGATTTTCATAGGATCTCCTCGGCTAAGCTGTTCCACTGGTAATCAGACTACCAGAAGGGCAAGCTCTTCTGCAGAAAGAGGAGCAGTTCTGTTTCACCCCATACTGAGAGCACAGCATGTGAGTTTGCACTGAAATCTGTGACCTGTGAAGTGTCTGTTCACTCTCAAGGGCTCTGTAGCAAGACTGCTCGGTTTCTGAGGCCAGAGAGACATTTGGGCTGCTCCAGAGCTTTTTTAAATGCGTGGTGACACAGCCCCTCCACTGCTTCCCCCTTCCCACCACCTCTGTGCAGGTCAGCGTCACTGCTTTCACTCGCAGGCTGAGGCCAGATGAGCTGCTCCGGGCTCTGCCACATGAGACAAGCTCCAGCTGCAGCGGCTTCTGATGCTGCCATCCCAGCTGCTCGCCCTGTTGCAGTGCCAGAGGTTACCAGCCAGCACAAGCTCAGCAGAAAGGAATGTGGCACAGCCCCATCCTCTCCAGTTCACAGTCCAGCGCCGTATTCCCCAGCTACTTTCATTAGCAGTTTCAGCCGAGGCCCCAGACTTTGCACAGAGCGTGTGTGCTCTGCCACCAAGGCTGGGGCACTCCGACCAGAGTCGGATCTGCCAGGATGCATCTGTAGGAGATGAGTATCAGTAATACTTTGTGAACCAAATCCAGCTAGTTAAGAAGATGTATAAAAGGCAGATTGCCTGAATCCTTGTCTCCTGACAACGGCCTGCAGCCAGGCAGGCTCAAGGAGCACACCCAAGCCAGCACCCGGGCAGGCCTGCTCCCTCTGGGCAAGCGGGGCTTGGCTCCAGTCACATCCCAAGGTCTGCACTAACAGGTACTGGTGTGACAAAGGGGCCTGTGAAGTGTTAAGACTTCCCTTAAGACAGGGTCTCCTCTAGCTATTCACTTCAAGTCAAAGCAAGAAACTACTATTTTGATTTTCCTTATCGTAGCTTATAAACAACTCTATAGCTGGGAAATAATACCATCCTTTGTCAAGCCTTGCAGCACAAAAGTTGAATCAAATGCAGTAATATAACTACATTGGGATATTGCACTTATTGAATATTTCATTCAAGATAATGACTGATCTTGCTCCCAGCACACTGTGCTGCTGGGAAGTGGTTTCAGGAGAACAATGATGCTCCTATTTTAACACAGAAATCGAAACTTCCTTGTGCCAGGCCCAAAATTACCCAGAGCATCCTGGTGAGATACCCAACAAATGATGTATTTTAAAATTTACATATCGAAGTTCAAATTTAAGCAAATGTGTCAGTAGTTCAGAAATTCCAGCTGAAGCCAAAGACGAACGACTGTTTTGAACGTGCTGGTAGGACGGGACTTCAACAGAGCTATGCTTCCAAGTGCCTGGGAATAAACCAAGTACAGCTCTTTGCTACCTCCATATGACAAAGACCCGACAGCACTGTCTGATTTACTCAATTTTTCTTAAAAACATTCTATTTCTTTGAAGATATGTGTGCACTGAGTCAATCTACTATTATAGACCAGTTTGAGATTCCTATACGATGAGAAGAAAGGCTTTAAATTCTGAAATAACCCTGGCTCATACAGAAGGTTTAAAAAACTGTTTTTTCATGTTTGTTCCAAATAAACAAAAAAATCACGCAACCTCCATTCTGCTACAAGCTCTGATTTATTAAAACTTAAAAAAAAAAAAAAAGTTTAACATCCTTCCACCAGTAACCCTGGCTGGGCTCCCATCCTGTTTTGTTTGGTTGGTTTGGTTATTTATTTGTTATCTGAGCAAAAGAATAAAAGAAGAAAGAAACACTACATGTCAAATGTAAAGATAATCTCAAGGAAAATTTTTGTGAGTACCTTGAATAAGTGAACAGGCCTCTTCTGTGAGCTCTGCAGCTAGTCAGTTATTGATTCATTCATCTTGCTGCATTTAGGACTCAAATTTAAATGGAAATCACCAAGAGAGTAAATCTGCTGTATAACACTTTCTATGGAGAGTGCATGTTTCATATTGTCGCAAATTATTTTATTAGATACATATTTTATAAGATCAAGAACAAACCAAAGACACAATGGCCCTTCCTGACAGCTCAGCTGTTTAAAATGCCACCACTTAGACTACAAAGACAAATTTTATCCTCATTTATGTAAGCAGAGACAATCCCACAGACATCAAGGAACTTGCACTTGCTTAGGCCTCAGATGAACCCCGCTATCTATTTACATGTGCATTATGGTCATCAGGGTTCCCAGACCATCTGTTTCAGAGAGACCTGGCTGGAAGTGCAAGATGGGAACACAAGTGTTTTAAAAATGACTTATCAGACAAGAAGGAGTATTAAGGTTGTGCTGAGGTACAGCTCCAACCTCTCACGGCATATTACAAAACTCTCCCTGCTGAAAACATGCACCTGAGCACACTGTTTGGTAAATGAAAAAATCCCCTTAGCTACAAACCTCGATGGCCTTTTGGAACATGTTGAGATACTAAAGCAGGGCTTTAGTTCTGGCTTGTTCACCAGCTCAGTATTTCAGCTCCCCCTCCCCACCCTCCTCCTAAACACGGACATGTGAGATGGGGTAATATTCAGCCTCAAAAAGGCACCTGCAGCTCTCCGAGGAAAAGCAGTAATGAGGCAGCAGAAACAGGGGTACCTGCTCTGTGCAGCTTCACTTGCAGTCCTGTCTGAACTCGGAAGAGCACTAAAACTGCAGTGTCACCGCGAGGCTCCTCGGCTGA
Source organism: Trogon surrucura (assembly GCA_020746105.1). NCBI lineage: Eukaryota > Metazoa > Chordata > Aves > Trogoniformes > Trogonidae > Trogon > Trogon surrucura. The sequence continues at coordinate 14,477,168 of CM036621.1, read as the reverse complement.
CAGCCTGCGAGCATTAAAGGCAGATGTCACAACTACTGCTTCATTCTACATCTCGCACAGGGAGGAGAAGGAGGAAACTCATAAGAAGGGCAAGAAGAACTTGCTTTTATAAGACTAGCCAATAAAATAAGAAAAGAAACAGGATCCGTTGCCAGCACATGAGCCCTTTTTCAGGTCTGAAGCAAGGGTAGCAATCATTGTGCTAAGTAACAGAAGGACATGCTGAAATTAGATAGAGGCTGCTATTATATGACTAAAGCACAACAAACATCCTCACAGTAACAGAGTGCTTGGAAATAACTTTAACAGTTAGCTAATTATTCAACACCACAGCAGGGTCAGTGCTACTCCAGTCATTTCTAAGAACAAACAGCCTAATTTACAATTTAATGTCTCCAGTAAAGAAGATAACATGTTTTTCTCCACATAGTACTGCTTCATCTCTTTTTCCATTAGATATTTTCCTCCAATATCTAACCTAAACCTCTCTGCTGTGATTCCAGGGGAAGAAACAAGATCAAAACTGTATCAGAGAGCTGAAGCTGTGGAGAGGAAATCGGGATCAATAATAAAGGAGTCAGAACAATAACAGGCTTGATCTAGTAAGACCTATAATCATTCAGCTTATGATAAGAAAAGCAACAGGTTGAGAAGGGCTAAACTAGCAAATTCATGTGTCATATGGCAAAAGGTTTCAGCAGAAATTAAGATTACAGAGAAAGAAGGGAGCAAAACACTGACTCTTTGAAACAACAGAATCTGAATCACTGGCGATAGAGGTCAGAAGGGAGGAGCATGAATTTGTGACTCACTACAATGAGGGTGGCTCCCTCCAAGATATGCCCTCCCACCCCTTCCTGGATGGTCCTTTCTCTTGGGAAGCCAGCATGGATGGGTCTAGTCAGAACTGGACCCAGAAGAACCTCAGCAAGGCACGCAATCGCTCTCATTCATCTCAAACTGAGCTGTTACACACACGGGTTGAAGGTCTGCTTGGAGCTAAGGAGCAGCATTATCAGCTCGGAGCAGCCATCTGCGACACCACGCCCCGCTGTCAAACTGCAGCTGATGCAACCCATGCTGGGAGCAGTTCCTTCGCAAGCTCCATCTCCTGTGGCCTCCCGCGTGTGAATCCACGCCTGGCCCTGAGCGCTGGGCTGTGCTGGGGGTGACCGTGCCCCCTTCTGCTGGGCCTGCCGGGGAGCTGCCTGCGGGGGGACGCTTGGCTGCAGAGCATCATCTCCAGCAGAGTCCGACAGAGAAGAGCAAGCACCCCCAGAGCACGCTGGGAGTCCGGCCAGGGCCTGCCCCCGGAGCACGCCGGGACTCTGGCCAAGGCCGGGCCCACCCGCCGCCATTGTCCCCCCGGCACAAAGAGGGGCCAAGCGGAGCCGGGGTGCGGCCCGACTTGACGGACAGCTCCAGCCGCCAATGAGCGCAGGTGTTCGCCGCGAGGGCGGGGCGGCAAGGCTCCCCGCTTCGGCAGGTACCGGCGGGCCGCCCCCACTGACTGACGGCCGCGCCAGCCAATGGGGTCGCCCCGCCCCTCCCAGCCAGCAGGCACCTCGGCGGCGGGGGCCGCTCCCCACCAGCGAGGGGCAGCGGCCCTCCAGCGGGTGACAGGCAAGACCCTCGGCCAATCGCGGGGCGTCGAACCGCGGCGGCCCCGCCCCGGCGGCGGCCTGCGAGGACGCAGCGTACGGCGCTGTACGAGGGCCCGAGGCGGCGGCCAGGCCGGCGACGGTGGGGGGGGGGGGAAGAAGGCGGCGGGCGGGGCGCGGCCGTCTCCGATGACAAAGGGATCCCGGCCCGCGGGCCCTTCCCGCCCTCCCAGCTACCGGGACGCGCGGCCGCCCGCACTCACGTTGTCTATCACGACAGGCTGGTTCGCTATCACGTCGTAGGACTCCATGGCGAGGACCCGCCGCAGCCACCCGTCAGGGAGCAACAGCCCAGCCCTCGCCGGCGCATGCGCGGAGGGGTGGCGCGGGGCCGGCTGGGTGATGTATTCCTCCGGCCGCGGAGCTTGCCGGGAAGTGTAGTCTGGTCCCCGCGCGGGGCCTCGCGGGAAGCGGCGGCGGGCGCGGGGCATGCCGGGAGATGTAGTGCGGAAGGACGGAAGCGTCACGGAAACACCCGCGGCCTGGGAAGGGCCTTTCCGGCGTGAGGCCCGAGCGGGGCGGCCGGGGCGGGGCGTGCCACGGGCAGGCGCGGAGTGCTGACGGCCGGTGCTCCATCTCGGGTGACTGCTTTTCCCCCGCTAAATCCTTCTCGTAGAAAAAGAAACAAAACATACTTGCATCACCTTCTGTCGAGGGAACCTGTCGCTCATGAAAGCGTTTTGCGGTCCCGTCAGTGTTTCGGTACCATCGCCACAAACTGCCCCTCGTTCTCCCTGAGCCTTCCCTGGTTTCTCTGCGTTTTTTGGTAACCAGAAAAAAAAAAAAGTCTTGCTACAAAAATACACGTAATAGGCATCCTCGTGTTAAATAAAGATATTTATCTTCAGGGATTTTCACCATACACGGAGAAGGTTTTTGTACAACAGGGCGGAGGGGTTTAAGTAATTTCAAGGCCAGTATTGTATCACCTCAGCAAATGCCAGGAGAGACCCGTGTGCATTAAAGACGTTGCAGCATTTCATACACAACTCAGTTGTGTTTACCTTCTCAGCTGACTGTAACTGACTTCTCAGGCAGATGTCACAAAAAAATAGCATCGCGGGACAAGTGAAATGTTGTTTGTTGTGGGAAGCAGTGATTCATGAGAATACCAGCTGCTCCCCTCCCTTCTCGGTGGATAGTCATTTGTCTGCTTGACAGCTTCATGACTATATGTGAACTCCTAAAAGGTGTGTTGTGCATATTGATTTTAGAATAAACTCTTAGCTACTTAAATGGGAAATCCATCAAGCAGGAGCACTCATCCCATCCTCTTAGAACTCCATAGCTCAATTCTTCTCTACACTGATTAAAAAGTGGGGCACTGCTCTAGCAAAAGCGTGTAGAACTCCTGAACACACGCCAGCTCACACACACATACATGCCTTCACACGACCGCAGACATAGTTGAACCTCAGGAATGAGCCAGATCTCCAGTGCGCCGATTACACAGGTTAAGATCCTTGATCAGACAGCCCTTGAACTTCACCTAATTTGCATTGCTTCACAGCTGCTTCTGAGGTACCTACAGATACAAGAAGGTGCATGGGGAGAATAAAGGTGACGTGAGGATTGAAGATGGTATAAAGCAAGCAGTAACAAAAGCTGTAAGAGCAGCAGTAAAGGAAACAAGGCTGGCTGTGTCTTGGTACAAAGCCATGGTGCCACACGAACAGCAGGGACACGTGCCGAGCCTCACACCCGGTGCTCTGTGCTGAGCCCTGCTGTACGCACAGATGGAAGTCCAACATGAACCGGCTCCCGAATCACGACAATCGACATTCACGCACCTCCAGGTATGAGGGAAACAGGCTCGAGTGCCCAGGCTGGGGGTGGCAGCGACTGAGGAGACTCCCCAGGATGGGACCGAGCACGTGGTCTCCAGGCCCCTGCCCTAGTCCTTCTGCCAGCCCAGTCCTCTCACCCCTCCCTACGACCCCTCCTCTTCCCTCGAACCCACCCAGGCACCGGTAACCTCCCGCCCCTCGGCACCTCGGCCCCGCTGCGGACCCGCTGCCCCCGCGGGCTGTGCCGCGCGCGCCATTCGCCCCGCCCACCCGTCATGGCCCCGCCCACCGCCCTGCCCCGCCCCGCCCCCGCCGCTAGAGGGCGGGCTCGCGGCGCGGCGCGGGGAGGGGGAGGTGGGGAAGAGGCGCGGTCGCTCTCCGCGCCGCGCGTCGCTATTGGTGGAGCGGCCGTGTCACTCACGGGTCGCCTGGGTAGCGGGGCCCGCCCCCCTCCCTCCTCCCGCAGCGCCGCGCAGCGCCGACTGGGCCGGGCCGGCGAGCGGAGCTGAGCGGGCCGCGCCGCGCCGGGACCAGCCGCCTCCCGCCGCCGGGACATGGAGGGCGTGCGGCCTGGCGGGGGTCCCCCCGCGGGCGGGCCGGGTTCAGGCTCGGGGTCCGGCTCCGGCTCTTTCCCTTCGCTCTTCCCGCCGGGGCTTCACGGTATCTACGGCGAGTGCCGCCGCCTCTACCCCGACCAGCCCAACCCGCTCCAGGTCACCGCCATCCTCAAGTACTGGTGAGGCGGCCGGAGCTGCGGCCTGGAGGGGGCCGGGGGCTTTGTCTGGGGCTGGGGGGGCCGGGGGGGGGGGGCAGTGAGGCGGGGGGCCTCGTGTGGGGCTGGAGGGGAGCGGTGGGGCCGGGGGCCTCGTGTGGGGCTGGAGAGAGTTTGGGGGAGCAGATGGGGTGGGAGAGTTTTGGGGGCGGCGGTGGGGCTGGGGAGGGCTGCAGCGAGGGGGGAGGCACCGCGGGTGGTTGTGTGCTGAGTTTGGGGGGAGATGCAGGAGGTTTGAGGGTGTGTGGTGGGTCTAGGGGAGGAGGTGTTGGGGGTGTGCTTGGGAGATGTATATGGGGGAAGTTGTATATGAGAGAGTGTGAGGAAGGGTCTGGGGAAGCGTGCACCGAAGAGAGGAGGATACATTGGGTTTTCTGAGCTTCCCTGGGTGGGGGGTGGCTGGTGAGGGCCTCAGCTGGGGCAGGTCATGGGAAAGGGGAGTGTGTGTTATTCAGTGAAGGGGTTCCTGCAGAGGGTGGGGGCCTGGAGTTTCCCCTCCTGGCCAGGAGGCACAAACTTCTGGCCTGGAGCTTGGGCTTTATGAGTATGGCCAGCACCGACTGGAGCGAGCCTGTGTTTGAGCTTCCGAGGCAGATGTGTGCCATCTGTGTACCTGTAAAGCCCACGGGGCAGAGCCAGCTTCTCTTGCCCTTGCGTAGCCATGTGTTAATCGCAGACTGTGACTCTGCTGCTTACCGTCTCTGCTGACACAGTGTCTGACACTAGTAGCAGCAGTTGTTTATGTGGGAGAGTGGCATGAAGGAAGTGCTTGAATGTTTAGCTATCGAGATAAGTGTCTAGTGTGCAAAGGAGTTCGTTTTGCTTTTTGCTATTGCTTTGCTACTCAGCCCCCTCTTTGCCTAAGGGACGTGATCAGAACGCCCCCTGAGTGTTTGCTAGACTTTATTCTGAACAGTCCGTACTCCAGCATGTGAAAAAAAGTTTAGTAAATGCTCAACTTTTTTGTTTACTGTTCACTTTAACCTGTATGTCTGTATCTGACAGAGTCTTGAGCAACAGCAGAATAACATCCTCCCTGTGTTCTGCTTTGGTAGTCAAGCTATTGCTGTTGTCTTCCAGAGAAAGATAATTTTTATGCACTTCTAGAAAGAAATATGTCTGCTAGCCCTTACTGCTTAAGGTCTTTTTTTTTTGTAAACTGCCACAGTGGGCTGAGATGCAATGTTGCAAATCTGAGACATCAAAATACAATTTCTTAATCATCTGTGTGGGTTGGTACTGTAGTACTTTGGTGGTGGTCTGATCAATCTGTTTTTATACCTATTTCTAATCTTAGATGCTCAAGCTTCATGAGTTTCCAGTTGCCTTGGTTTGGGAGTCAGCATTTCTTTTCCATCAACAGCTTAAAATGGTGCTGACTAGAGTGAAGTAAGATTTGTGTGGAATGGAGGGAAGATTTAAGTCTCTAATGAGGAATGGCAGAGACTCTTGTTTGGGAAGAAACCTTGCTGCTTATTTGCTTAAGAGGTTGATTAGGGCGTCACTGCAACTGGAGCTCAAACACTAGAAAAACTGCTATTGGCAGTAATGGCTGGTTGCAAGTAAGAAGTAATGCGAAGGCCTGTTTATCCTGGCATTTTCCACTTAGCAATTCTTCCGACTGTCAGCTCAGCCAGCAGGAGCTGAGAGCTTTGCTTGTAGAAATCATAGGTGAGCTTCTTACTGCTGTCCTGTGCAGGAAATTCTTGTGTGAGGTGGAGCCTACATGGATGCTGCAGGTACTTTCTCTCCCTTTGTTAAGTGAAACTAGGGAGTTTGGTTTTGTTGAGTCTGGTAGAAGGACTTCTGTCACCACTTGCTGGTGGCTGTCCTCTGTCTGGGCTGCCAGCTATTAGTTCGTTTAGATTAGAAGAGGAAATTGCTGAACAAAGTTCCCTGCCTTAGGAGAAATATTGTAACACTAATCAGCTTTTAATTGTACGTATCAGTTTCTCTGTGGTTAACAGCAATTTTTTTTATTCGGGGTGTTGAAGTTACATTCTTCAGCTTGCACAGCAAAACAGGTCCTTACTTCGTAATATTGGAGAATCTGCAGAACCACATACCTGTTAAAAGAAGAGGTTTAGCTGCATGGATTAATTCATGGAACTAGTGTGGGTTTTTTAAAATCCTATTTGCATATCTTGGTGGAGAGTTTGTGATAGCAATCAGAACTTCTTGGAAGAGTTCCTGTCTGTATTTATAAAGGCCATGTGCTGAGGATTTTCTCTTTGTTGATACCTGGCGTCCATTTTTATTTTTAAAATGTAGTTGAGTATCTCTGTGTGAAGTATCTTGGTGGTGAAAAAACAAGTTTGTACTTTCTTTTGTGATAGGTTTTGAAATAGGCAGAATTAAGACTGGGCTATTGGTTTTTGGTCACTCGTCTTGAGTTTAAGCCGTGTACTCAAAGACCAGCATGCTGACCTGTGCTCTCCAGTGCTTGGGGACCATGGTCTGCTCCTGACAGGCTGCCAAAAGTAGCTGTGAGCAGCAGTCCTGTTGTCAGCTGCTGGGAGGTGACTACAAACAATCCACTAAGGACTTTTGAGGTTGAACGGATTAGGAATATTCCAGGTTTTTTTTTTCCAGTTGCAGAGCTGTTTCCTCTTTCCCTGCTTTGGGTTTCCTCTTCCACAGAAACTTCAGAGTGCTCTTAATATCAGTCAAAAGAAGACTCCTGGTGCAGATGCAAATGCCGGGTTTCCCCCGAGGCTGCCCTTCTTGCTCCTGAATGAGCTCCATGAATAGCGAATGTAACAAATTTGTACTGTACCTCTAGCTTTGAAGTTGGGCTCTTCCTAATAAAATCCTCCAACGCTTCCAGCTCTTTGTGTGAACGTGTGTACTGATATGCAGATTGTGATACAAGGTTGAGCCCTGCAACAGCAGCTGTGGGCGGGAGGATGTACCGGAGCAGGAACAGGCATTAGCGGTGCTTGATGAGTTAGCGTAGCAGTGAAACCTGCCGCCGAAACTGGATAAATATCTGTGCTGACTAGCCTTTCCTGAGCATTATTGCCACGGATATGTTCCCAGCTGAGCTCCAGACAGCTGGTTTATAGCTTATGCTGGATGCTCCCACAGTTATAGTGGTTTCAGGATAGGTATATGGCTTGGGTGGGTATTTTTCAAAATTTAGTCCCTGCTGCAGGCTTTTTCATCTAACTGCTGAATTTCACAGGGATTGAAGTTGGTCTAAGTTGTTGTGCAGCGTGTAAACCATGGGGTAGCTAACTCTGTCTGGGTCTGCTCTGGGCAGGACATAGCTTGGGGCAGTGCAGTGCTGTGGGTCCCTGTAGGGCCTTGGCCTTTGGAGAGAAGCGTGGGGTTGCTGGTGGGAGTGAAGGAGAGGTGTCTGGCTCACCTGGTGCAGTCTAGGCAGGGCTGTTTGCTGTCTGCATCAGACCTGATGAATGTGCTTGAGTAGCCCTGGGGAAGAGCGTGCTCAGGGAGCCGTCCCTGTCCTGAAAGCAGGCAGTAAAAAGGTTTGTCTGGCTTGTTGTCAGTGTCAAGTACCTGTGTCAGCAGTGTTCCGGTGCAAATCCTTTGACTCCGAGGTGCTACTAAACCCAGTTTGGAAGCAAGTTCTGTGTGTGTGACGCCTGTGGTGTAGCAGGTGGAGGTGCTTTCCCTTCATTGCAAGTCCTACACATCTGCTTTGACTTGCTAGTCTCTCACACTGATTTGCTGGTCAGTGCATTGACCTCCCGTGCTCTGGAGGCTTGCTGGTCGGGTAAATAATTGTGTGTGTGGCTGCTGCTGTTCCCTGCTGCTCCTCGGGCATGTTCAGGCTCTGGGGAATCCAGATGCTGGCTGGGCTGTTGGTGCCATGCTCTGACCATAGTCACCAGAATGACTGTCCGTGGCAGAGATCTTGGGCTCCAGTGTGTCCTCATGCTGGTGAGAGGGAATGGAATATGTCAGCGGGGAACTTGGAGTTCTTCTGAGTGTTTCAGCTATCACTAGACTTGAAGATCGGGTTTTACCAGGCTGCCACTGAGCATCAAACCCTTCTCCATCCCAGGGTCTAACATGCATTTCCCATGCTTTCTCACCAGCTTGCCTTTTATGCCGTAAAGATGCTTCTTGTCCTACAAGAATGCTGCGTAATTCTGACTTAGCCCTCAGCAGTGGATCTCTGTGCCATTGCTGGGGGTGGGATGCTCACCTCCTCCATCCTGCCCTGATATCCTGAGCTGCATCCTTGGTTGATTTACTGGGAGCTGGCCCAGAGCCACTGTGGTGGCCTTACGTGACTTAAGAGGAAGGAGGCTGTCCTAGGGAAAATCATTCATCTTAGATAACCCCGCTCTGCTTTTGTTTTCCTGCAGCAGTAGGAGGGAGGCAGCACAGCTGCCTCTCTCTGTGGAGCTGATCTATTTGTGCAGACTTGATACGGTTGGGCAGCAGGAGGTGGACAGAGGATTTCAAACAGTGCGTCACTGTCACTAGAGATCTGTGTGGAGTATGTGGGTGCCTCTGGAAACAACAGGAAGCCTTCTCTCATGGCCCTCCCTGGCACCATCTTCCCTGTAGGTGATAAGCTCAGGGAGTCCCAAAGTGCTTTAATTCTCCTCAGAACTCATCCTTGAAAGCACCTTCCCACAGGTGCTTTGCATGTCAGCTGGACCGGGTGCTGGTTGGCCTCTTCACAGACCCATGAGCTACTGGCAAGTGGTGGGTCCATCTCTCCAGCCATGGTAACGACTTCTCCAGAGAATCTCCTGTGGAGATGCACAAGTGCCACTGCTATGTGGTGAGGCTGGTGCAGAATTGGGAAGTGGCTTTTCAGCACCTCTGTTCTGCAATGCCAGCCACTCCAGCTCTAAAAAATGTTGTCTTCTCAAGGGTCTCTCCTAAATGAACTTCAAGAAATTGCTGTACTTGGTGAACACGATCTAGGGGTAATTGTGCAAGCTTGGGGTTAAACCTCTATGCACAGATTGCCTCTTCTGAAACCAGTGGGTGTAACTCTGACTTTGACTACTGGCAGCCTGGTTACAGCAGCTGTGTTGTACGTAATGGTGGTACACAAACGCCCTGGGCTAGTGAAGGAGACGCCTGCACATCCTGCAGCCTGCAGCTGATAGAGTCAGGGTCTGAACAGATGATGCAGATGAGGAGAATTGGTGTGTGATGAGTGGTTTGAATGAAGGGCATCACCTTAGTTTGGATTTTCTGGTTTGGAGCAGTTGAGAGTAGTTTACTTGAAGAAAAAGTGAATCGGAGGCAGGAAACGGTTAAACAGCTGCTCACGCTGCTCCATAAATGCTTGTGGTAGGTGGTTTGCTGTCCTGTCTCTTCTTGCTTGCTTCTACCTGTGTGTTTTATGACTGACAGGGCAAACAGCAATCAAAACAGCCCAACCCATTCCTCCCTTTAGTGGGGAGCTGAACTGCCTCTGCACTGGCAGACGTGGTGGCAAGTGGCGGGAGGAACGCGCTGGACTCCCAGCTGGCCCAGTGGCCTCCTTTCCGTGTGCCCTGTAACGGCAAGGGTGGCTGCAGGTTGTGGTGATGGCTGTGTGAGATTGTCTGGCAGTGCTCCACTGCCTTTTAAGTAATGTTCCTTTAAGGAACCCGTTCTAGTGTTGAAGCAGAGGGTGCAGTGATGCTTTTTACTTGTTCTGGATTAGTGCAACACATGTATTTCACAAGTTCTGGTAGTAATTTTTCTGAATCAATGTTTTTCTCCTCCACCATTTTAACTGTCATGCCTCTGTTCAGAAGCATGGATTACTTTCTTCAAAACTGAGCTATTTCAGATTCTGATTTGAGGAGTAGCATCGGTGGTGTTTTTTAGTTGAGATATGTGCCTCTGGACTGAATTAAGGGCTTGCAGTGCAGATACAGCTCTTTTACTAGTACAGCTCTTACTAGTACAGCTCTTTTACTAGTAAAATTTTCCAATTTTCTTTGTGTTTTGTGGAAGCTTTAATCTGATTTTCCAGGGGTTTGTATGCTTTAACATTAAAAACATTGTACTATGTTGCACACATGTGCTTTGCCTTCTTGTGCTTCTTGAAGCTTCCTGGCCTTAACCCAACCTTTCTCCTCAACTGTTTTACTTCTTTAGAGATAACTCGAACATGCTAATTTCATTTTTTGTCACTAGCTATGTTTTAAAGCAGGCCTTTGCACCACCCGTTGTAGCACCTGTGGAGACTTCCCATTTGTCTTGAATCAACCTAAGAATCTTTCTGTTTGTAATGCAGGCTGGGAGGACCTGACCCTCTGGACTACGTTAGCATGTACAGAAACCTGGGAAACCCAGCGCTGAACGTTCCTGAGCACTGGCACTATGTCAGCTTCGGGTTAAGTGACTTGTATGGAGACAACCGAGTACATGAGTAAGTGTCGTTTAAGTTCTGTTACTGTGTGTTGTGTTTTAGGGGAGTGGAGGTATAAACCCTGTTCTGCTGTTCTTATTATTGGAGCAGCTGGTTTTCTGCTGACAATACCTTATGCCTGGTCTTGCAAGGGGTGACATATATCTGTTCTTGGATGTAGGAAAATTACTGTGTTCCCTTCAGCTTGGAATGCATTATGTCCTTGTCAGTGTTAAGCAGAGTGATTTTATTTTTATTTTTTAATTTCTTTTAACTGGTTGAGAAGTTGGATTTGAATTTTGTTCTTAACTGAATGTCTTGTGTTTTTCACTCTTGGTAGTCTGTTATGGTCATACGCTTAAATCCCAACCCCTCCCTGTGAATGTTAAATGCCTTCCTCTGGAAAACTGCTGTAAGGGCATTTTTCCTATTGCTGGCACAGCAGTGTTACTGTCTGGACTGCCACCCCAGTGGCTGCTGTGTAAAGTGCCAATTTGTGTAACAGAAGCATAAAATACTAATTGTTTGACTGTCTTTTCTCCAGTAATTAAATGATTATCTTAGCTTGTTGGTATAGATGGCATTTAGCAGGCATTTTGTGTTAGACCAGGCAAGCAGCATGATCTAACTTTATTGCCTTTCTTTTACTGACCTTGCTCTTAACTCCAGTTAAAGTAAGTAGCAGGAGCCAGGCTGTCATGGGGCTGGGAACATGGCCTTTCAGCTAGCCAGAAATGACAGAAGGTTTCTGCTGTTGCTCTTTAGTGAAACTGTCTTTGTGCTGTTTCATAGTTGCAGGATAAACGACCTTGGTGAGTGGTGTGGCAAAGGCCCTGGTTTGCTCACCCAGGCTTTCCTTTCTGTTGTTTGTCTTGGTTAAGATTCAGCCACCAGTTTTTTTCATCCAGGTGCTTCTCTTGCAACAGCAGCAGACAGGCAGTTTCTTTAACCTGACCCATGTCCTCAAGGCAGTTTCTTCTGTTTTTTTCTTTCCCCTCATGTTTGTGGTTACAGAAATGTTTTTCAGAAGACAAATTTCTTAAGACTGGAGTTTATGCACAACTCTGGTGACACAGATCTGCCTGGGACACTTAACCAACACATCTAACAACAAACCCACGTTCTTAGTAGCTGGGGCAGAGGAAAGGTGGGACAAGTGAGAGAAATTAAATGAAGTTAAAAACTTCCTTCCCTTGCCTTCCACAAGAGAACCTAACCATGGACATGCAGACCTTCGTGTGGTACCATTGTTCTCAGATCATGATATTTCATCTTTAATGCTGAAAATCTGAGGCTGCCAAGGGTAGGAGATCTATGTTTGCCCACTTTGTTTTGATGGGACTAGTTTTGGAGGGAAGAAGTGGTGTGGTGACTTTCTCTCTTTTCCGTGGTGAAACTATTTATTCTCTGCTTAGAGTCTTTCCTGATGGTTTTAGGTGAGAGCAGGGAGTGGACATGAGAGTTTCACCTGAAGACATGAAGGATAATAATTTTTATGAGTGAAGACGCAAATTATGTAAAGACAAAGCCTCGTTGTACCTGGCCCATGCTCTGGCTTCTCAGGCCCAAAACCTGTCTGCTAGACCGAAACCTGTTGTTCTTCTGTAAATGGAAAGCTTGAGGGTGGAGGAGTGAAATTATCACACAGATAGAATGTCACAACTTTAAATAACTTCCTGGCACAAGACCTCCTAATTTTTCATACTGTCATATGGTTTGCTCTGGATATTTGGACTGAGACAGTGGAATATGCCTTTTGCTGGTTGCATGGCACAAGAATTAAGCCCCTGTCTCCAGACACAGGCTGTGGGCAATTTCCAAAGCCTGCTGAGGGAAGCAGGAGCAAAGTCTGCGCCGTGCTCAGGGAGGTCTGAAGCCCCCGAGTGCCCTGCATGTCCGTGAGCCTGGGAGGAGGCGTAGAGAGCTGCTGTGCCTGGGCTGCCCTGGCACCGCGTGGCCGGAGGCTGCTGCAGCTGGGCACTGCAAGCACACGGCGAGCCCTCGCTGCTGCGCTGCTTTGGGGATGTTGGCCGCAACCTCTTGAGCGCAGGCCCGCTCAGATCCAACAGAGTGATCTCTGTGCCCTGAGTGCACGTGTGTGTTTCCCTTCTCTCTGTCGCACGAACAGGCCTCCCGGCTCCAGAGCAGTGTCACTTGCCCTGTGATGTTGAGCTGTCTGCCATCTCACCCAAAGGCCTCATTCTTGCCACTGCAAAATGTAGCACTACATGTGCTGTTGAGAAACTGACTCAGCTTTTATGGCAAAAAGTCTTAATATACAATTACGCACGTGCTAAAACTGTCAAAACCTGCACATCTCGTACACGCTCGACCTGCAGTTATCACCGGGTAGGAGAGCGCTGTAGGCAGCCAGAGAGAAGATTGTCAAAGGTGCTGAGCACTCGCCAGCAATTCTTGCTCCCAACAGCAGTTGCTGTTTGCTGACTACTGAGAACACGGCTGCCATGTGAACGGCACATCCCCAGACCAGCGCTGCGTGCACACTGCAGGAACGTAGTGGTTTTCCTGCGTGTTCACGAGGCTCTTGTTCTCTGGCAGGGAGTTTAATAAAGCCTTTGTTTAAGAAAATGGGTATTAGTCTCTTTATTACTTGAAGGACTTTGGGATTCTGCTGTCCGGGGTAAAGCATGCTGCGAAGTAGTTGGCAGGATCATGGAGTGACAGGGGAGTTGTTTAAATATTTGGGAGATTTCCTTAAAACTAGTGTGGCACTGAACTCCGATTGACTGCCCTGCACTCTGGAGATAAGAGACGTTTGTGGGGTTTTTTTTGTTTCCCAGCTCTCTGCAAAGAGTGCAGAGCTGGATATGCTTGTGACAGTCAGCAGGGTTCCTAAACAGGGATGTGCTTCCCTATCCTTGCAGTTCTTCATCCTTTAGAAGGGGAAGGATAGTACACTGCCAAAGGTCTTTTTAATCTCCCAACTTGGCTTTGGGTAATGTACAGCTTATTTCTTGTGGGCCTCTTCTGGTAATGCAGTACAATCTAGATCAATTATAATGCAGTATTACATGAAAAGGACTTTTTGATTATTTTTTTTTGAGCGAACTTACGCTGAGTTGGAGGCCCCTGTATTTTTATTTATAATGGAATAGCAAACAGATGTAGCAAGTAATGTGAAAATGTTGACTTTAATTTATATTTTTTAATAAGAACCTGAAAAGTCTGAAGTGGAGCTCTCCCTGTGCCTCCTTGTTGACAGATTTATTTTCAGTTAAAGCAGCACTGTTTCCTGCTCTGCTTAAATATCAACTATTCTCTGCTTACAGAACTGTTCTGGTTTTAAGAGTCCACAGAATAAGATGAGAGAAATCTAGGAATTTCAAACCAGGAAACCTTTTCCATTTAGAACCACTCAGTGTTTCATGGTATAATGGCAACCATGACACCAGCTGTGCTGGGCTGATCGCTCTAAAAGTCCTAAATCATGACGTCATGACAGCGTTAGGGAACCACAGGGCTTTCAGTGGGATTTCACACCAAGCTGCTTGCATGGAAGTAAGTCTCTCCAGTTGAGCATGCTGCGCAACTTGAGTGGCAGCAGAAATCCTTCCGGGATATTTTTGCAAGTTTTGCTTCATTTTTAACTTTTTCTGTCTACTTTAAAATCAAAACCAATGAGTAACTTCTTGAATCTGTTCAGCGGGGTTAGAGTAGAGCATTTTTTTGACCGTGGTAAATGTGCGCGTTGCTGGCGGGGAGCATCTGGGCAGTGCAGTTGTGGGAGAGGAGGTGGGTCCTGCACCCTCCTTCACCCCTTGCCGGCAGCTACTGCCCCACAGCGATACTGGCAGCAAGGAACATGCCCCCGTGTGCCTGCACAAAGCGTGGTGCCTCGGCTGGCGATTGCAGATTTGTGCTCCGATGCCAGATCACTGTCAGGGCCGAGGCACACTTTGGTTTCCAGGCACGATGGTGACTTCTGCCTACATGGAGAACGGGTGCCGGAGGAAAGCAGAGTGAGCAGGCGTAGCCAGACTCAGACTCTGTCAGGGACAGAGCCAGCTTCAGCTTCTGCAGTGCCACGGCACACTCCAGCCTGGGGCGCAGGGGTTTGCAGGGCTGTCCGGGGAGCTAGGAAGTGACGTCTGTTTTCACCCGACCGACTTCTGTCTCCAGTTTGCTGTAAGGCCAAGGCTGAATTTCCAATTAACTGTTCCTTCAGTTCAAGTGCTCCCCCTTTTTGTTAATGGTTTCAAAAGTGCGCGGAAAATGAGAACTGTGATGCGATAGAATTCCTGAAAACCTTGAATAGTCCTATTTGTATTAAAATTGCAAGGTTGTAATTCAGAGCCACAATAGAAAGCGAGGCTTAAATTATGGCTAGGTTGGGAGATAAGATTTGTATTTGTGGCCTTCCCACATCCTGAGAAGAACCATGCCAACTGTGTTTTGATGTTTAGCAAATTCCAATTTTTATGCAAATGCCAGTAATTGGGTTTCCTGATCTACACAAATGTCCTATTGACAAGCATGGTGTTTTTTCTTGTTTTGTTTTTTTGTGTGGTTTTTTGTTGTTGTTGTTTTGGGTTTTTTGTTGTGTGTGGGTTTTTGTTTTGTTTTTTTTGTTGTTGTTATTGTCCTGGCAGCTAGCCAGGAGCTGAAGCAGCAGCATCCTATTTGCATAAAACGGGAGAGATTACAGCTGCCTTCATCTCTCATACAGATGCAGGGTACCACCCGTGGAGACAACAGGTTCCAGCTTGCTGGGGTCCTTTTGATTTGAGCTGCTTTCTGTTTGGATCAGGAGGGAGCGGTGCACGTCGGGATAACTCTTGTCTCTGTGGGTGGTGCCTCCCTATTAAAGGTGAGGGTAAGCGTGAGCCTTTAAAGATCTCGGTCCAGCTTGTGTTCTGCTTGCTTGTATAGAGCCTCTGAATGACCTTAACTTGTAAAAGGGCAAGGATGCTTGTTAGAGCTGGGAGGAAGAAAAAGGAGTGCAAAACTGGATCAGGTAACAAATGCAAGTCTTGCAGAGGGGTGGATGTTTTCTGGAAGGCTTTTTCCGAGTGTGAAAGGAGTTTGAAAAAGAGTATTTAGAAAATAGCCTGGATGTTGGAGCGAGCACTCTCCTTTGAGTGCGTGCTGGCTTCTTTGAGCCTGCATGAATGTAGGATGGAGTGGTGCTGACAGCTGTCACTTTAGTGGCCTCTTAGTTCTGTAGCTTTTCATAAATTGAAAAGCTCACTGCCCTCAGCTTGCCAGCCTTTAGCTTTAAATTTTGGTATTTAATAGGTCCCCAAGTGCTTTATAAACCTCATGCCTAAAGCACTGCTGAAATATTACACCGAACTCCAAGGTGACAGTGAATGCTTTTAAAATGGTGGAGACTGACTCCATCCCTCTGTGTTTTCATGAAAATGCAATAAAATAAGGGGCCTTTGGGAAGACAGTCAATTGGAGAGTGGTGGTGGTTGCTGTGGATCCATTTTTTCAGTTAAAATTTTGTGGAGTTTAGCATGTCTACCTTGGAGAGATGAAAGATGAAGTCAGTTTAGTTTGGGAGTTGAGCCTAGAATTCAAGGAAAATTTAAATCCCAAGGTCTTCTTCTAACTCTCATGGTGTCCAGTTTCTTTCAAGTGTGATGTTGAAGCATACTGCACACAGAGGAAGCTGAGGACTTTCTTAAATAATACCATAGACGTGTAAACCCTCCCTTGTTCATCCTAATTTTGTTTCACAAGGCTATTAGTTTTGAAGTTCATGGACACCAACTGCGTCAGGACTGACTGTGTGGTAGCTGCTTCAGCCGACCCACCAAGGAAGTGAGGCTGAGTTTTGAGGACATATCCTCAAGTTGAGGATCAGGACATGGTAGTTCTACTCCTGGGTCAGACTTCTGTGAGGTGTGACTGTGATGAGTTGATTCTGGGGAACAGCCACAACAGCAGTAAAATTTGGGGGATCTGTGGTCACCCTGAGGAGCTTTTACCAGGTCTCCATAAACTTCCTGGTTTGTGTTGCCGTGGCTTTATCTGTGGGAATTGATCTTTAGCCAGTGCACTGAGAAATGTTTTTTTTCTGTGTACTGTTGCTGGAGGTGGAGCATCTGCCCCAGCCAAAGGGCGTGACATGGAAGAGGCTGCTGGTAAGCATCAACTTAGGAAAGAGGTACAAGAGCCAGGACTTGAGGAGGGAAGAGTCCAAGATGAGCACCGTACTCTGGATTTCTCTTTTCATCCTGGGTCTCTTGTCTGTCTATCAAAGATTGACTCCAAATGTAACGCTCATTTTATCAGTTGGTCTTTTTTCTGAGGCAGATTCA
Organism: Trogon surrucura; assembly: GCA_020746105.1. Taxonomy (NCBI): domain Eukaryota; kingdom Metazoa; phylum Chordata; class Aves; order Trogoniformes; family Trogonidae; genus Trogon; species Trogon surrucura. The sequence continues at coordinate 14,460,330 of CM036621.1, read as the reverse complement.
TGGCAAAGTGGGAAGGGAGGGGCCGTGAAGTTATGAAGTTCTGTGACAGAAAAGTATTTCCTTTTAATGGCAGCTTATTTGAGAATTCGTTGGAGTTGAAATGCATAGTTTACCTGCAGAGGGGCAGTAAGATCTGTTTTTTAACAGATTTATCTTGTGGTTCCATTTTTTTTTTCCACATCTATAAAGATATGAGCGAGACTGAGCTTTTCCCAAAAGGAGGATCCTTTTAACAGGTCTTGCCTCTGTGGATTCTCTGATGTCTAGAAATACAGTTGTGCTTCTGCTGAAACTTGCTTCCTGGGAGTGTCTGTAGATCCTTCTCTTCTGTCTCGCTGCTTGGATCTGCCTGCTTTGTGGAAATGTGGTATTTTGGGGAGAACTCCTCCTTTGAAGGACTTGATTGAATTTGACCAGAGTTCAAAAACTGCAGGGGCATTTTAAAGCAGCACATGCACAAGGGTGAGCACGTAAGGTTCATTTCCTTATTTCCCAGGCGAAACCCAGTTAAACCAAGCGTCATGCCTATTTACATGCCCCATTGACGATGTCCCTCTAACGACTGAGGGAATGCACCGGGACTGTTTAAGACTTGTGTTGCTCTGCTGGAGGCAGACCTCCCTTGAAGCTATGGTCACCGTGGGGAAATCTTTTTTAGTTCCTCCCAGGCAGAGTGCACTTGGCTCCCAAATGTCATTTGTTGGAGGTAGTTAGCACCGTTAATAATATGAAAGATGTAGGCCACCTACGGAGAGAAGTCTGCTGCGCACCGCAGTCTGTCTGTGTTTGCGTGCAGAGGTTGTGGGACGCGAGCACACTTGAGCTGTGCTAGATTTGGAGGGTCTTTTTAAAATTTTTTTTTAAATGTTGAAGGAAATTTGTTTAACGTTTACAGCACGGTAGTTGAATTTACAAGAAGGGCTGCTTTCAATAAAGAAAAAGGAAAAAAGATTGGAAGTAGGTTTATAGCTGAGTGTTACTGAAGGCAAGCCCCGCTTCCTGTTCGGTAGCGCATCTGTACGCGCGTCCTGGTAAGATGAGCCTCTTGCTGCCACGCAGAGGAAGGGGCATAGTGTTCTGCATCCTTTCTTTTTGTCAGCAGAACTTTGACATTTATGTTCTTGGCATATGTGAGGAGAGCTGGCCCGAGACGGGGCTTCCTTGCTCTCATCTCCCAGCTGGGTTAGTGCTGAATGACGTGGGAGAGCTTGCAGGCTCTGCTCTCCCAGCGAGTTCAGCCTGCTGGGAAGAGAAGCAACTGGGGATCAAAGTTGAGTTTTCTAATGAAAAATTGTTTTCCCTGATAAAGATCTCTTTAGGATATTCTAAAAAGCAAGAATTAAAAGATAGTGGGCTTTTTTTTTCAGTGGGACATGAAGGTAAAAGCCTTTTTTGAGCTGTGTGGCCATTCCGGCTGTGAGATCAAAGGAGAGTTGACTTCCTTATCCCTTTGCTGCCTAGAAGAATGATACTAACAAAATGGGCATTTGAAGAGATGCATCTGAATGCTGTTATTCATACCTAATCCCCTTTTTTTCCCCAACGCAGATTTCGTGTTGAGACCATGCCTTCCTGACTGGTGCTAGAATAGTCTGTGTTTCTTGATGGGACAGTGGTTACAGCTGGTAACCACAGATTACCACTGGTAATAAAATTACCAATTTTATTTGAAAACTTGAGCTATTGCCATTTCTTTCTCCTAAGCTGGAAACGCCATCGCAATTACCTAAGTTGGGCTGCCTCTCTACTGTCATCTCAATTTTGAATCGAGGCCGAATAGGCAGTGACACTAGGCTAACAAAAGAGGGCTGCAAATCTTTGGTGGTCTCCCATTCAGATGGTATTCCTTTCCTTGGACAAAGGGGTGGCCAGGGCTCCCAAGTGCCACTCTGCCTCCAGGGATGGTAAACAAGGAATGGATCGACTGGTGGGAGGTGTTTTTTGATCACTTGACAAAGCTGGGTAGATGGGATAGCACCTGACAAAGGGCTGAGATTTAAAGGAAGATTTTGCAAGGGCTCTTAAGAACAGCAACAAAAAAAAATGTCCAGAGAACTGGGTTTTTTTGCAGGATGTAAACAGGGTGGGCGGAGGTGAGGGGGGACTTGGCTGTTCTTGGGGAGCTCTGATTTAAGTCCAGAGGATAGAGACGAGGGAAGAGTGCACAGATGGCTCATTGTTTGTCTCTCGCAGCATTCTTGCACTGCCAAAGCGAAGGGCAATTGTTTTAAAATCCCTTTTGCAAAGAGCGCTGTTTGCTTTTCAGCTATCCCTCGTCCCTGTGATGCAAACTGTAAACCAGAGGGGCTGGTCTTTAACACCCATTTGTCTTGGAGGGTCAGTGCTCTGTCCTAGGGGCCCAGGGCAGTTGCTGGGCTGTGAGGCATCACTCCAGTAAGGCACTGGGGAAGGAGTGTGCCCCTGGGAAACGTGCTGCAGCAGCTGGGGAGAAGGTGAGAACAAAAGGATGCACATGGAGGGGCTGATGCAGAGCCCTGTCGGGGCTGAGGAGCTTTACCAAAGCTATGAAACGTGACATGAAACTAGCACGTACCTTACCTGCAAGGATGTCTCTGTATAGTACAGTTTTCTTAGAGAATTTCATGGGTTTTGCAGCAAATAATTTGTTAGTATAGAGAAATACTGCTGTTTCTACCCTGTTGTTCTTTCTACTGCTCCGGTTGCACTGGCATAGCTCGTTCCCCTCCTCCCCTGTGAATCGTTGTGGCCTTTCGAGAGCAGGGGCCTTTTTTGGCATAGTCGACAAAAATAAACCATAAAGGCGGCTGTTGTTATGAATAAGGCTCAACAGGGGAATTTTACCAGTAGAACGACAGCAAGATAATTATACTGGTAGACTCGTTACAGTAAATTTCCTCATGAAGACAAGCCTTAAATTGACATTTCCTAGCTAAGTTAAATCCATATGTATAATTTTATTACACAAAAATATGTCTCTGGGCCTTGAATTCTTTTTTACCCAGAAGAGTAATATTAAGCAGAAAAACGAAGAATTAAATGTTCAGAGATGGATGGGGGATTTTCTGTAACAGAGTGGTTGTGATGAGCTGTATGCTGAGTTCTGCTTTACGGGGTAGGTTATTCCTCCTAAAGTGATCAGGAACATGAGGAGCGTGTTTGTGCTTACCACACTAAAAGGTAAGTGGTTCTGAAATACGCTGTAAGTTGACATCTCTCTCCCAACTTTACTCCTGTTTGTAAGAGAAGCTGAGTCTTTTTGCAGTTTCCATAACTGAAATGGTTTGGCTGAGAGGCAAAACTGTTTTGCCACTAGTCAGAATCTTTAGGGGGAAGCCTGGAGCCACGGAAAGGAAGGGGAGGAATGATGCCTTCTTTCCTCCTTTGTTTGATTTAAAGAGGCCAAGATTTATTTTATCCTTTTGAGTTTTGTCTTGCGGTGGATGGAGTCTGTGTAACATTCACAAGCCATGTGTTTATTTCTATAGATCAAACATATCAGCTCATGATTCCTACCTCTGGAAGTTTCCAATGCTCAAAAGGAATAATAGTCTTGCAGGAGAAGCTTAACACTTAAAGACAGATTTAATAAAAAATAAAAATGTATGTAGTAGTTTTAATTGCAGCTGTCTTGTGTTTCCCTTTTGGGAGTCTATCACCAGCAGTCTGGTGTTTTCTTTTCCCTGGAATTACAGCCCAAGCTCCAAGGGCCTTTCCCTGCTAGTTTAATTGGTTAAGATCTCTTCTGGTGCTCATTGCTGTGTTTCTGACTGCATCATTTTCAATGAAATGAGACTATGTAGCAGCTTAGGAAATATGGAAGTATTGTTGTGATTTCCACAGCTAATGAAGTGAAAGATCAGGAACTGAATCCTGTATCCAACAGGGTACTCGGGTGCTTAAACCTCCTTGAATTCTGTTGCAGTTCAGGCTCCTAAAGGCTCCTAAATACCTTTTATGTCTCAAGCTCATTTATTGGACAGCTGAAACTTAATTGTATGAGAGTCCTAAAAATGGGATCAAGGGCATGCTAAAGTTTTCTTCCATGATTTTTTTTTTTTTAATGTGTTCCTTAGCCAGCAGGAGAGTAATGGGAGACACTGGTATTTATATTCTGTGGGATACGTTGGAGCCCTGATCCTTGCCTGAGACTTTGAGGCAACGATGGGAAAAAAAACCTTAGCTGTAGCTGTCAGTGTATCTTCTGGCTTTGGGGTTTTCTCTTATTCTCTCCACCTTCCCATACTGCTTTTGAAAGCCGCTTTTGTTATGTGAATGGGTTCCTCCCAGCAGCTGCAGAACTTTCCACAGTAGGAGCTAGGAAGGAGCCAGCAGACACTGCAAGGAGAGTCGGTGCCCTTTTCCCAGCTGCTCACCAAGCAATACGGTCCTTCCCAGCCACAGCTGCCTCCAACTGGCTCTTTACTTACATTCTCTTGCCTGAGGAGGTTGCAGCTGAGCCCTTAGGTGAAGTTTTGGAGATGCATTACCATTCCCTGCAGGTTCTGCAAAGACCAGTGAGTTAGCGTGAAGGATTCAGTCCCAACATGAAATGAGATCTGGGTGCAGATTCTGCCCTAGTGCGCTATAGTGACCCTGTGCCGTGTTTGTGGAATCACCTCCAGCTCAGGCCAAATGTTCTGCTGGACCTTGTAGAAACGAAGGACAAGTAGCTCTGAAGTGCAGCATAAATAGACATCTTCAGTAAAACGTTAAAGTAGAGATCTTGATAAACTGGTTTTTTTTTCACTAGTTCCCTGCTCTTGTTCTGCGAATACAATAGTAAATCCTTATTGTACTCCAAGCTATTCTTTCCAGATCCTTTCAGCAGACATTAAGATGATGCAACTTGGCTGTAACTTCCCTGGACCATTGCAATGAGAATGTTTGCACTTTGCCTGCGGTGCCGAGAAGCACAACCTCACTTGCCATGCTAACTGTGCTTGCGAAGTGCTGCAGGTGGTGATTGAGAACCTGCTCTTGGGGACACCTCAGCTGGATTGGAATGGGTTCCACTGGCCATGAGGTGTGAAGTCTGGATGGCTCTGTGGAGAAGTGTGTGAGCCCTCAAGCTGAAAAGCACAGCTAGTCCTCTAGTCATTTTATTCCACACAGATTTTATTTTTTTATTAATATGATTTTTTGGGAGTCATGCAAGTGAAATGGTTTGGTCTTGTTGATTTAGTTATGATTCTAAGTCGAGATCAAACCATCCTCTACTGGTATAGCTACATCCATGCACTATAAACCAGAGAAAATAAGGTCAGCTGCCCTCATGTGGACACCTTTTGCTGGAGTAGAGTGACAGATCCCATGCAACCTCCTGTTTCACATTTTGTTGTTTTAGTCATTTCCCATGTTTGGTATTTGTCCATGCTGTGCAGAATGTGGAGTTAATTTCCCAGCTTTTGTGACCTTGATAGATGGAGTATATAAGCATTTCCTATATGGTGAGTGTGTCATACTACTCTTTGAAGCAGGGAAATAACATCGTTTTACATCTGAGAATCGAATCCCTAAGTAATTTGTTGAGGAGGGTGGAAAGGTTGGAACAGACGAGATTTAAACTCAAGTCATCCGGATGCTGTTTTAGAACTTTGAGAGTATTCTCGAGTTTCGTGACTTAGTGTTAATAATGAAGCAGATGGATCCCTTTGGCACTGACAGGGCCATTGCAGCCCCTTGCCCTTAATCCATGCCCATTGTCCTTACATGCCTGAGTCTGGAAGGCGGTGATAATGCTTCCAAGTGCCTAGAGCTCCAAGAGATTACCCTCCAGAATCTAAGCAGGGTCCTATCCTCCTTCTAGGTGCTTCTGTGTTCGTGGTGTGGACAGCTGAACCTCAAAGAAGCAACCTCTATATTTCCTTAATTTGCAGCCCACGATGAGTGACCTGAAAACTGATGGTGATTTACTTTTTAACATGGCAGGCTGCAGAGAGCATAGTTTAGGAGCTAAGTATAGGAACCGCTTCTGTCAAAATGAATTTTACTTATGTGTTCATGAGTTTTCAGCTGTGGATCTTACCAGCTCGGTTTTGGACAGAGGGTGGCAGTAGTAAAAGTTCATACCTGTGCTCTTGGCTGTGATGCTTCATAAGATCACAACAATTCCCATGCTGCTGTGTCTAAACCCGCTGGAAACCCTTATGGTATTGCTGTGTAGTTCATGTGACGCTGTCTCTGATAGTTTTGTCAGCAGAGTTAGGAGCAAGGTCGTCTTGACTCTGTAGTCTGAAGGTTGAGAGGAAAAATCAAATTCATCTGTGGTATCAACATTCATTATTCACAGAAACACCTTTTAAAAACAAAACTTAAAACTATGGATCTCTAGGCTTATGGGGGAAGATTGTCACCAGGTGACTTTTGAAGAAACTGACTAGTAAAATGTGTGAAATCAGTGTTGTGCGTGTGTGAGTGCAGTTTAAACTGAAGTCTCGTCTTCTGTCTCTGCCTCCTAACAGCACTTCACTCGCTGAATGGCAGCTCAGTGAAGCACCATTGTTTTCATCAGCATGAACTGATTCACAAATTTTACTCAGATCTATCTTGATGTAAGTTTCCTAAGCAGAACTTACATGAGTACTTCGCAAAGCTGAGAAATCTGCCTCTTAATAACTGCAGAGCAAGCGCCTCTGCATCTGGTTGGATTCAGATGTTGGAATAATTCTCTTAAAAGAATTTCAGTTGCTGTTTCTAGAAGAGCTTTCCGTTTGGTTGATGGCTTACACATTTGATAGGATGTACTGCAGGAGCAAGCTCTCAGCGACAGCTTTAGGCATCGTCAGACTGACGTGTTGAGCACCACATGTCGCTTTCTGGCCTCGATTTTACATGAACAGAAATCTTTGAGCATGTGTTATTTTTGCATTTGTATTTACCCTAATTTATGCGTGAAGCCTTTTCTTAAATGAAACTAGAAAGGAGTCCAGTAAAACCCTGTGTGCAGGTTTGGGGTGGTGAGAGCTTGTGGAATTTCCTGTTGAGCCCTCTGAAGAGGTAACCATCTGATGTCCAGATAACCACCCCCTGCTTCTCTCAGATGTTTTTATATTTTTTTTATTTTTTTTTCAAGTTGATGCTTCTTTCAATGCCAAGAGACAATCCGGAAGAATATGTGAGTAAGCAGGTGGGTTTTGGCTGAAGTAACTTTTCTGGATACTTTCTTAAGCCTTTCATGTAGAGAGGTTGCTGTGCCCGTTTTCTCAAGAAATTGCTTCACAGGAACTTCCGAGCACGCTGTCGGGGCTCCCGGGTGAGGCTTTTGTATTGTCTGACAGCTGCACTAAACCCAACCGCTTCCTCTTGGGCAAGATGCTGGAAGCACTGGGTAGGGGCACTTTTTCTTTTTTCCCCTGAAGCTCTGGAATCTGAGAGTCATTTGCTTATAGTGGGAAGACCTTGTGTAATGCACCTGGAGCACTGAAGTCAGAAGACTGACTCTCTTCATAATCTTGTTTGGGGCACATCAGCCCTTGCCTGATGTCCTTGATGGGAGACACTAAGGTGTTCAGCTCGATGGCTGCAGCAGCCCACTGAAGGCTTCTCGGTGGGTTTTAGGCAGGAGACCACCCTTTGTGCTGCTGCTTTGTGCACAGATGTGGGCAGTGGAAGGGAAGTGGTGTTTGTCTTGATTTTTCTCAGGGAAGACCTGTGAAGTCAAACATTGAGTATGCTGGTGCGTTTTGCTAAAGCAGTCCTCCGTTGCTAAATACCTTCGCTAGTTTAATAGAAAAATCTTCTCGGGATGGTGGCTAGCCATGCACTCTGAAAATGCTGGTGGGAGTTGGGCCTTGGAGTGCTTTTGTCGAGCAGAATGGTAGGCACTGCCCATCTGGAGTACTGAAAGCTATGGACTGATAATTCCTGGGGCTTTTTTGGGGGGGATGGTAGAAGTAAAACTGTTTTCTGATGGAAATAACAGCAGCTCTTCCTCATGCCAGGCTTAGATGCGCAGCGATACTGTGTTTCTGCAGCTTTGAAGCTACCAGAGCAGTTTACCAGTGGCAGAGCAGGAAACTGTCTCTTTGTAGAAGATGCGGGGAAATGCAATTAGGGAGTTGAAGCACGAGACATCTTAAGTGGCTTCACATAAGTAGTGGTGATGGAGCTGAAAACTGAGGCTGGGACAAGTCAGTGCAGAGCACTGTGAGCCTGCCCTTGCTCTCCAGAAGTGACCTGGTTTATCTCCCTGGAGCTGCTGGGAGTAAAGCTGAGGCTTCTGAAAGTGCAGTCCTACCTATCCCCAAGTACCCTGAAAGAGCTTTCTTGTTCTCTGGCTGAAATAATCGTAGTGAAGGGCCAGCATATCCCTACGTAAACTCCCATTTTCAGGGATTGGTATACACATACTCTTAAACTCTCAAAAAAATAAACACCTCGTACACTCTGCTCCCTGTCCAGAGCTGTGCAGCTTTCAAAAGCAGCATTTCAGAAATGTGGCCATTTTGCACTGCAGCGAAGCAAATCTTCTCTCATTTCTTGCAGAAGTGAGAATGAAAATGCTTTGGCAAATAGCTTTGATTTAAACTGAAAAGCCTCTGGTTTTCAGAGCTGCTTTTAGAGCAAAGGGCTACTTTGGCTTTTGATCCTCTTAAGCTGGGTTATTTGATGTGAAAAACGCCCTGGGTACTCTGCTGCAGAGGGGAGCAGCTTTTCAGTTCTCCGTGTGTGGCTTCAGGAGAGGGCCTGGCAGAGCGCGGGGTGGTGGGGGGCTCGGGGGGCCCGGCCGCACGGCTCAGTAAATAAAGGGGCCTCTATTTCTTTGGATTCTTTTGCTGGAACTAAATATCACGATCAGCGAAACTCTTACCTCATTAGAGGAACAAGCCAGGCTCCTTGAGCTTATGCGCTGTGCTGCGACGTGGGCTGTTCTGCTGAGCTGATTTGCTGGGCAGATAAAGGGAGTTGCAACCCAAAGAATGGCCTGTGATATATGACCTTGGCTTTCAAAAGGTTTATTTTTGTTCATGCGACAAAATGAAGTTTTAATATTAAATATAGGGTTGGATTTGACTTGGCAGATACCAGAGCCTTCCATTACTGCTGTAGTCATAATATAAAACTACCCGATGTGTGCCAGTGGGTGTGCAGCGAGCCAAAAATTTCTCCATCAGTGTTTGTTTTTGTGAAAACTTAGCTGGCTCCTTTGCTCCTTTGCAGTTGGGTTGGCTATAAAGGCAAGGTGCCCTCGTGTTAGAGGGGGCAAAGCAGTGGCAGGGGCAATACAATCCACGTTGTGCCTGTATAGTTAGTGTCTTTAGTTTTGGAGCAAAATAGATTGGGTTTTTTTGTGGGTTTTTTTCATTCTTAGCATTTCAGGGATGTTTGAAAGAAATTTTCGCTCAAAACTGCAGGGTTCAGCAGAACTGAAGTGTAAACAAAACTGTGAAATATTCAGGTCTGTTAGTATGAGACTTAATGCTGTGCTGCAACTTTCGGTTTATTTACCTGAGGCCACGCACAGATACAAAATACTAATTTTGAGGTTTCCTTCCTGCACACACTCTGGTTCAGGTCATCTTACTGCAAAGCTGAAACACCTTTGGACAGCTGCTTTATAATTGTTTTGTTGAAGAACCGACCTGCAGAGTACTTCAGTGTTGAGCTACTGAACTGAGCTCCGAGCCTTTGTTCTAGGTTGGCTCTAGTCTGAATTGGTCACTTTCAGATTTAAAAAACAACCAACCAACCAAACCCCCACACAAAAAAAATCCCCAAACTACCACCCCAGCCCCCATCTCCTTTGTTTATAAGTAAACCAACCCGAAATAGTGCCAGAGTCTTGCTTCTGTATAACAAAACATGTAATAGAAGTGTGTTGCCTGCATGGCTGACACAGGAGTCGGGGTCAGAGTAACCTGCTGCTGCCACTTTGCTGCCCTGGGAAGGGAAGGAGCTCATACAGGTGCAGGTAGGAGGAACTTGAGGTGTTGATTGGAGGGGTCATGAGCAAACGTGGCTTCCGTGTCCTTTAGCAGGACTTCTTCATCTGTGCGTTATCCTCATCCCTCCACCCAGTTTTCTCTTTCTTCTAGAACTTTTTTTTTTTAGCTTGTCCATTGACCCTGGCTGGCTGAAGGTGTTTGACTTTTCTGGAATTTTGGAGAAGAGTGGGAACTTGTGGGAAGGAGCATGAGTTCGAATGGTGGACAACAAGGTGACCATGAGCCAGCAATGTGCCCTCGTGGCCAAGAAGGCCGGGGCATCCAGGGGTGTATTAGAAGGGGAGTAGCCAGTAGGTTGAGAGAGGTCCTCCTGCCCCTCTACTCTGCCCTGGTGAGACCGCATCTGGAATATTGTGTCCAGTTCTGGGCCCCTCAGTTCAAGAAGAACAGGGAACTGCTTGAGAGAGTCCAGCACAGGGCAACTAGGATGATTAAGGGAGAGGAACATCTCCCTTATGAGGAAAGGCTGAGGGAGCTGGGGCTCTTTAGCTTGGAGAAGAGGAGGCTGAGGGGTGACCTCGCTAATGTTTATAAACACGTAAAGGGTCAGTGTCAGGAGGATGTAGCCCACCTCTTCTCTGTGATGTCCAGTGATAGAACAAGGGGTAACAGGTGCAAGCTGGAGCATAGGAGGTCCCACAAGAAGAGAAATTTTTTTACTGTGGGGGTGACAGAGCACTGGCACAGGCTGCCCAGGGAGGTTGTGGAATCTCCTTCTTTGAAGACATTCAGAACCCGCCTGGATGTGTTGCTGTGTAACGTGCTGTAGGTGATCCTGCTCTGGCAGGGGGGTTGGACTAGATGGTCTTTTGAGGTCCCTTCCAACCTCTAACATTCTGTGATTCTGTGATCCTGGTATAAATTAGTTTGGTTTGGGGGAATGTCGCTTTATTATCTCTCCCTGATTGTGGATGGGTTTCTTGTTAGTAAGGCCTTGAACAAAAATGGACACAGGTGATTTGGAGGAATGAGCAGCTGCTTACAGATATAAGGGAGGAGTTACTTTGTCCTTGTGGTGGATAGAAAGCCATTTGCTTGGTCTTCTATTCGTATAACACCTGTGTGTGGAGGTCCTGGTCTTCTTACCAGACTAATTAACTTCCCCCACGTTTGTGGGCTGTGACTGCTCCTTGGCCCTCTGCCAGTGAACTGTTGCATCCTCATCCTCACAAATTTTGGAGCTGAGGCCAATGTAAGCACTTTCTCCCTAGGGAAAAGGAGAAGTCAAGCTGCATAACTCGGCTACTGGATTCTTCTCTGATTTTTTTTTTTTTTGTTAAATCAGTGGTCAGAGGCATGTGGCAGGGTTATAGGTTTATTGAGTTCCTGAAGCTCACATCAGTCTCCGTTCTCGTGTACGTCTTCTGAATCTCAGCTCTGGTCCTGGTTTATGGACCATTGTTGATTGAGAGAAATTTGATGGCAGCTGTCGAAATTACATTCGACTTACTTTCAAAGACAAGACTTTCTTTGAAGAATAAAAGTCGAAGCTTTGGCAAAAATGCTAACTGAAAATGACTATCTTAATTACATTCTGAATATTAATATTTCTTCCTATTGAAGACTTGTCTGAATTAAAGTATTTCTAAAATAATCACAAGCTTTTACAATTTTTTCAAGAACAAATTACCCACCCAAAATTATACAGAACAAAGACTTGTACTTTCTAGATTGTTACCTCAGAACAGCTACCCAAAACAGTTGAATTGTGTGTATTGAAATTTCCACCGTAACAAAGCAGTGTATGTTCAGCAACCTGTGGCCAGTAATTGTTCAAAAACATTTTATATCTCACCTCTTAATACAAATCTCTTACATGCAAATAGGATTTTTCTAAGATTTAACTGTTAATTTAAGAATTTGAGAATTATAAGCATTGTATGCTGCTGCATTTTTTGAGTGTTTTTGAGAAGATACATCTTGTGATTCTTCAGGGATTTTTTTTAATCTTAGGAGGGAAGTAACTTCTTATTTCCTTTTATTATTTTTATTTTCTAGTAGATCTTCTCTGTTTTAGTCTCATTCATCACCATACCAAAAAATCATGTAAGTAATACCGCCTGGCAGTTTTACTGCTTTGTGACTACTGATATGTTGTAGACCAGCAAAATTATCCTAAATGCTCATCTCGAATTTGAAAGGTATTCACCCAAACACTTCTGTTACTAAATAGCTTGCGTATGGATCAACGCAAAGGATGTGTGGTCTTCCTTCAAATAGTTGTTTCTGGGAAACAGATAGATCTGTGGAGTTCACAAAAAAGCCCACTCTGCTGAACTCTAGCTCGACGTGTATTAGCAGTAAAGCTGCCCTGTTTCAGAATAGGGAGGAGCCATCTTACTTTCAAAAAATTTTAACTGTGAAGGCTTTTTATTAACTTTGATCTTTCTCAAAATTACCCCATTAATAATACATTTCAGTTCCTCGTGTATGGTTTTCCCTTGAAAACTATCTGCTTTGAAGCGTTTTTGCTTTTCCCCCTGAGAAGTATTTCTGGTTTTCTTTTGCTAGCTGATGTATGAAACTAATAAGACACTACAGGGGTGCCGAATGTACAAAGTACAACTTTTGTTTGTGAGGCTGTCACCATCCTGTATCTACCTTTTCCGTAGACCTGTGTGTGTGATCGCAGAGGGCAGGTTTCACCGCACATCCGTGTGCCGCTCTCTGCCAGGCTGGTTACTCAGTAAACTCTTGTTTTGTTTAAGAACCAAATGTAATTATTTGACTTGTTGCTGAAAGGTACACTTGCTTCCTAAAAGAGGTTTGGTATGTAGCAGTTGAGCATTTTGAAATGTGTTTTCTGCTGTGTTAATAAAGAATTTGCTTCAGTAGTCTGTACTTCTCAAATACTCTGCTGAGGATAATGCAGAGAGAAGCAGAAGGGGACATGGCTGTATATTTTTATGCTAATGAAATAAAGTCTTTATTTGCTATACCGTTTATTCCCCTTTATTTCAGATATCTGACTGACTTTCAATACCTACTCTCTTGTTTTCAGTCACAGATTGTTTGTTTCCTTCTTAGCATTTTAGGGGTCTTCAAAAAACCTTTCACTCAGTATTGCAGGGTCCAGCAGAAACAAGATATAAGCCAGACTTCATGAAATATTCAGATCTATTAGTACAGAAACTTAATGCAACTTTCAGTTCATGTAGCTGGGGCCATGCGTGGAAACAAAATACCAAATTTTGAGGTTTCCTTCCTGCACACACTCTGTTTCAGGCCATTGTCTTACCGTAACGCTGAGGTGCTTTTGGACTGCTGTGTTGTAGTTGCTGTTCTGGTCTAATTCTGTTCTTGGGTATCTTTCTGAACTGCCTTCATTACATCATTTGAGAGTGTACTACAATGAAGCTTTCCTTGAAGAAACCTCAGATAGAATTTTGTTGTGTGATAGAGGAGTTGTATTGATGCTGATCAGTTTTAATACTTACCATTAGGCAAGATCACTGTGCTTCAAACCAAACTCCTTACTGTTGGAACAATCCTTCCCACACTCGGAGCAGCACTGAACTGCTGGTGAGCTGTATTTTTCAAACTGAAAGTGCTTTCATCACCTTCCTGACTGCTCTGACTGTTTTTAGAAGTAGTATAATGTTAATGCTTTTTGTGCATTGTGTCTTTTGTATGTGCCAACAAGGTACCAGCATCCAAGACATTCGCAATGTTTCTCCGGAGGATTTGCCAATGCCAGCAGGTGTTGGAGATCTGAACTTACAGAACGATGCTGGTTTATGAAAACTTCTGTAAGGTGTCTTTATGCTTGGTGTAAATCCTTCCTTCTTTCCTCTGCCTTTGTGAAACAGCCAGAGGAAACAAGCAGGGCATGTGATCACAGTGGTAAAAAAAGACATGGATGTCCCCAATTTGCTTTCAAGTTTGCAGGCTTATCTATTTGCCCATGAGGTTTCTCATTTTCTGCAAGCAAATGTGGCATTTTTAGCTATTGGGCACTTGGAACAGGAAATTCCCTGTTTATATAAGTATTTTTAAAAAATATTTTTGAGGACTAGTTTTGTTGCGGCAAAGAGTAGTATGGGATATTCTTTATTTACCCCTTTTTTTAATAGCTTTGATAGTTCAATTATGAGTTGATTCTCCTGGGTAGACCCTATCTGGCCAAACCAAATAAATTGGCATCAATCCCTATCAAACAGAGAAAGTGCCAAACTACTGTGTCTTGAACAACAGTTGTCATATTCAATGCTTTTTTACTATTCTTCTCCTAGATGTACAAGGAGAATGTATGCAGGCATATATCGGAGCTAATTAAGAATTAATGCATCATGTGAGAGGTTGTTAACTTTCTTTCTGTACATTCTTGTTTCCCTCTCCCCTGCTGACCACCTGCAACGTAGAAGTGATGTGCTGTACATAAAAAATATTTGGCTATTTCAACCCCAGTACTTTAATTGCATCCCACTTTTCAACGTATAGAAATCTGAGTTCACAAGGGTGGAATAACGTTGGGTTTTGTTATGTACTTTCTTTGGTATTCCCATTTTAGCTATCAGTGCAAATCTTACAACGTTTTAGAAACAAATTCAGGTTGTTGAAAATCCTGCCAGTCCCAGGAAAGAAGTCTTGGTTCCAAGGCTGTGTTATTGTGACTGAAAATGCTGCTATTTTAGTTATCTTTGAAATTCTGTTGCATCAGCTAACCTCCTACCAATGTGGTTCCTTTCAAGCTAGAGTAGACTGAAATAAGAGAATTTCTAAATGTCCTTTTTTTTTTTACAAGGCGAACACTCATCTTTTTTCCATGGTCCTAATCTTGAAGCCTGCTCTGGTTACAAGAAGTATGTCGTGACTCTTTTATTTTTATTCCCTTCAGGTTTACGGGAACAGATGGACCAAGTGGGTTTGGATTTGAGCTGACGTTTCGACTAAAGAGAGAGACGGGGGAGTCAGCACCACCTACCTGGCCAGCAGAGCTAATGCAGGGCTTAGCCAGATACGTCTTCCAGTCAGGTACTGCAAAGTTAAATATGTTGCCTCACTTTTTCCTGCTCTCGTTCTGAAGGGCCGCATCTGCTACACGGTGTAACGCTTGGTGCAGCGTTTGTTCTATCAGCTCCCAGTCAAATCTCGTCAGTTACCTTTGTGTGGGAACCCAAAAGAGCGTGTTCCTTCCATCAGTGCAGCTTGCTGGGGGCAAAACCCAACTGCTGTTCAGGTAACTCCACATCCCCAGTGGTGAAAAGCTGAAGATACACAACAGTTGGTAACCATAGGCAACCTGCCCAGTGGCTCTTGGTTGCCTTCCTGTGTTGTTGGGGTTGCCTTCTCTTGGTAAGAAAACCTCATTTACTTATCCTGAAGTGGCTGAGGACCACTTACCTGATAAGTGGTCACTACTCAGCAGAAGGGCTGTAACTTCCAAAAAGGTTGTGGTTTCTTCACAAGTGAATCTCTTTCTGTGGTCTCTGCAGTTTAGCAGCAGCAACATAGGTAAACAAGGAGTTACTGAGATGGGAAAATGTGGAACTCGTAAGGCGTGTCAAGGCTGGGAGGGTTCAGGAGTTAAATATTGGGAACCATTAATGCGGATGGAGACCTATCAAAAAACTGGGAACCAGGGTGCCCACAGAATGTCCCCTTGCAATACTCTTTCTGAGTTTCATTTGTCCCAGTAGATTGAATATTAGTTTGTGGTGTGAGCATGTGAAGACCAGTGGAATGGTCAAGTGCATGATGTACTTGAAAGGCACTCTCCAACATCACAAGATCTGAATGAAAATATTTAAAGAGCTTTTTTTTTAACCTAGATTTAGATCCTTTATGGGTAAAGTACCTTCTAAATCAATGATTGGTGAATTTGTAATGTTTGCTGCTTGCTGTACTGGTTAATAAATTGCTCAGGAACTTCTGATTCTGTTGCTGATTTTCAGTCAGCTGGATGACTCTGACAGGTCTGGGTGAAATCAGGACTGCTCTGCTAACTTCTGTGGCAAATCTCTGAGGCAGTGGCAGGTCTTGTGTGGTATTTTTTCTAAATATTGACTGTCAGGACACCAATGCCAGCATAATTATTGCTTGTCTGTGTATTGTGTCCCTTGTTGCAGTTTAAGATGACACAAGCAGTTTTTTGTAGCCTTTGCTGTGTAGCTACCTTCCATAGTTTCCATCCAAATTTGAGCTCACCTTTCTGTCTTGATTTTTTGCTACTCTTAAGCATCTAAATCCATGTGACTATCATAATTTTTGCCTTTATTTCATGTTCCTGTCCTGCCTAAATTGTATTGTACAGTGTCTTTTTGGTACTGCCATGGAGTGATAAATCAATTTTCTGTGTATTGACGCAGAGTCTAAAGTCTCCTGTTTAGATATACCATATAACGTGTGATATATTAACTTAGGCCTATAAGACCTGTTTTGAAGCCTTTTGAATTTTCTGGTCCAGTGTAGGTTCTCATAACTGTCTCATTACTAGTTTCAGTGCCTTTGATTTGCATGTTAAGCAGCTTCTCTGTAGCAGTTGCTTGTTTGTCTCACTCTTTTCATGGGTGAGAGGAGGTCCACAGAGTGAAAAGGGATTTGGTGGTGACTAAGCTGGCACTCAGGGCAGAGACTTCCCTTGTTTGATTTCCTGCACTAATGCAGCCTCATCTTTCTGACCTCAAAGCCAGGGAACTGTTTTTAGACTGGAAAGAGTGGTTGTGCCCTTGCATATTGGTATGATGTGAACTCCTAAAGGCCTCCAGTATTATCCTCTGTTTATCCATGCTGGTTTTGACTCTTTATCCACCATGGCTCTTCAAAGGCACTGCTCAAATATATGTTAATGGATTCTAGCCTCTGGGTTTTTAGCTCTCAATTTATGTTATTAAAAACTCCAGTTATATGACTCATAAATTGACTTACTTCTTTGGATATGAAATTGAGTATGAGCCAACACTACGCTCATCATGCACTGAGCAAACCACGTGCTGGGTTACCCTTAGGAAGAGCATGAGCAACAGATTGAGGGAAGTTATTATCTCTTTGGCATGGAACTGAGGAGACCTCACCTAAAATACCGTGTCCTGTTTGGGGTTTCCCAATTTAAGAGATGCTGAAAAACTGAGAGAGCCCAGGATGGTCAGGGTCCTAGAGCACATCAGCTGTGAGGAGAGCTGGAGGGGGCAGGGCTGGTTTAACCAATGAAGTGGTGATGCAGCTTAATCTAACAGGAGCCTAGAGCTCTTGGGAGGCTAGTTACAAGATTTTTGGGGTCAAGTCCTAGATAATACAAGGAGCTACAGCTCTGAATTGTAGTATGGGAAATTTCAGAAAGGTTTCAGGGAAAACTTACTCACAAGGAGGGTTGCAAAGGAAAGGGAGCAGTTTGTGAGAGAGGTGGTGGATGCCCTTTCCTGAAAAATTTCAGGACTTGGCTCAGCAAAGCTACAATGGCCCTGAGCTAGCATTGATGGTGGCTCCACTTCAGATAAGAGGATGGATGAGAGACCTCCAGGAGCCCCTTAAAATATCACAGAAGTGCTGGATTTTTGGTGGCTTTATTTTTCCATACAGCTTCATGCCCTTCAGCAAGCAGCTGTGTGCTGTCACTGGGTATTACCAACCATTCCTTGCCCTGGTTAAAAGGAAACTGTATGTTGTTACAGCAAGTGATCAAGCTCTCGTTTTAGTACAGATTTGTTTATCGCTTGTCTCTTTTGAGTAAGAACTTTCTCAGGCTAAAATCTGCTGGCTAATCGTAGATGTCAGGTTAATCCTGAGAAGATGATTTATTTTAAAGTAAGACTTGTAATAGTGCAGACTGTCGTGTTTCTTCTTCTCAGGGCAATACCAGTTGGCCATAGCTAGATGCAGTCATTTTCTAATTTAATGTAAGCTCTCTCACTCGATTGCTCTGCAGAGTCCTCAGTCATTCTGCTACATCTGACACATCCTACTTTGCTTTACTCAGGCTGGCAGTCTCCAGAGCAATTCCCATATTCTCCCTTGCATCGCCCCTGGGTAACCAGGCACCCAGTGCTCAGCAATGTTATTTTTTTCTGCCTAACAGGATTTCCCTCAGTCTAACATGCTGACTCTGCAAAGCCAAGTAAGCTTCTGCCATCGTCTTTTTTTCCTTGGTCTTTTAGAGGATTTCTCTGGTCAGATGTTAAAACTTTAAAAACTGTGAGGTATTTGAAGGGGTGGTTCTTCGGAGGCCCACTGGGCGTTAGGCAGGCTGTGGCACGACAACATTGTTTTACGTGATGAAAGGTTTCTTTTTGCTCGGGTCTTTCGGACTTGGAGCATTTGTCAAACGCAATCATGATAAGCATAGTTTGATGCATGTATCTTAATTTTGTCTTCTTCAGTCCTTTGAAAAAATCGGTGGAGTCTCTTTAATACTCCAAAATAGTCTTGAAAGCATTTGATGAACTGAAACAACTTAAGTGATCCTTATGAACCCACTCTGAATAAGAACCAAGAGGAAAAAAAAAAAAGTAAAGCTGGCAGGAACTTATTGGATAGGCTCCAAGCACTTTTGCATGTCAAAAGATTGTTTACTTTGAAAGCTATGTTAAGAGCTGGATTCTTATCTCTTGAGTAACAAGCCAACTTTTTTGGTTATCATGGAGGTGCTTTGCTGGGTCTGGTTGAAGTTGGGGTCGAGTAAGGTGTAGTTAGTGCTCCTGATGAGCCTCAGCATTTTGAGATGGAGATGACTGAGTTGAAGACTTGTCTAGCAGCTCCTGCTGTCCTAAATATTATTACTGTGTATTGCAGTTGCAAAGCACATCTCACTGCAAGTGATGTATTTTTGTAACCAACGCTTTTAGGCACGTCAATTTTGTGTTCCTTTGTTTCCATCTCTCCTGCACTATAGCTGTGCTGTAGAAAAAGTCTTCTGCATTGAATTTCAGACCTTTTTGAGCCTTGGCTTCTCTGTTCACTGCAACAAACACTTGATGCTTTGTGCTTTTGATTAAATGGCATTACTTCCCCTCTTTCAACAAAACCAAGCTTGCAAGTCTCAAAGAATTTTATTCGTGGCTTTATCTGTTCTTGATTTTATCACTGTTTGACCATGACCACAAATTCCAACTCTGTTATTTTTAATTTTTAAAAAACCCCAAACCTGCAAACCTTGAAAATTAAGCTTTGCACAATTTGGTGACCTTAGCTTGTCATGGTTCATGGGTATACTGGGAATATTTTATGGTAGAACAAATTTATACTTCAATTAAAATGAAGAGGAAGAAATGCTTTTCCACAGAAAGCTTATCCAGGACTTATTACAATTGTTAACTCTTTAGGTACTGCAGTATTACAATGCTTCGTCAGTGTAGAGAGGCTATTGTTTGTGTTTTCCTGAAATTAAAATCTGTCTTTTTTTTTTTTTTTCTTGTCTGAGGTAAAGTTACGTTGTTTTCAGGGTCCTCTCTGTTATATGTTATGAGGGCAGCATATTGATAGAGTATGGAAGCAAATGTGTTGCGTGCACGAGTTCTTGCTGCTTCCATGTTTCTTGGCCTGAAAGAAAACAGCTGCAGCTGTAAGATACAGGTTTGAAGAAACTGTCGGGAAGAACTCGTCATGCAGAGAAATTAAAGATTGTGGTATAGCATGTATCATGGTTGTAGTCTCTACAATGTGTGAATTGTATTGAGGAACTAGATAGTCAAATGACCTTCAGTAGTATGAAGGTGACATCGATGAAATAGAAGTTTGCAGGTTGGCTGAGCTTGATAACATTTACCCTAGAACACATCAGCCAGAGGAGTCCGAGTCCTTGCTGTTGCAGGGGGGACAGGTAGTATTCTAGGAGGCTGGAAAATGGCAAATGCTGTTCTTTATACTCACTCCCCCCTCCCAGAAAAACCCAAACAAACAAAAAACTCCAACAAAAAAACGCAATAAAAACAAAACAGGCCCCCAAAACGCAGAAAACCTGAGGTTTCTAATTGATCAACCAGACTTTAGGTCTTAAGAACCTGCTAGGAAATCAAACCATCTAGAAGGCATCCGGGGAATAATGGAATAACAGACATTCCAGCATGGATTTATCAAAAATAAAATAAAACCAACTAATTGTGATCAAATAACAGGTGCGACAAATGTTCCTCACTTTGATACTAGTGAGAGTTTTGACATTGTCCCTCCCAACAAGTATGCAGGCGAGTTCATGAAATGCAATCCTGATAAAAACTATAGAAAGGGGAATGCGATACTGGTTGGATATTTAGACTTTGAGTAATTATCAACGTGTAGTCGTGAACCACAAAACGTGTAGAGTTCGAATTGCTCTAAAATCTGTCTTAGAGCTCATGCAATTTGGTATTGACCAGGATGACAAAATGCAGAACCTCCTGATGAAATCTGCAGACGCAGCAAAGCTCTGTGGCGCCGAGGGCTGGGATTCAGAACAACCTTTGCAAATAGTGGAAATGCTCTGAAGTGCCAATGGGTTGTAAGGTCAGGGAGGTACAACAACTGCAAGGTCCTGTGCTTACCTAGGAATAATCCAGTTCATGATTATCCATTGGGGAAGGCAGCAATTCTGAAAGGAGAAGAAAACGATTCGGAGTTACTGTTACCCACGAGCCTAGACCAACGCATGCTTCACACTGAGTGATAGAAGTGAAATTATTCTGAAGTATAAATAGAAGTATTCTGTGAATTGCATGTGATAGGGTCCTGCACTGCTGGCAACACCTTGAAGGGAAAGAGAGAGCATTGTATCTGTTTTGCAGCAAAAGATTTCAAGTCAAATGTATCCCATTTGGGGAGAGGCTAGAAGAGAGCAATAAGAATGACCCACAAGTGCAGAAAATATGAGCTGTGGAGAAACCATCAAGAGAGTTCTGCTTGTTTAGTCTAGGGAAGAGAAGATGGAAGGAAGATGTGAGAACAATCTTCAAATATAGCAAAGGTTGCTGTGGGGAATAAAGTAATTTTTTTTTTTTGTGAGAGGCCTATCACTACTGAAGTTTCTTTAAGAGAGGCTTAGGGTTTGTCATTAGGAAAAACTTCTGAATGATAAGTGTGGTGAAGCACTGGAGCCAACTGCAAGTTCTCTTATTGCTGCATACTTGTGCGAACAAGTCAAACTATTCTTCATGGATATTTGTCAGGAAGCGTTGATTTTCTTTAGGTGAAGGCAGAGTAGGAGTCGTCTTAGTCTCCTTTGTATTATAAATATGTCTTGACTGACTAAGTGTTCTCTTCAGGTCCTCTAAATGTAATTTTCAATGGTTCCATAAATACGTAATTCACCTTTTTTTTGCATAGTCTTCTGATTACTAGTGCACTAAAAGATATTTAAATGTGAGTTTGAAATCTCAGCTAATTTAAGTTGAATTTTAGTATTTAATCTTTGACTAGTCAACTGTAGGAAACTATGTCTTGAGGACTGCAAACCAATAGTAACAAAATGTACAAGCAAAGGAAGTAAGCGTGCAAGATGCAATTTGTGTGTGGCATTTTAATGTAAATTTCAGCTGATTGCTTCAGGAGTAACTTACATTAATTATTCCTTAGAAAATTTATTACACTTTGGGCAAGTGTATTGGACAGAACTCATTCCAACAGGTACATGATGAGTTACCTGCCACAACAGTGACTAAGCTAACTGTAGATGATTCGGTGTTGGATTTTTTTCTTCCCCACGACACCTCTCTTGGCATGTCTGCCCACTCTTGGCCGTCCATGGTAAGGGATTCCCTTTTCAGAATATAAGGAATGAAGTATCCTCTCTTGTCCTTTGGTTATTTCTGTGAAACCTGCAGGAACTTACTATCTGTGAGCTTCTGTCCTCTGTCATGATTTAAGTCCACGGGCCAATTTCCTGCAGTTACTGGAAGGGAGGGTGGTTCTGACTGATGCGTACAAGTGCCCAAGGCTGCACGGCCACACAAGCCTTCGGCAGCCAGGCTGAAAATCAAGCCCCAAAAGAGGTATGTCTGGCCTTCCCTAGGTATTTCTGACACACGTTCTTCAGGTGGGAGTTACTGCCTGATGGCTTGTGCGTAGTTTGAGGAAGCACATGTGCTGTTCCTGCCGGTGTGCACGTTGGCCTGGTGCATTGTTTTGGGGCTGTGACGCCGGCTCTGTGTGCTGCAGCGTCCCCTTTTTTAAACAAGGTTGGTTACAGGAGGTGTAAGGGCTGCAGGTGCAGATACACTCTTCTTATTCAGCGGTTTTCATCCAATTCCGGTTAGTCTGAGCCACGGAGGCACTTTGCGTTTGACAGGCAGTATAACTTGCACGATGAAAATGGGGCTCAGTGGGATTAAGTGGTTTGACTGGGGTCACAGACCTGCAGCCATTAAACCAACGGATACCTTGACACCTGCTGCCCTGGCGTAACCCCAAGGCCTCATCTTCAGACCTCCTGGCATCCAGAAAGCTTCACTGTGGTCACCTCAGTGACTCTTGCCATGCCGACATGTTTTCAAACGTTCTTGACACGAGCAAATTTCTCTGTGTACAAAAGAAAAAAAAAATTACTCGAATCCAAAACAAACTCCTTGCTTCCTTGAATACAAATGAGGCTTGTCTAGCTTGTTTGTAAAACAATGTTTGTTTTTTCCAAATAGGATGACTAAAGCCAAATAAAATCTCCCCCTCTGTATATATATTCATATATATTTTTTTTTTTCCCTGACTGTGCCTTTTATTTATTTTTTTTCCAACCCCTGGCTGATTTATCATTCTCTTCTGGTTGCTATAGCTCTGTAAAAATATATATATATATATATTTCTATCATCTGTTTGTAATATTGACCAGTTTCCAGTGTAGAGCTGGCCCTGGCTCCTCTGTAGTATTCCAGGATTTTAGATTAAAAATGGGGGGGGATTAACTGTGGTTTTAGCTCCACAAAGAAGTATAAATCAACATCAGTTTCATTTCAACAGAACCTGTTATGTAGTGAACTCTGCTGTGCAAAAACTGAAACTTAGCACAGTAAATTGCCGTAGGTGAATAGGACTCAAGCAAGTGCGCAGGCTGTGTGCCTTTATTCTGCAAAGGGGTATGGAAACATTAAGTCACTGGTTCCAATTTAACCCAAGTTTGTCATGGCCAAAAGCTCTCATCATCTAATAGTTATTCAGTGGTCCATGAGAAATTGGTTGGGGTTTAGCCTAATTCCTCTTAGACGTTTCCCATAAAACAAGCTGTTCTGTGAGCAGCGGCACAGATCAAGCCTCATCCTTTACGTCTTTGTGCGCTAGCCCTGCTCCGTCCCACCCCACCGCAATAAATCCACTTCTCCCCATAGTGCTGCCGATGACTTCACCTCCCCAATACTTCCCATCCCTCCCCACCATCTCCTGAGCCAGCCTCGTCGTATCCCCTAGTTTCCAGCTGGGATGTACGTGCTGTGGCTGGTACCAAAGGACGTGCTGGCCGATAAAACAAACTGGTTGCTCGTGTGCAGAGCGGTTGGCTGATGCGCCAGGCACGACAGGCAGCTGTCGAGCTCGTGTTTTGGTCTCCAACCTGTTGCTGGCTTCCCCTGGAGCTGGCTGGAGATTCTGAAATAGTTAGGAAGGGATCTGCCAAATACAACTCTTCTAAATTGTCCTGATAGGCATTGCAGCAAAGTGCTGGTTGTAGATGCACCCAACCCTTTTTACTTCCCACTGTAGATCACAAATAAAACTTCTCCAGCACTGCTAGTGATCCAGAGAGAAGCGTCTGTCTGCAAAGCTGTCGACCAGACAGATAACACTGAAGAGACCTCATGGAAACTGTTTTTTTCTGAAGAAGGGATGACTCTAAGAGGAGAAGTTTTGTAGGTGCATGTAATGCATCTTCTCCTGAAATGCTGTCCTAGGGTTGCATAGAGGAAAACATTGAAGCTGGGACCAAATTTACTCTTACTGTCTTGTTGCTGTTACTGCTCCGGATGCTCAAGGGTTGAAACTCGCCTGCTGGCACCACCCGATCGCCCTGCCCAGAGCTGCTGCTGATACCCGTTTCGTGTCCCAGCGCCCAAGGCTCATGCAGCTACCACAGCTCTGCTCGCTCTGTGTGCGCACGTCGGCTGACGCCCGCGGCAGTGCCGGTTGCATAAAACCCTTCACTTTGCAGCACGAGAGATGAGAGCTTGCCTCACACCAGCCTCAGCCTGTGTGTGCAGTTGTAACCTGCGCTAACCCGACGGTGCATCTGAGCTCTTGGCGGAGAGACATTAGAGTTGCAGTGTGGCCGTGTGGGTTTTTAATTTGAGTGTGTTTGAAGGATGGAACAGCCAGACACCTATCTGCTTTCCTGACGTAGCAATGCTCAGTCAAGTCTCAAGGAACTTTCTCGCTGTTTGCTCTTTCGCATCAAACTTTTTTTTTTTTTCCTGTGACTGTTCTGGATTTGGTCCAGCAGAGCTCACTGAAAGGCATTATTCTAGCTCTTCTTTCCCCCTTCTTAAAGAAACCGTAAACTTCTAGCACCTGCTTTTCAATGTTAAGATGGTCTTGCCACCTTAAAGGGAATAAGTGGAGGTATTGAATATCTGCAACTTCAGGCTCTTGTTAGAGCCTTTAACTTCAAGAGGAGGGAGAGGACAGGTCATGGCACTGGTGACACTGGTGCATGGATCAGCATGCAGAGGTGCTTCTGGGTTTCCTAGATCAGATTAATGCAGTTCCTCTATACACACTTGCAAAGTTTAATATAATTTGTTTGGCTAATTTTCAGGAATGTTATCCTCATTTATGAGGTGGGGAAACACCCAGCTCTGTTTTGTTGCTGGGTGATGAGGCACGGGCTTGCTGGTTGCCAGAGAGGGACTTGGTGGTTGCACCGGCCATGGCTAAGGGTTCTCAGGCTGTGGACTAGCACGTGTCTGGTGGCCTGACCTTCCTCTGTGCGAGTTCTGTCTCGGTCAGAGTGGTTTCAGGTACGGGTGGTAAACTAGCAGAGGGCAGCGAGCAGAAATGAAGCTGTGAATGCTGCTGAGTGCTGTTGCTACTGTGCAAGTGGTACGCCCCTCTCCTTCCTGGCAGCGCACACAGAGTTGCATGATCTTATGTTTTTGACCGATTAAATTCACTTCACTTCTCTTGCTGTTCAGAATAGGCAGGTGCTGCCCTGTTGCAACACTGTTGGCACCTCAGTGCTAGACTCAGTCCCGCTCTTTGCCTTGGAGCATCCTCATTTCTTCAGCTGCAGATGGGACAAGCTGGGAGTTATTTACCTCTTTGCTAGTTTTGGTGGGTAGCATCTCTCTGGCCTTTGACTGGGGCTTGCTTAGGACGTTGTGCCTCACCAGAGAATCTCTTCTCCACAAAACTGCTTTTGCTGCAGAACTTGAGAGGACCGGCATCACTGCTGTGTGACATTGCCTTTTGCTTCGTAAGCACTGGTGGTGTGAGCCTGGACGGGGCATGAGACTCCTCCAGGCTTCCTCCCAGTCTGCAGTTCTGCGGTAGGCAAGCATGACTGGGAACCCAGGAGTTTCCAAGAACACCTGTATTCCTCTCAACTTGGAGGATGAAGTCTGTGGCTTATATTGGCAGTGAGTGGCTGTATAATATAAATTAAAGCCTTCTCTACCTCCCTAATCTCATGAAGTTTGGACTTTTTTCCTTTCTGGACTCATAGGTTAGGCTGGGCACTTCCAGTGCCTTGTCATGGAGGCCACTGTTGTCTCTCTGACTTTCTCCGGCCCCAAAGCGTAGGTTGACGCTAACGCATGGAGAGACTTTGTGCCAGGAGCTGAGGCACAGAAAGTCTTTGTTCCTTATAAAAGACTTTGTTGAAATAGAAGGAAAGCTGTCTCCCCCAGACTGCTTTACTGGTTGCATAGTACTTCTAGGCAGTAAGTGAAGGATTTCAGCACTGCCTGAAAGAGAAGGCTTGTTTTTAACTGCTACTGCAATTTAGATAAAGTAGGTTTAGGCCCGATTTGAGTTGGCTCGATTTCAAGTGATGCTGTCCCTTTCAATTCTGTCAGCTCATGTCCTGTTCCTGCCTGGAAACTGAACTTGGCTGGTTGCTCTTTGGCTGTTCAGTACGACTCATTCAGTTGGTTTATTTTTAAAAGGGGAGGGGGGTGGAAAATCTGTCTTCTCCCTGTGCTTTGCATCAGTCCATGTGCCCTGAGGCTGCTCCCAGATGTCAGGAATGGACAGAGCAGCAACACTTGTAAATCTGATACCCAGTCGTATTTCTAAATGCACAAGTTGTTTTAGCCTTCACACTGCATGTTGGGCTGCCACCGGGAGAGGGAGGGAAGAAACGGGCACAGAGACCTGGAGGAAGCTGTGAGATGCATCTTGGTGCGAGGCAACAGCCGAAGCGGAAAGAGGGCAGCCAACAGGTCCCGTGCCCTGGGACACTTGGATGTGGGCCCCTCGCAGTTCAAGATCAGAGCTAGTCTTGCTCGTGTTTTCTGCCCAAAGAGGAGGGGAGCCGAGCTCTCTGCAGGAAACCTTTTTCCCATCCTTCCCAGAGCCTCCCTGCTGCAGGAGAGTGAGGAGGAGCCGACATGCTGGGCACCAGCAGGCCCTGTTAAGAGGAGCGTCTCCGACTCCTGGGGTGAGGAAGCGGAGGAGAAGTTGCACAGGGTCAGCCCAGCCTCGGACAAAGGCTCTGTCCCCTGTACTGAAGGAGGAATGCAAGACAAAGGAAACAGCTCAGGGAAGGCAAAAAACTCCCCCTCCTGCTAGTGTGAGGTCCTTTGGCATCTTGTATATGAGGTCTTTGTCCCACCCGGGCTTTCCTGGGAAACGGAAGCAGCCGCTTTAATAGTTAAAAGCTTCAGCACGGAACAGCGTTGCCTCCTCCTATCGAGGAACTGAAAGCCACAACACAGAGGGATTGTTCTGCAGTCGCAGGAGCATCCTTTCTGCTGCCAGTGTGCAATTGTTTGGGATGCACAGAGGAGAGTTTGAAGGTTACACGTACTGAGTAGCCTTGTGAAAAGGACTGTTTTTTCCCTTGGCAGCTGCCAAGCTTACGTTAGATGAAACTGCAGGGAAGAGTGGACTGAGCTGGAAGTTGAGTTCACTTATATATCCACCTTCTATTGAAGATCTGTGCAGCAAGTGGTGCTCAAACTGTGCTTTCTGACTAACCCGCTCTGCCTGCGAGAGCGGCAGTACGCAGAGCTCATTACAGACCATCTTCTGACAGCCTCAGATGCAAAGATCCTTTGCAGCAGCCTGCTCAGCCAGGAGGCAGCAAATGGGCACAGCAGGGGAAACGTTTTCTTCTTGGTGGGGAAGAGAAACTACGAAAGTATATTCAAGACGCTGTAGGCAAGCCAGAGCTCGCGGAAAGTGAACTCTCTTGCTTTTTGGCTTAAAATCAGGGGCTCAGAGGAATTGTCTCAGAACACTTGGGACAGCCTTTCAAAAGGTGCTCCATAAACAGGCTGGCCATTTTGCATTTGTACCATAAATAGAATTGGACTAAATTTCTGTGTTTTTCTTGCACTACTGTAATGGGTTGGTGGAGCTCAATGCGTAACTAATATTTTACACAAATACATGTGAATGCAAGGCTCCTCTTTTTTTTGCCCTTCGGCCTTCTGCTCTGTCAAAGTGAAACAGAAGTTTGGCCTGTGCAAGCTTTGAATTCCTGAAAATTTAAAAGAAAATAATCAACCACCAAGAAGAAAGCTGCAGTGCACTCTCAAAGACCCCTGCCCTTCCTGTCTGTTACAAGCCCCACAACTAATGCCTGCATAACTAGAACTCTTTTCTGAAGAGACTATGATGTGCTAACTCTGTGTTTTCTCACAGTCTCCTCCTTTTTACCCTTTCTTGAGTAATTTTTGCTAAAAGGGATACCCTGGTCAGTCTAGCAATCTTTCTGTCAAACACTGGTGCTGTGAAGGGTGTTAAAAGAAGCTGTTTGCACCTTCTTTGGGTCCTTCAGGGAGGATAGTGCCTTTGCCTCTCTTTCAAGCTGCTTGAAAGCTCTTCAACAGAAATATCTCACAGATGGGTATCTAGGGGAAGATCACAAGTGACTGTACAATCACAGGTGCTCCTGTGTCCTTCTAAGCATCCATTCTTCTAGGTGGCTTGCACAAGTATGTAGGAGGTCCAGCAACAAGAAAAAAAGTTTTTCTCTCCTGCTGCAGTTTTCTTCCCTTGCTGAGGACACCTAAAGGTTGCTAAATGCTGTGCGTACAAGTCTTGGTTCTAGTTGTATGTGGTTGAGAAAGTCTTGGGTAACTATAAAACATTCTGGGTTTCACATGCTAGAACATAGTATAAGGTTTTTAAATGAAGAGCAAGTATCTCTTCAAATCGGCCACGTGGGACCGCATGATCTGTAAGTAAACTATCATTAAATATGTGTTTTGAGTGGAGTCTTTATCTAACAGGAGATCCTGCTGTGTAACATCGTTTCTCTCTCCTGGGCCTCCACCCCATCCTGAGGCCATTCAGCTTCTGAAACTGTTGAAGACATAAATACCATCATTGGGATGGAAGCTGTAAGACGTATCGTTCAGGTGAAGGATGCCAAAGGCTGGTGACAGGGCAGCTGGACAGAGGCAGAAGGGTCTCTCACCTGGCCTGGAGCTCAGGATTGGGCAAGCGTGTCACTCCTGCTCCCTTGCAGTTGCTAGATTGGGGGATAGAGAGGATAAGGAGAAGATTGTCCCACTTGCCCACTGCAGGAGGTGAAAGCAAGCCCAGCTCTGGGTTGGAGTGATGGAGTGTAAGAAGCCACAGCTTGGAGCAGGAGGGTTTTGTGACGCTCTGATGGAGCAACTCATGTCAGCATTATTTTTCTTTCTCCAACATACTTGGCAATGCCAGGTAAGTCCTCTCATGCTGCGGTGCCTTCTTCCAGCCTTCCCTCCCTGTGGGAGGGAGCTGTGCAGATAAATCTGTAGATAGGTGAGAGCTGTGCTCTTTCAAAAAGCAAGGGAGATGCATCCTGCCCCGGGCAGCGCTTGTGCCAAGGGGATGCCAAGCGAGATGGATGTGCCAACTCCTGCCTCTGCTGACTGCGAGGGCTGGAAGGAGCAGACTCAGAGGAGCTGAATGAAGTTGTGGGAAGAAGAGGAAGCGTGGGAGGAGGTGACTGGCGGAGCAGGCTGTGTGGAGTCAGGGAGAGGACAGGGGGCCCACCCCTCGCAGAGGGTGGGAGCGTGCCCTGGGCACGAGAGTCACTCACTGGGAACCTGTGTGAGAAACTCTCAGAGGCTACAGTCATGGAATTTGTACATGTGCATAGAGATGGGCAGGGAGAAGGAGCAAGCCAGACACGCAGATGTGTAAGAGATGGAAAGAAATGTCCCAGAAAACAGAAGAGGTAGTAGAGGTGTAGAAACAAATTGGTTATTGGCGTTTGTTTTTCGGCTAAAATACTGTACTCTGCAATGTCACGTCAGGCATCCGGGTGCCAGGCGTCTCCTTTGTGGTAAGAGAAGCAGCATTTGCAATTCCATCACAGAAGCTGTAGGATAGCGAGATGCGTTTTCCCCCATCCACTGCCAGTGGGGCTGAGTGATGGCTTTGAGTGAGGAATCACGTAGTCTCTGCTGTTGGTGTACCCTGGGAAGGCCTGGGAGGCCCTTCAGTTCCGCAGACCTAACCGATCAAATAAGTTTGTATGTGCTTGCATAAATTGATGGGTCTCTTTTGAGAGGCCTGTTAATTTCCCAGCCCTAACACCCTGGAGCTGTGCAGTAGTCAGCTTTGTGTTTTCAACCTGCTGATCAATTTTTGAAAAGAATCTGCATCACACTTTGCTTTCTGAAACTGTCTTCAAGCCTCAGAGGTCAAGCAGTCCTTACAGTACTGATAATCTGGTTTTTTCCACGCTACTTTTTTTTAAAGAACCTTTTGCTTAGGCCCCTTGTTTCTAAAAGCCCAATTTGAATCCCCGCAGTGGAGCTATTGTTTAATTGTACTCCGGGGATTTAATTCTTCCTAAAGCATCTTGTCTCTGCTGCATGTCTGCAGCAGGCAGCAGCACCATGTGAATTTGCACCTCTTTGGAGTCCCCGGACTGAGGTGGTTCCTATTTCCCAGATGGGAGAGGAGAGGCAGCAAAACCAAACTGAAAAAGAAAAACAGGGAGAAAAAGGGTTTTTATAGTGTAGTGCAAATATATCATGGCTTGGATTCTACTGACTCCTTGTATATTCTTAAAACATGTTCAGCTTGCTTTGAAAATGAGATTATAAGCCAACTGCCAGCAGGCTCCACAAATTATATCACGGTTGTTTTTCCCCCTTCCCAGTCTGTGTGTACAGTCCTTTGTAGCTTAAGAAAATAAGCAGACAGACTGAATTTTGCATTAATTTGATTATCCCTAAGTTAGTTAATTTAATGTGGCCGGCAAATAAGTCTTCTTTTTATACTCTTTTTTTTTTTTTAATTTGCATCTATACCATCAGTTGCAGTAACAGTATTTGAGATTTTTCAACAGGATTTTAATTTTTAGCTTTCTTATCAGTTTATTGTAGCTGTATCTTTGCATACATGCTTATACCCATTACTGAGCTACTTAGAAATATATTAAGTAGCTCCGGTGAAAAATATAGCTAATGCATTTTGGTTTTGGACTCTGTGTCTACCCTTAGTTTCTCTCAATTAATTCTAGCTGTTCAGTCTGCAAAATGGCACTGAAAAACAGCATCAAATCCTATTTGTGACAGATTACCTTTTTTTTTTTTAACAAAGCCAGATTGAATATTAAAAATGTGTTGGAGAAAATACATTTATATAATAAATTATACAGATCACGCATGGGGTAATAGCGGTGCAATAAATTACACTGTTTCTGTAAGCACAGGATAAGCTGTGTTCAATTTAAACGTCTGGCTGCATCACTGTCACGCTGGTCAGGAACTCACTGGGGGCCTTTTTAACATTCCTGCACCCATAAGTCATGGAGTTAAAATCCTTCTGTGCTCTGCCCTCAAATACAGAATATCTCTGAGTTATGCAGGCTGACGTCTGTGGCTCGCTGCCTGCAGCCTAGCTGAGATCTCACAGCTGAACACAAAATGCAGGTTTGTACCCTTTAGAGCAGCAAGTTTTCAAGCTGCTGAGTGATGCAGATAACGAGGGTCTGGCTCGTGTGAGGGATGTGGTCATCTTGTGTGCGTGCCAGCGTCCCCAGCGCTGCACGATCGTGCAAATTTATTTAGTGTGTTTATTTTGACTGAGCCAGCAGAGAAGTGGCAAGTGATGTGCTAACAGAGCTGGGCAGATTACTGGCTCAAGGAAGTGATCCAGGTAGCTGCGGCTTTCTCAGGGGGACAAGCACACAGAGTCACAGAATGTCAGAGGTTGGAAGGAACCTTGAAAGATCACCTAGTCCAGCCCCACTGCCAGAGCAGAATCACTTAGGGTAGGTTACACAGGAACGTGTCCAGGCAGGTTTTGAATATCTCCAGCGAAGGAGACTCCACAACCTCTCTTGGCAGCCTGTTCCAAGATTGTTTCTTTCAGCATCATCTTGTGCATGTCCCCAAATAAAATGACCGCGTAGTGATGGCTTGGCTTTCTGCACACAAAAGAGAGGAACGCAGAAACTTGCTTTTGAGGGATGTAGTACAGTAGAGTAGGTGTTTTCCCCAAACCAAGCACACTTGGTAGTTCATGTACCTGAGGCGTCTCCCACTCTGTACAATGTCAGCTCAGCCTGGAACACACCCTCCGGGTGGATTTATCGGAGTGATCAGTCACAGCAGTTTAACCCCCCAGCTGCAGATTTTAGCTGGCATTTCAAAGGGTGATATGTGATCGGTCAGGCTACAAATCTATTCTCCTAATTTTAAAATCTATCTAAAGAACAGCAAGGTGTGACCGTGTCAGAAGGAGGAAGTTCCTGGCCTTTGGATGAACAGGGGCAATGCAGTGGGAACTGCCCTGGGGCCAGGCTCGGCCTGGGGACTGTATGCCAGGCCCTGCATGGACAGGAGACACACTTGAAGTTCCCTTGCTGTCTTCTTGCTGAAGGAACAACGTCAGCTCCTTGCTTTCTTACGTACAGTCCTCTACGCACATGGCTAGAGATGATTTTTGATGCACAAAGAGCTGTTTCCCCTCTGCTCTGGGTGCAGGATAGCAGGCTCCTGGGAGATGTTCCCTGACATGGATTCAGCCTGGAGCCACCGTTTGGATGGAACTCTCTTAGCTCCTAGTACTTGCCTTGATTTGCCGTGTGTTGCAGCTCACATCCTGTGGCTATTCGAGGCAGTGAGGGCTGCTAGCATGTGAAACTGTCAGTTCCAAAAAATAAATTGAAAATACAGTGGGAAGTAAACTGTGTTTCTTTCTAGAGTTAGGTGACACCTTGTGAGCGTAGATTGCCTGCATTACAGTGTTTATAAAACATCTTGAGGCCAAGAGTAAGACTTGGTTTTCTTTCTTTAGGCATTTAGTAAAATTAACGGTGAGAGAGAATGCACTCCAAGAAAATACATGAGCAATGTTGTACAAAGAAAATTTACTAGTCTACGGTGGAATGGTTCTCTGAGTTATTTCCTCATTATAGAGCAGTTGGCTGGTAAAGTTAGGAGAGATTGTCCAGCTGAATTATGACCATTGCTGCATGAAGGAACCCCACCTGCTTTATGTGGGCTGTAAAAGAAAATGGATAATGACATTTTAAGGACTTCAAAAGATGAGAAGTTTAACTGAGTGATCTGATACAACTGTCTTACACTAAAATCACTTGGATTTATTTTTTTGACATATTATCTTTCAGTTCTTTTGTTATTTAATTCCTCATAACAGAGGATTGCTGTTTATTACAAGAACATGTCAAATTCCTTCCATTGCATAAAATTATTTCCCTGAACCTGTCCCATCTCTTGCTGGCTTTACAGTGGAGTCAGGTAACACACAGGTTCAAAGAGGCAGAAGTCTTTGCAGCAGCAAATGTTACCCAAGTTGTGGTATTTGCTGCATGTAGACTTACCCTTGCCTTCTTGCAAAGGTAGAGAAAGTGCTTGGTCACTAGAAGCTCATGATTTTTCACAGCTACCACTCTGAAAAATAAAAGCAGCCTCACCTTTTCCTGGATTATGAATGCAAATGGATTTTGTCTCAGTAAGAAACACAGTACAAAAGGACTTCAGTAGCATCTGTTGTGCTTCAGTCCCTCCTAAAAACTTGTAAGAAACTTTGCCACGGGTGCTCCTCTGCACAGCATTACAGCAGGTCAAAGGGGTTGTCGCAGCAGAGCAGAAGTTAAGTTGTTAAGAGTGAAAAGTGTGGGATCTACAGTTGATGTTAATGGGCTTGGATGAAGGAGAGGCTGTTCCCCAATCTTCAAGGGCCTGGGACAGCATCAGGGTTGTGGTGTGGTCCTTGCAGAACCAGCTATGTTGTTGAGGCTGTAAACTTTGAAGTTACTGAACTGAGATAATTTGCAAATGGATGTTCTGTGCTTATCTGAAAAAAGAGTCATGTTTTGGCCTGAAACTAGAAATTGTTTTGGGATTCCACTTGTAGCAGTGAGTCCTGTCAGACCTGTGGACATGAACTTCTTCCTGTAATCTCTTATTTTTACGTGCAACATTTTTTACATGTTTATTAGCACTGTTTTCATATCTGTATTTTCAAGTATTATGTACATAAGTAGCTTCCAGTTGTGGGTGTTGATGTCTGCAGTAGGCATCAAAATACACGTACGGAGAGGTATGGCTGTGAAACTGTGAATGCTCTTGAGAGATCCCTGTTGGTATCATTATTCCTGAAGGTCCTAGTCCCATCCTTGGTTCACAGCAGTGCAAACCAGAGTTTTCAGAAATGAGTTTGGAGGTGCCAGGCTGCTTCACTGGTTAGTCTGCAAGATGTGGGAGATATGGGGATGCATTTTGGGGAACAAAAGGAGCCGTCATTTAAATATGTCCCAAGTGTGTTGCTCCTTGTAAGGTGTTTGTGCTCCTTGTGTACCTGAGACAAGTGCGTGTGTCCTGTGCCTTCTCATCTCTTTTATGGAAATACATCCATACACCTAGGAGATACTTGCCTATGGTAAATATTTGTGGATGAAGGGCAGGTTGTACAAAGCGTGTTATCGACAGCACTGCAAATAGTAGGTGCAAAAACCACAGGAGACTTTTCACACCCATCTGTGCTGTGATGTTGATGTCTGAGGATTTATCTCGCTGTTTTATGTTCTAATTCAACATTTGTGAAAGCCACAAATTTAGTTATAAATTTACTTCGGAGGAATTTATTATGAAAATGTTAGGATTCTCCATCTGAAACATTGTTTAAAACTTACATGCTAGGGTGATTTTTTTAATGTCTTGTTTTGAAAACATGAGTGTGGAAGGGATGAGCATCCTCCCTTCCCACCTGTTTCCAGCATGCAGCAAGAGAAGGCAGTTATCTAGTGCTTTGTTTCTGTAATTTCTTCTAATTTCTGTAATTTCTTCTCATTTCTGTGACTACAGGTCCTGCAAATCAAGCTGTCCTCAGTGCTGCAGCAGTCTCTTACGTTCCACATGGGTTACAGTGCAGCAAGTGAAGAGATGAGCTTGAGGCTGTAGTTCTGAATTTCTTGCACTCTTTAATTCGGCTTCATGTTATTTGCAGATTTATTTCTTTTTCTGATTTAATTGAGTAGTCAGTGTGAATTTTGTGGTGTTCGTGTGCATGCAAGGGAGAGAGAGATTTTCTAAGTGTTCAGTGTTCACATGGACATAAACAGGTGGGTTTCCAGCAGAGACATTTGCATTTGAAAACCTGCTCTAAACGGGCTGGGCTTTCCCAGGAGAAGCAGCACCAGCAGTGAAATGCAGCGATCGATCAGCATAGAATTGTGTGAGCATTTGATGGGCAAAATGTTGTGGTATAAAGACAGGGCCCAAGAATAAGCTCTTTGTGGCTTTGTTTCATTCCTGAAAACTGTGACTGAGAGGCTTTTATCATTTAAAAATATATATTCATCAGCCGCATTTTGACTAACCTGGAAAATACCACAAGATCCTTTGCAACGTTCTAAGTGGTGTTTCTTTAATCCAATTTTGATACCAAAAAAGTAATACTGTTTTTCGCTTCTGTGTGTTTATATTTCCTCAACTCTAAAAGTAAAGTAATATCTGAACCACTCCTTTCAGTTGCAGAGCTGAAAGCGTGTAATTTAGTGTACGTAACGATAAAGTCTTTCTTTCAAGCAGCTTGCATTTGCTCTTGTTTTCTTTCTTTCCTAATTTAACCAAGAAAAACATTCTCTTACTTATCACAACGCTTCTGTTACGTGCCTTTTTTCGGGCCAAGTTCCTTATGGTATTTGGAGTTTATTTTAATTCTTAATCAGATGAGCTGTCCAAGAAATTAATCTGAAATCTAGAGATGTTCAAATACATGCCAATGGGGACACCTGGTGGACAAACTACGAGTTGCCCAAGACGCCTGTCGTTAAACCCATGACGAGTGGGTGAGCAGGACTTAGCTCATCAGGGAGATGACTGCGAGTATTTTTAACCACAGCAGCTGCGAGATTACTCTCATGAGTTCACCTGCCTGCCACTGATGGTCCCTCGAAGCATCCTGCGCTCGCTGCTCCCCAAGAGTAGGTGCACATGGTTGTGGTGGTGCTGACGCACAGCGAGCGGGTTGCAAGCACCCGAATCCTTGGCGTCTGTTGTTTCATGTGACTGGGGACAAAGCTGGGCTTACTGGCAAATGCTGTTTCTCCCTTGCTGCTGTGGAAGCTGCCCTGTTCAAGGATTCACAGATAAGCCCCGTAGTTAAGAGATGTCCTATTGACATGTGTTTGATAGATGATTTGGGAAGGTTGGGTGAAGATCCAGGACCACATCTGCTCAAAGCTGCAGGGCAGAGGAGAATGCTCCTGAAATGGATCCTGCTCTGTATCGTATGGAATGCTCTAGTCTCGACAGCACCTTGAGTAACGTCTAACATTTTCCAGTCTACAGTGAAAGTCCTACTCCTCCTCCAGTGGGAGGAGGAGTAGGACCCACTTCCCACTCTCTTGTGTCCCTGGGGCGCTACACCTGTGTCTGAGGGCAGAAGTGGATTCCAGACTCTGTATTTGTATGTGCTGTAGAAGCTTTGCCTGGCGTGGGGCAAGCACAAGACCCAAGGACAAGGTGGTCAGCTAGGCAGCAATAGTGCACACACGCTCTGGGAACTGTATGCAAATGGAGCGTGCTTTAATTGGGATGAAAATGGTCATGGTTGGTTGTTTTACTTATAGCTCTCAGAAAGCAAGCATTAGCCTTTTCTGTGCTGGGGCAGCAACTTGTAGATGGGTTCTGGGCATGCACCAGCAGTGGAACATGAGATTATCTGGGGGCTTTGTCTTTCTGAGTAGGAGAGGAGGAAAAGAAAGGAGTGCTTACAGTCATGAAGAAAGAAGAGTAATTTCTGGCTCTTTGTTTTGATGCAGTCTCCTCTGACATAGAGAGAAATTTATAGCCTACTGGTTTTCTCATTGTTTGGGAAAGAAGGAATGAATGTATTATGATTCTGCACCAGAGTCACCAGACAATTGGGAGAGAAAGTGATTTTGACTTGACCGTCACAAGTTGGGTAGGAGGCTGTGGATTTTTATAAGATATAGCAGAGTATTATTTGTGTTTAATTCACATTTCAGAATCTTTTCTCTGTGGCAAATCAGAACTGCAAATTAAGTATGAATCACTGTCCCATAGGCATCTACTATGGTTTGGTGACTCTCTGCATGCTCTCACAAGACTTATAGTAAATGAGAGACAAGCTAATTTTATTTGTTTTATTTTATTCCTGTGTTGGGTTTAATATCAAAGTGGGACACCATTGTTGTCGCAGGACTCGAGCCAACAATTTTGAAGTCAGTGCTTGAATTCAGATGGCTCAATGAGACTCCTTTCCAGTTTCAGATGCTTCAGCTGACTTGGAGACTCAGCAAAGCTGACTGGAGGCAGCCACTGTGAATAGCCACCAGCAACTGTCCTGCACCAGACCAGAAGTCCCTGCCTGACCGCTCGGGAACAGATGCTAACAGAAGAAATAACCTAGCAGACTTTACAGGCTAAGTGCTTCTTGCTTTTCTTCCTTGCAGAAAACACCTTCTGCAGCGGTGACCATGTATCATGGCACAGCCCCTTGGACAACAGTGAATCTAGAATCCAGCATATGTTGCTGACAGAAGACCCTCAGATGCAGCCAGTGCAGACTCCTTTTGGGGTCGTTACTTTCCTACAGGTAAGACCCAGCAATGGTGGCTCTGACTGCCACCTCCTGGACGTGGAACACAGCTAACATTACATTGCATTTAGCTTTCATAAGTTAGATGCTTATTATCCTGTCTTCTGCCTTTCTTCCTTGTTTGATTACCATGGATCTCATCTTTGAGTTGTTACTCTGGAAGTGTTCAGTAAGCATTTTAGCAGGATTGAGCAATGGCACACTCTGTTCTCAAGATAGAGGTCTATCTGATAGGGAGAGGGTTTACACCCTGAAGCAGAACTGGAGTTGAATATTACATTACTGCTTTGAAATTTCAAACGTGAACATAGGGGAAAAAAGGCTAAGAAACACTTTTAAAAGGTAGCATAGAGATAAATTCAAATTAATTATATGGCAGTATTGGTAAGTGATCCACTGGTTTGAGGTCTAAGAAAAGAGTTTGGAGCAGGACTCAGAGTTGCTTTAGCATTATTTAACGGCAGAAAGGTAACTTGCAGCACTGACACAAAGGTTCTTTAGAGGCTAAGGGAGTTTTCCTGTATTGATCTACTGTTTAAGAAAAGTTCAGTTTTGCTTTGCAAAAGAAACATTTTAAAAATCCCTTGTGATTTAGCCTTCACCAGCTAAACAGGTTTGCTTGCTTTTCCGAAGCTGTTCTTCTCAGTGATGTCTCTTAGATATGGGCTGCTTTGGATATTCTTAAATTGCGTATGGTGTTATTAACCTTAGCAGAAGATCTGTCGTAGTTTATATCAGCTGCTGATTTCTCCCTGCCCCGTTGAAAAGCTTCCGTCCTGTGGGAAAATGCAAGTGTCTGTGTTTTACAATTTAAGCTTCGAGCTGCTCCCGTTTGTCCTTGGCTGTAGTTGCAACATGTAAGGGAAGCTCAGACCTGCACAGGGCAAATGCTGTGCAAAGGCAAAGGCTTTCCTGAATTTTCAGAGGTGCCCAAAACTCTGTGTTTTATCAACAAGGAGGAGATGGGTGTGGGATTAGTCAGCGAAAGGTGAGTTGTGGGGCCTCAAAGGAGAGACAGAGAGCCAAGCTAAGGAGGGTGATTCCTGGCTGATGCCCCAGTTATTGCCACGTTAGTCTGCATCTCTTCTTTAGTTCCCGGCTGTCCTGAGTCAAAGGACAGTCAGCATACTGCATCCTGAGGCTCTTGGCCTCTAATCCTCTGCAGCACTTATGGTTGACTTGTGTTTCCCCTTTGTTTGATGCTTGTTGTTACGGATTTATTTTGACCCATCAGGGTAAATGATTGCAGAAAGAAATGAATAAACACAAAATAATTTCCTGTTTAGAGTCTTGTTGTTTGTGTGTAATTAGTGAGTGAAGGCCCAGGGAGGGGTGTCCTGAAGCGAGAGTGATTCAGGCTGTTCATGGAGAAAGCCTGGGAGGTGGGTGGGCATGAAGTGCCTCTCCAAGGGCTGGGTCCTGAGGAAGTGAGCTCTGCAAGGGGCAGGGGAGGTTGGGTGTGCAGAAGCGGGTACGTGCTGACGTTGATGGTTTTCCACGCAGATCTCTATCAGTGCAGTTACGCTCTTGTGGCGAAGGCACGGAGTGCACTTCTGCTTGCTGCTCTTCAGAACTTAGTTGTCATTTTTCCTCTTTGCTGATACAACTTGAGTTGAACAGATTTTGACTAAAAAATCAAAGTCGTTGGAAAAGGCTAGAGTATCGAGGAAGAAAATAGAAGGCCAGGGCAGAATAATTTGTCATCTCAAAGAGTGAATCATTGTGTTCAAAGGCACAAGCCAGCGGTTGGTGGGCTCCCAGGTTCAAGAAGGACAGAGAACTGCTGGAGAGGGTACAGAAAAGGGCTACAAAGATGATGAGAGGACTAGAACAACTGTCTTATGAGGAAAGACTGACAGACTTGAGGTTTTTGAGTCTAGAGAAGTCTGAGAGGTAGTCTTATCTCAATGCCTATGCACACTTAAAGAGCATCAGGAGGATTGGGCCAGTCCTTTTTCAGTGCTGCACAGTGACAGGACAAGAGGCAACGAGCGCAAACTTGAACATAGGAGGTTCCACGGGGAGGAACTTGTTTACTTTGAGGGTGGCAGAGCACTGGAACAGGCTGCCCAGAGGGGTGGTGGAGTCTCTGTCTCAGGGGACATTCAAAACCCACTGGATGCCACCCTCTGCAACCTCCTCTAGGTGATCCTGCTCTGGCAGGGGAGTTGGACTAGATATCTCCAGAGGTCCCTTCCAACCCCTAACAGTCTGCGATTCTGTGGTGGATTAGGAAGAAACTGCCTTCCTCTGTCAGCTGCAGGGTGTTTCACCCCTTCATTTGAAGCGACTGATCTCAGCTGCTGTGAGAGACATCTGGTATTGCTCAGTGTGGCAGCTCCCATCCTGAAAAGCAAACACATCCTGCCTCATACAGGAAGGCAGAAGTCTGCAGTTGCCTGCAGTGACGAGTGGATTAGGCGATGTATAAGCAGCTTTACTTTGTGGTGCCGGCAGAGATGTAACCAGTCAGCAAACTGAGTTGACCAAGGATTTATGAACACCAAAGCCTTCCCTTGTCACAGTGAGTCCCTTGCCTGATTGAAATTGCTAGTGGAGTATTGCAATTGCCCCTAGCATTTGGCTGACAGAGCAGTGTTTTGCATGTTCTCAGACCCTAACCTGTCCTGTCTTGTGTGGACTAGATTGAAAAGTGAGAACAGACAAGTGGATCTTCGGTAAACCCTAATTTGTCACCAGGCCCTCCTCATAATTAGGTTTGCACACGCCATGCAAGACTGAATGTTACGTGACCAGGGTGCTTCACATGAGAAGTGTAGAAAGAGGGCATAAGGAATTGCAGAACCCCTCTATTGTCTCA
The DNA here is from genome assembly GCA_020746105.1 of Trogon surrucura. Lineage (NCBI taxonomy): Eukaryota > Metazoa > Chordata > Aves > Trogoniformes > Trogonidae > Trogon > Trogon surrucura. The sequence continues at coordinate 14,420,493 of CM036621.1, read as the reverse complement.
GGCTCCGTTTGTCCTCACTCATCTAGTTAGTTTAAAAGAATGGCGCTTCTCTGTATCTGCACTGTTTGATCCAGCACCACATGTTACATTTTCTCTGCAGTTCTTGCACAGTTCCCATCCTTTTCAGTATCTCTGTTTTCATTTATTCCAGATTGTTGGGGTTTGCACGGAGGAACTGCACGCGGCTCAGCAGTGGAACGGGCAAGGGATCTTGGAACTGCTTCGGACTGTTCCAGTGTAAGTGCTCATATAGCCCATATAGGGGAGCATTCCAGTAGAGAACAATTCAGTTGTTTGTTAACAATCTTTAACTCGTTGATGGAACTTATTTAATCCTGTGATGTAGCAGGAGATGGGAATTCATTGCAAATCTGTTCTCACGCACAGACACTTACATGGCAAATTAATGCATGTGGAAGCCCACATGTTTGGGGTGAAACAGAATGAGGTCTTGAAAGCTAAATTTCCTTCCTCTTACGCCTGCAGCATTTTCTCATTGGTTCTTCCTGAGAGAGCTGGGATGGCTGTTACTGGTGACCTCTCTGTGTAGTTCAAAAGAAAGGAAGAAACGGGTCTGATTTACAGTGCCTAGCAAAGCTCAGGCACTGCCTGAAAGTGAGAAAGTCACTCTCAAACTGGTCCCACTCCTGGTGGGCAAGTTTGCAACAGAAGGAATGTTCACGCAAGTCAAGTTCGTTGTTATTTTTCCCATGGCAGAACAAAGATGTTTTCAGGTTAATGAAGAGATGGGTTTTAAATGTTAAATGATATGTTGATGCTTTGTTTGCTGCCAGGTTTCAGCTAAACTTTATTGGCTTGCAGGTGTTTTGTTTAAATATTTTTCTCTCATATTTATTGGGAGTTATTGCCGTGTGATTATAGCTCAGAACATTTTTTTTTTTTTTTTAAACAAAATGGTTCTGAATAGGTATTCCTGAACACGATAGTACACTCTCTAGTGTCACAATGGTCTTTAATTGATTGATCATTTGGAAGATTTTTTTTTTTTTGGCTGCTGCTGAACTTCTTAAACTTGACCTTTTTCCTTTTAGGCACAAATGCAGATAGTTCATGCAAATACCCTAGAGTAGAGTGAACTTGCCCAGCTTGCAAGCTTTGTTTCTGGGACCCCAAGACAATAAACACTGCCTACAGCTCCCTTGGCTCCTCTAAGGCAATACTGATATAGTACCCTCTTCTCAGTCTGTTCTCATGTTGGTTTTTGGCTCTTGTGCTGTGGTACAAACACCTTTCCAAGCATAAAATGAAACCCAAACGTCCGTGATTTGAAGGCAAAGCTGCAAACTACTAAGCTGCTGGTGTGGAATCAGGGTAAAAGTCTCTTGCATCCCAGTGAGGAACTGAAGCAGGTCACACTTCTGTAGTTAATAATTAACAGCTTCCAAAGTGGTGTGAGAAAAAGTGGCTATCGATGCATCTGAAAAGCTATAAAACATTAACTTCCATTGCTCCCACTCCAAGTGCTTTGGGAGACTGTAACACAGACAAGGCCAGAGGAGGGGGCTTTTGACTGCAATAACAAAATATCTCATAGAGAAAAATAAAAGAAAATTTTTATGGCAATTCTAAAAGACTTCAGTTTTTAGTTCAAATGAAAAGCGCCATCTAAGGCTGGTTTCTGCAGACTGCCACCACTGCGACCCGAAGTCTATGAGTAGTTCATCCTCACAGTAATCTGCTTTCTATCACTTCTGTTGGGAAACATCTTGACCCTTCCGACTTTTGTTGCTAATGAAAACAAAGATTTCCCTGAACCATCTGTGTACTCAGCCATTAAGTACCAACTGGGCAAAATGTCTGTTGTGAGGATATTTATCAGAGCAATAAGCTTTTTATGACATTGAACATCACTGCCGATCTCAGCAAAAAGTGCAGTCCCGTTGGGACCCTGCTGTATCTTTAGATATGTAATAGAGGTATGAATCTTGACCCTATGCCTTGCCCATCTTTCTTAAACCCAGGCTACATGGGAGATCTCAGTCCCAATTCAGTCACCTCTGAGATTAAAACCCAGTTGAGTGGGTCCGTGGAAGGGATAGCCCTAACTGCTTGGCAAAACGTGGTGGTGCCAGACACCAGGCGGATAACAGGTCCTGGAGGACTTTTGTTGTGTATTTGGGAAATGCAAAGGACAAATGCATGCTGTGGGATGAATCCACAACATAGAGGGGCTTGTGGGTTTGTTTTAAACTCTTATCTTGTGCTTCCTTCCAGTACAGGTCCACTCTGAAGACTCTGTTGGGGAGGACTTGCTGAAGTGCTTGTTTGGTTCATCACCTTTCTTTCTTTGTAGAGCTGGAGGCCCCTGGTTGATAACAGATATGCGAAGAGGAGAGACAATATTCGAGATTGACCCACATCTGCAAGTATGTCATGTCAAGTAGATGGGGAGAATTGCTTTAATGGTGTAAATCAGTTCTGTTATTTTCTGTAAAGGTGCTGTGATCTTCTCAATGTTTGCAATAATCCTGGAAAGGTCTTAGAGTCTCCCTTTGCCCTCTCAGAGGTGGTTCAGGAGCGCACATGTCCAGCCCCAGGTGGATGGCAGCTCTAGGAAGAAAGTTAGAGAAGGGAGACCAGCAAAACGGAATCTCATAGATGAGACAAATTGGTAAGATCTGGACCACATGTTTTAGAAAGGAGGAAGATAGAGGAAGATGAAAGAATGTAGAACAATACAAGACTCAGAGATGATAGATCAGGAAATTCCTCTTTTGTTTTATAAGCAAGCATAAGGAGATGTAACATGCAGAAAACTCAAAACCAACATATTTTTTCACAGCAAATGTGACAGCGTAGCTCATTGCTGTAGGATGTCACCTGAAGCTAAGTAGTTAGTGTGGTCTCAGAAATAATGGGAAGCCAAAAGTATCTCATGCAATTATTAATAATCCATGCACGAAGATGAATTAAACCTTCTTCTTCAGAGAGCAAGTTAATTTCTGAAGTTTAAAGATCACGCTAGGACCTCTAGGGAAGAGTTACCGACCCATGGACTACAACTGATCTGTGTGTTTGGGAGATGATTCTGCATCCCTTCAGCAGAGTTGTGGCACTGGAGGTCCCAGGCAAATCCGGTGTGGTGCTGACCTTGTTTCTGTGAATCACTGTGTATTTGCCTTTAACTTGCAGCTTAGCCTGGTAGGGCACGTGCATACGTGCACGTTTTGTACAGGCTGTTGCGTTTGCTTATGGTCTGCATGTCTGCATCTGATTACCCTCCGTTGCCTCACAGCATCTTTTATTTTGAAAGCTTAAGAACAAAATCTAATTCTACTTTTACTGTTTTTAAGGATTTATTCATCCAAAATAGCCCCAGTCTGACAGAAACACACAAAAAAAAGCATTCCACAAGTGCCCCACAATGTGAAAGCTAATACAACTCCAAGTCCCATAAAGTTTTTAGGCTTTTCAAACTTTTGCCCTCTCCCCTCCTGGAGGGTGTTTCTGTTCTCTGCACACTGGTGATTCCTAACGATAACAACGTTTTCTTCGATTTACTGTAAATGAAAAGTAGCTCAGCTTACTGGAATCTGAGTCAGCCAAGGCAAGTTAAGGCAAATAGGGTACCTCTGCCTCAGCGGTGTGTCCTGCCGCTGAACGCTGCTATGTCTGTGGTCTTTCCGGACTTCCTTGCGTTGAAGACATTCCTGTTTCTGTTCTCTCTTGCCCTTGCAGCCGTGTGTGTGCACAGGGGTGGAGGGGTGGGTGAGTACCTGCTGCTGCAGCACCGAGTCCCACAAAGAGCTCTAGGCTCTGCTGCACTGGGTTTGCCGTGGCATGTGCCTCCTGCTCTGATCAGTGGGGGAAGGATAAAGTGTCATTCACTTGGTGTTTTCGTGGTGGTGGTACGGGCTGTGTGAGAGCACTGCAAGGCAGCAGCAGAAGAGATGGGAGGGAGCGGGCAGAGAAAACGGGCAACTTCCCCCAGAGCGGAGCAGGCAAGCGCGTTGCCTGCCTGGGAAGCGGGCAGAGCTTGTTTTGAGGCTGCATTGTCTCTTGTGGGAATTTGGTTGAGGCCTAAACCCAGCTCTGGCAGCAGCAGCTGTACTTTCTGTTCAGAGTTGCTGAGAATGGATCCTGACTAAGATGTCATCCCAGGATGTCGGCAATTAACACTGTGGCAACGCTGGCTGTTTTCTGTTCAGCCAGGCTTCCCTGTAGGCCATTCAGATTTCCCTGGCAGCACTGTCAAACAGTCCCTGTCGGTCCCCAGCTCTATGCTGATTCTCAGTGCTTTGCTTCTGTTTTAGCAGATATCTCAGAAGAGACTAAAGCTGATTTGAATTTCCTGACTTGCGGTTGCCGCTCTGCGGGTCACGCTGCAGTGCTCTGGCTCGTTTAGAAAGGGATCAATGACTTATAAGAGCCTCAGAGCATCCCTCCCACATGCTGAGAGGAAAATGGGACAGAAACATCCTTTCTTTGAGGAAGGAAAAAGCTGAACCTCCTTTGCCCTGGGCACCTCCAACCTCCTGCTCAGGCTGCCCTTTCAAGGGAGGAAGAACAGCCCCTCAACCCAAGCACATCTTTGCTGGCTCAAGATGGGGTAAAGCTGTGCACTGCCCCAGCTGAGGGTTAGGGGTTTCTGGAGGTTTTTTCCCTTCAACATCAATACTTGCAAATGTTATAAAACAGGCGTGCAAATTAGGCTGCCTTAGACCAGCTCGTTTCCATCAACCCCCCCTTGATCTCCAGGGGATTCCAACAGAGCAGCATTTCTTTCCCTGGAGGAAGTGCCTCTGCAGGCCAGCTGAGATGCAGATGACGAGTCCTTTTCCCCCTCCCCAAGGCTCCACACACAGTCCTGAGGTCCTGACTGCATTTCTGAGCAGGGCTCAGGCTGCAGGGATGGAGAAGCTCGTCCCACCAGAGCCTCTGCCTGATGGAGTCCTTGGGACCCTCTGGGCCCTTCTGCTTCTTGCAGAACTTGCTCAAAGGCGAGTTTGGTGGCTCTCCCATGCTTCCCCAATCACTAGAATGAAAAACAACTGTGCTGACAAGTTAAAGCTCCCCGTGCCAGCTGACGTGGGTCCTTACAGAGCACTGTGGAGGGCTCCCGAAGGAGCCACGTGCTAAATCTCACTTAGAGCATTGTTTGCATGTGTAGGATCGGATGTATTTTTATTTCTTTTTCCACAACTTCTATTTCTGGGTGAAACAATTAATTTTATGTTAGGATATAACAAAAGAAAATCCCAGCAGATTTATTCTTTCTTAGATTTTCCCATTACGTTTTCATGGAAGCCAGTTTGCCCTGAGGCCAGAGGAAGATCCCAGCAAGGAGCAGTCTTTCAGGGAGAAAGGCGAAAGGAAGGCAGTCTCTTGAATGCTTAGATCTAAGTCGGGACTGCTCTGGTCCTGCCCATAGTCACAGGCTTCTGCCCCTGCTCTTGGGCCAAAGAGTCAGTTTAGGGAGGTGATCCAGTTAAAAAAAACAAACAAAAAAAAAAAAGAGTTGGCTCAAGGGCAGGGGTAGAGCACATGGAGGAGGGTAGGACTGCAGCCACTGCGGATTACATCAGCTTAAACTGCTGTGCAGCCACACCCTGAGTGCTTGTACTTATCTTTGAGCTGCTCAAATCCTCTCTGAACGGTCACAAGAAGAGGCAATGCTCTTTCTAGGGCACAGCGTGTGTGGCTGGGCAAGGGAACGAATGTATGGGGGTTTTAGTCTGGAAATTGCTTCTTAGGGAAGAGATTTTGCAAAGCGCTGGATGCTCCCACGGTCTCTTGACTCCTGTGGCAAGGTCAGACTGGAGGGTAGCAATAACAAACGGAGAGATCCGCTCCTGTTGAGCATAACGCAGCTCTGCTCTTTCCTCAGATCTTGAAAGTTTCTGTCCTAAAAGTGGTAGGACTTGGCACCTATTCTGTGGTGACCCAGATGTGTGCAGTGAGGAGGAGATCTTTCTGGTGCCACTGGGCAGAAGTGACAGGCCTTCAGAAGAGGGAAAAACGAGCCCGGTTGATGGGGTGCCAGGGGAGAGTTGACAGGGGTAAGAGCAGCCCTTCCTCGGTGTAGCTCAGCCCTGGGTTTGTTCAGCTCAACATTACCCCCTTGTGGGACGTGCGTGGAAATTCAGACTGATGCCAGTTCCCCTGGCAGGTAGGTGTCCCGTCTAAGTCTTGGCTTTAGCTCAGGGCAGTCTCGCTGGTAACAGATGCACGTCCTTGAGAAACTACCCGGTGTCTGAGAGCATCCAGCTGCTTGCGGGTGATGTGAAACACCTTCCTACACCCAGACGGTGGTTACGTGCTTGGAAAGTCCAGCTTGCAAGGGAGGGAGTTTGTGTGTTTTGACGACAGAGGAAGCTGTGCGAAAGCTTTGACATTGCACACAGACCTGTGTCTCCTTGAACATTTGTCCTTTACTGAATGCCCCAGCACGTTGAAAACACTGGTTGTCTGGGCAGTGTGCAAATTATGAGCTCTTGTGAATGATGAGTCTCTCTGTGAGCTGTGTTCATTGTGGGACTTCTTGGTAAGCTTGGAAAGAGAGCTTAAGTCTAGTTATTCAGGGGTTTGTTATAACTGACATGCAATAGGTAGACTGCAAAGCTGTGCTTCGTACAGAAGGAGTATTTAATGTATGCTTTGAGTTGGTGTAAACTGGAGCAGACACTGAAAGAAGCAGCCCTGCGTGGCCCAGGCCGTTGATTCCCACCTCTCTCTTCCCCTGCTTTGTGCCTGCCAGGGCCACATGGAGAAGTAGTGGCGAAGGGGTAGAGTTCGTTCAGACCAACCTGCTGTGGAAAAGGTTTGTTCCAGTTCAGACCAGCTCCCTGATTTGGCTCAGTGTCCAGTCACTATTAGCTGATAGGTCAAAGCACGGGAGCCGGAAGGTGCCAAATTGCCCTGCGAGGGGAGATATGCAGGAGCTGCAGAAGGTTGGGTTCAGCCAGGGTGGGTTCCAGCTCGGATTCAAGCCACACCCAAAAATCTCTTGGGGTTTTGGATCTTTTTCAAGCAGGAGAGAGTCGACAAAGGGATTGAGACAGATGGCTCAAACCTGAGTGGAGTGAGTGCCAAATGTGCTTGGGATGATCTCAGCCGACCCCCGGAGGATGACGAAGACAGCAGGAGCATTTGCATTGGGACCCAGCCGCGGCGGCTCTCCGGGAAGGGTAAGAGGTCCTGGGCCGAGTTGCTGTGAAGGTCTTTTGGGTTGTTTTCTGGTGGGTTTGGGCAATGGGCTGAGTCATGCAGCGTCTTGGGCTTCATAACAAACAACACAGTTACTGGAAGGCTCCATATATCTCAGGGGAGCAAAATGAATTTTCGTGGGATCTTGATGAGGAAAGAGGCAAAGAGATCTTTGCATTGTTTTGTCTGAATGTTTCTTTCAGTTTTTAGGCTATTTCTAGTCTAAATCTGCGAAGTTAAACTGAGCACTGGGGGAAACCAGGTCTGTAAGCACCTGCAAGGTGAAGCAACTGCATTTTCCGAGGCTGTGTTTCCTTCTTAACATTGTTACTTCTTGGGCAGCAAGTTGGTCTGACACTACATGTTGTCATAGCTGAACTCAAGTAATTTTTGCAAATACGGAACTCTGGAAAGGAGAAATAAAATACAGTGGAGTTCCCCTTTGCAGTGAGATGCCATCTCACAATACAGATGTCATAGGCATTACACATGCTTGAAATTATGCTTGTTACCTCTCAGATGGGCGAAGCAACATCAGATTTGAGGGCTTGAGATTTCCTGGAATTAACAATGGTTTCCACTGGAATGGTAATTTACTTGGTTTTAAGTCTGTGGTAAAAAAATATTTAAATGCGTATAGTGTTCCTTCTGGCTTCTGTGCAAAAATTTTGAACTGCACTGAATCTAAAAAGGCTGTTTTCCCTCAGCTCTGCAAACGAAAAGCCTAAGATGGTATATGTGGTGGTATTTGTACATCCTTCAAAAGATTTTGAAGTAGTTTGGAAATTTTTTTTCTCTACCCAATTCCCACATTTCTCAAAAAAGATGAAGAAAGTTCTAAGAAATGTAGAAAAGCATCCTATTAAAGTGTTTGGCCATTAGACATTATAGGAAAATGAAAAAAGTAAAAAGACTGCATTTGAACAGCATAATTTGCAGTTTATTTTCAAATATGAGCTTGAGGCTAAGGTCTACCCTGCATAAAATTCCTTTTTTTTGTGAATCTTGTTGTAAATTAATCAACATATTTGCAAAGCCAATTACAAAAGCTCGGGAACCTCCTTGCATTCATTTGGTAAAGGAACAAACTCCTGTTTGCCTAATGGGAAAAGTGACTTCCAACACAAAGGCTGGAAATGTCGGGAGATTCTATGAAAGCTGCAGAAACAGCAGACATCTCATTTATGAAAGGATACCAAAGTACTCAGAATTTCCTCATCAGGAGGGCTCAGTACCAAAGGTTCCAGCTCTCCTTGCCTGACATAACATCGCAGCCTAAACCGAGAGAATTCAAGCTGACTTTATAAAGTAAAATAATTCCTGAAGTGCAGGAAGAGCTGTTAAAAATTCACACTTAGCATCTCTTCATTTCTTTCTGAAGGGAGGAGTTTAAATGAAACATGCCATAGAAACAGGCCTTTTAAAAAAAAAAGCTGACATCTTCTTGTGTCTGTGATGTTTCTGGGGATTCTAAATCATGCTAAAAAAAAACCTTCTCTTTGCAGATACAGAGCAAATCAGGGAGACTTTGCGAAGAGGGCTTGAGATTAACAGCAAACCTGTTCTACCTCCAATAAATGCACAAAGACAGAACGGGTTGAACCATGACCGAGCACCGTAAGTTTCACTGTGCACGCTCAGATGGTGGGAGAAAGGAGGTGAAAGAGCTCAGCGTGGAAAGCAAAGTTAAAGTTGGGTGGGAAAAGATGTGGCAAGGGGAGAGGAAAGGTAGCAGCAAATACTTGCTAAGCAGGAGTGTAGAAGAGTTCAGGTTGGGTTAATGGGCTAGTACTCAGGAGGGCAGAGTTTGAGAGGGGTTTTAGACAAACCTTGCTAGCGCAGAGTGGCCCTGACTGCTCTGTAGGACCTGCTTCTCACAGCGTACGGTGTTGGAAGTCAGGCTGGACGGAGACCTATGAAATGTACTGTGGCAAAGAGCACTGTGGTATCCAAAGAGCTGGGTGACATAGATGAGCGTTTGCTGATATTTTCGCCTCAGCAGGTTGTTTTCAGGCTCATAATTACAAACCTTTTGGTTAAAATGTTGATTTTTCTTTTTTTTAAGTGACTTTGATCTTTGTTTGCTTAAGCAGGCAGGTACTGGTGGTAATTACATGCCGATACCACACTAGTCTCTAATGGTCTGTAGACTAACAGGTGATAAGTGGGACTGGGCGGACCTGTAAATCTCTCCTTAGTAACTTTTTGACTTCAGGGAACCTGTAGGAATTTACCTGTAGTTTCAAGCCATTGGCGGTATCTACACTTCCACCTTTTGGGGTTTCTCCCCTTCCCCTCTTAGCCTTATTTCTGTTGCTAGTTAAATGTCTTCCCATCAATTTTAGTATTTTCATCTAAATGATATGGAAGGGCATTCATCTTTGCTGCACTCTTTCATCTTGGTATTTCCTTTGGTTTACTGGTTTCCAATGAACATTTGTGCTTTCTCGTTCCAAGAGGATAGATCATCATGAAATCAGCTCTTTCCTGTAGTGCCAGGCAGGGACAGCATCCTCCTCTGTTTCAATTCCTGTTTCTTTCCTGATTCAAGCATTTCTTGAGACAAATATTCCTCATACTTGGTTAGAACCCTGATGTCCTTTCTTGTTCCGTTTTGTGGGTGACTTCTGATTTGCCATACACATGAATGTTTCTGAGTTTCCCAGTCCTTTGGGGGGGAAGGATTATGTCAGTTGCTGATGGCTCTGTACTAATAAGTAATATGAAATATTGGTGCTTATAAAAAAATAAATCTCAAGTGGCTGCTTTATTGCTTTAGGAATAATCTTGCTTTTGCTACATAGTAATTATATGGAGCCAGTTTCTGATCTGACTCAGATTTTGAGTAGTACTTCCCTGCCTGAAGGTTGGTCCCACTGGACCTTTGGTTGGTCTCACTGACCCCACTGAAAAAATAAAATTATACCATCTGATTTGCACAATCACACCCAGCCTTAGAAGGCTCAAAAATATTGAACAGGATTTCTCACAGATGCTGGGCTCCTGCTTGAATCTGTACGCCCAATAAATGCTCTTAAGTTTGCAGTGGTTGGAGACGACCAGAAACGTTTGGGGTGCACATCAGGTCAGGGAGGCAGCTGATGGGTAAGCCTTAATGCTGGGAGGCAGTTGTTGCTTAGATAAGAGAGCTTTAAGTTTTTCAGAGTAAGATAAACAGAGATACGCTCAAGACAGAGTGGTGAAAGGTTAGCAAAGGTCTAAGATGAAGCGCACAAATATTTACCTGGGTTTTTAACTGTTCTGAGACAGAGAGGAAGGCAGGTCAAATTCAGAGCGTCGTATCTGTGACAGTGCTCTTTGTTGCAAGTCTCTCTTACCTGCACACCCACCTGACCTGAAGGCTGAGTGGTAGGAAGGGCTGGTTCCCAGTGTTTGCCTCCTAAAAGATCAATACATTTCTCTGAGGTCTGTGGTTACCACAGTGGAAAATGATAGCTAGCCTGTTTCTCCAGCGCAGCGGTTCAGTTGAGGGAAAAGCTATCAGCTGTGTGTCTTGCCAGCAGTTACTCTGGTGATAGTTAATATCGGAGGGATAGAGGAGATCTCAACTTAAAAGACAGTCTGTCCTTATGCTTTCTTCTTCCATCTCACCAACTACTTTGAGAGGAGTTTAGAAAAGGTGGTTTTCTACCTGCTCAGTGGCTTCCCTTCTTCAGTTCCTGTAGCAGACACAATGAGACTTGTTCAATGCGCTGATTGTACTGACGGGTTGTTTGTGCTGGAAGGCAGCGTTTACTCACAACCTCTAACTAACTGGTACTTAAATCAGACTTGGTGATTACCCTTACTGGGGCCAGAACTTATCAGTTGATGTATTTTCCAGCACAGTGTGGTATAGATGAAGCAGAAGAGGAAGATCTTACCAGGTCTCACCCTTTCTTAACACACTGTATCAGCATGTCCTATGCGTTTGAGGAAAGTTGCTCAATGTGCTGTCGAGTACATGAGCACGATCTGGAGGCTCTTGTCTCCAGCTGCTGCAGAGGAATGTAACACAGAAGTTCCGCTTTTGCATGTTAGTAGTATATCTACATCCACGTTCCCTACAGGTACCTGCAGTGGCAAAGTCTGAGACACAAAAGGCACAAACCCCAGTGCAGATATTGGAATTTCATAAGACCTACAAGCACCTCAGATGAAGGACAGCTCTGCACATAGATCGAGTCCTTCTGGTGCGATCCTTGCTTGGAGCTGGTAGGGCTGGGACTGAGTTCTGTCCTTCACTGTAAATCTCGTGTAATCAAATGCAAGTCATTTAGCTATTGAGCTTCAGTTCTGAATCTATAAAATGGGACTAATAACAATGTCATCTTCTTGAGGCACCACAAGGATAAATATATTAACGATTATGAGGTGCTGGCTGATGGGAAGCAGGCTTGTGTGTAATCATACCCTGCACTGTACACACCAGACCATAAAATATCAAACCCGTGGTTTGTTGCAAAGGTCCTGTGAATAACTGGTGCATTAGAGGTTCCTCAGGAACTTGATAGAAATGCTGTGTTCTGGGGCATGGCAAATTGTTCCAAATCTACTTTCCTTAGGGAGCAATGTAGAACCCCAGGCCATCAAATTTGCACCCAGCTGACATTAGGATGTTGAAGTCTGTCACAGACTCTAATGGCTTCATGCAGAAGAGGAATGTGCTGTTTATTTATCATAGATTTGCAGCCACCAACTGCTTTCCTAGTAGCTTTCTTCCCTTTCTTTTATCCTAACCCTACCACCCACACACAATAATCTGTCAGGGTTTAAAGCAGACAACCTGTTCTACATTCAACATCACAAAATAGCATCAGAAATGCTGAAACTTTTGAATATTTATTTGTATGAAATGTGGAGGATCCAGATTCCACACAGATTTCCCCGTCTTTGTGTAGTTATAATTTTCAGTGCTTATGCAAAAGCCTCACATTGTTTGGTTGCAGATAGGGCCTGATTCAGTGTTCTGGCTCCAGCAAACCACAGACTTAGATGTTGAGCGTGTGTGTTACCAGTTGTTCGCTGTCCCAGAGTCCTAAATAAAAAAGTTCCTTTGAGAAAAAGCTGGTTTCTGTCAAAACCCTGTTGGGCAGCTGTAGTACTTTGATTCATTAGTGTTATTACTGTAGACTGTGTAGCCCTTTTTCTCCTAAGGATATGAATAAAAGCACTCTTAATGCTTAAAACTGCATCGGACATCTGTTTCTCAAAATGACTGTTAGCTCAGTTCATAAGCAGCCATTAAATCAGTTTGTACGCATTAAACAAAAGAACATGTAAATTAATCTTTGGAAACATGACTAATCATTTTGACCATAGGTAACATAATACTCTTGATTACTGCTTGGAAAAATGAGGCCTATGTGAATACAAATGTACTTTACAGTGGTGTGTTGTTTATTTCTCAGGACCCATCACCTTGGTAGGTGTTGCTTGGACAGAAGGGCAATGCTCCCGGTCCTCTGAATCGTGCAGATTCACTCGCGTTGGTTGTGGTGAGCTGTTAGCTATAGGGAACATAGGGAGCAGACTAAACACTGCTGCTGTGAAGAACTCAGGGGGCTGGAAGCTCCAGATGTCAAAGTTCGGTGGCACTTGTGAAGTCTTGCTTCATTCGCTGTTTAATTTCTTGATGCTCTAAGTTCTGGGGCCAAATCTTTTAATTGTCCCTGGCAGTTAGGTCTGTGCTCTCCTGTGAGGAAGGTGAATAGTATTTCCACTGTACAGATGAGGACAGAGGAGTTAATTTGCTCACAGTCGCAGGGAGAGCCAGGGTTGGGATAAGGGAATTCTTGACCTTTTCCACCCCTCAAGGGTCCCTTGATCACACCGTGTTGCTGAAAGTGATGTTTTTCTGCCCCTTGGCTGACTCAGACCAGTCTACTGCTCCTGTCAGCTGAGACATGGAGTAGAAACCAAGGGCTAGCATACTGCTTTGCTGAACATGTTGAGGCTAAAATTATCAGTAATTGCTACACCTCGTTGTGTCAGGACTCGAGTTATAGCCACGTATGTACCCAGTGTCTGAAGATGAGGCTTGAGTGGTGGAAAAAGGTCTCCCAAGGCTGTGTTACTTTGAGAAGACTTTTCCAACATATCTCTGCTGTTCATCAGTCTCACCTTTCTAAAGAAAGATGGTTCAAGGTTCCTGCTTCTCATATTTCTGTCTGAGATTTCCCAGATAACTGTGCCTGCACTGGTCCCCTCATGCACTATGGTCATTTGTCCAGAGACCTGCAACAGATGCCCCAGAGACCTCAAATCCCATCTGCATTCAATTTCCAGGCAAAAAGACAGGTTGAATCTAGGGAAACCTGAACATATGGTAGCTCTGTGCCCATGTGCTAATTCCATCCAGCCCTGAACATTTCCAGCTGTGCAGAGAAAGGAAGGCAGGTTCCTGGCAAACAGAACAGGGAACAGCCCTCTGGCGGGTGGGGCTGGCGGGACTGTCCTGGCTGTGACCTTCTGGTGCACTGCACCCTGAGCATCTCGGGTTGTTGCCCTTCCCTTGTGGGAAGAGTTGTGTCACTCCAGAAGTCCTCCCAGGGAACCCCAGATGTCACACAGTGGGCCTGGTTTGGAGCACATGAGTAACAGTGGCCTCACTCACAGGAGTGGAGCCCACTGCCCATGTAGTTCCTCTGATGTGGTAAGTAGGGCAAGTGGATTTCTCCTTCCAGTGAGTAGCATTGGGTTAATGCACACTAACGAGCTCCATCTGAGCAGCATTTCTGAGGAGGCTCTGACGGTAATACCAAGAGGTAGGATTTGCTTCGAGGCGAGTCTGCACTTTGCTTCTCCTGGTTGCGCTGGGTTTTGACTGCTGCTTTGCTTGGGCGGAGGGGAGCTGTTGTCTGTGTAGCCGGTTTCCTGTCTTCAATTCTTGGAGGCAAACTTTTACATAAAGGGGAGCATTTCAGCATTCTCTGAAACTGTCTAGTTCTGGCTAGACTTCCTGATTCTGCAACCACTAAGCAGTAAGTTTCCAATCCAGTCCTGCTTATTTAGGCATGTTCTCTCATCGGGACGCTGTTCAGTGGTGTCTTGCTTGAGTAAGGAATGCTGAATGGGGGGAGGCAGTACACTTTAGGGAGTGTCTCAGCATGAGGCTGAGTGCCGGGTGACAAGCCTGCGAACTAGAAAAGCAAATGTCTGGAAAACCAGTGTCAGTAGAAGTGCAGAGCGGTCACCGTGCTAATAATTTGCACTTCTACATAGCTTTCCCCATCTAAGAATCCAAAAGTGCTTTGCAAACATTGACTTAATCCTTGCAACACCCCTACGTGGAAAAATGTCTCAGTTTTACAGACGGGGAACGTCGAGCATAAAAGCGCTGTTTGACCTTGCCCGTGAGTCTGCAGGGTGCCAGCAGCACAGCCTAAATCTCTCAATCCCAGTTCAGCTGCAGGTCTAGAACAGTCTGGCCTCTGCAAGCACTGACAGTAGTTATTTTGCAGCTTTCCAAAGGGATTTGTGAGTGGCAAGAAGATTGCTGGTACTGGCATTGTCCTTGGAGCCCTTCCATGCCAGGAAGTGCACACAGAACGTCTCCACCGTCCGTCCAGTTTAACCAGGAAGATGAGCACCCAGGTCTGAGCACTGGAGGTGGCCTGTCTCAGGGTGACTGCAGCAGGAGCTGTGTGACCATGTCCCCCTTGTTTCTGCACTTGCGCCTGGGATGTGGGCCATAACTGTGTGCCAAGATGCTTGGGGCTCTTTCCCACAACTGCTGGTTTGCCCTTCAGGGGAGACTGTGGGAAAGTCGTTGGAAGCTTGCCAGCACTGAAGTGATCTTTGACCATATCTTCATTGGAAACTGAGGAGGTTTGAAATAGCCACAATTGGGAAGGGAAGAAAGGCGGAGGGGGGGAAAAAAAAAAAGTGGTCCAACCTTTCTCTCCCAGCTGTGTAAGCTTGCGCTAATGGTTTGCATTTGCTAACTCATGTTGCTGGGTTTTGTACCGAGGGAGCAAGGGGCAGCAACTGCAACTGAGACTAATGATATAGTGGGCACCCACTCACACAAAGAGCCTCTGCCACGGCCAGCTTCCAGCAGCGTGTCCTTTGTGATTGCACTACCTGGAAGGGTAACTTGGAAGTGCAGCAAAATTATGCTCAGTGTCAGCGACAGAGCTTGGAAGGGAACTGAGACCTCCTTCCGTGGCAGATCCATGAGATCAAGCGCTCTGATCATAATGCAAAGCACAAATGCAAGAACAAATAAACCTTTCTTAATCCGATCAACCTGGTTATTCTTGAATCCCATAAAATAACTGCCGGTGGGGTTGCTTGAGAAGAGGTTGCTATAAACATGACTTATAAGGAGGGGACATCCAAACTTTGTGCAACCCAGTGATTGCATTGGCGATTTTCCAGAATCCCCACGGGCTGCTGCTAATTGGCATAAAATTAAGCAGGTTGCAGCCACCTTCATCTTTAATACAAAGAGAGGGCCTCAGGAGGTTACAGGTTCCAGCGTGTGGCTGCTCACACCAAAAAGGAGCACAGCACGCTGGGACGTGTAGTCTTCTCGGGTCCTTTTTCCCAGTTGACAGAGGTCTGAGGAAGCTGGCTGCCACATTGGACACCTTTGCAACTGTTTGACCATCCTTCTCAAAAAAAAATAAAATCAGATATGGCTTTGGTTAAGTTCATGGACTGTTAATAAGCATTCACGAGATTTAAAAATAAATAAAACCCAACAAATATAATTTCCTCCTTCTCTCCTCTGCCCAGCAGCAGACTACCGATGGAAACCGAAGCTGGAAAAAATAGTTGAAAGTCAGCTAAAGTCACCTTGGTAACTGCAGCAATACACTTGCCCAGAACAGGAGACATCAAACCCAGCTACAAACAGCTTTCAAGAAACAAAAAGAATGTAATCATCTAAAGAATTAATCTGACAACTGCCCACATTTACACCTCCCACAAGCTCCCAATGAGAGAGAAATGCGCTTTAATCTCCTCCAACTCCCCTCCAGTTTCACAAAACACGAGATGTGCAGTCCTTAAACTGGGACATTTCCGACATGCTGCTTCCATTTAAATCTGCTGCCTTTCCTGATGCAGCAGCCCTGGCTTTTGCAGACTTGTTTTTTTCTGGGCACTGAGAAACATGAATTTTTTTGTGTGGGTTGGATGAAGTATTAAATCTGGAATAGACAAAGTTTGCAACATTTTACGTGATAGTCAGCTAGATCTTAGTCATAACAAGTAAAACTCTACTGGCTTTTGCTGCTGATTTATTTGGTGATGGGGTGGAGGAAGCAAAGGCTTACGGGTAACTGACAGTCGTAAAACCGGGGATGTTAGTGTTAGGAAGCAAACTTTTTTTACATTTTCTTCTGAGGCTGAAAACTACAAGCTGTGGATGGCAATGTGTGTTACCATGTGAACCTTTTATTAACAACAACCTAGAAGTCCTGCTGACCTTTCATCTGGGCCATCAGCCTTTGGAAGGGTCAGCACGAGAATTTCCATTCCCAAAGGGAGGATTTTAATGGGTCTTGCCGAGTCCCTGTGTCATGAGATGTGTTCCAGAGTCTGGCAGTGATGGCACTGTGGCCTCTTGATGTGTTACGCGCAGCCCACAACACACAACTCTGTTTAGAAAGGTATGGCTTAGATAGATGGAAGGTTATTTGGTTTCTGCTGATTGGAGTTTTGCCCCTAACTTTATATAGCTGAAACTGTGTGTGAGCTCCACTAAAGTGAAACAAGAGACACAGAAACTTTGACTATTTTGGAAAAGTTTCATGGAAAGCATTAATAATTTTGTGTCAATCAAGGTATTAACTACCATTTTGCTCCACTCCTTCACCTTTTTTTGACAGAAGGACTAGTTACTTATTAATGTGAAGTCATAATTATTGACAGCCTTAAAGTCATGACAGTTCCGTTTGAGAGTTACACATTAGTCAACATCTTCTCTTGAGCGTGTAATGACAAACAGCATTTGCTGTTTTTAATAAGACTTAGAAAGCATTGCCCCTTGCCTCCGGAATATTGTCATAATTCCTATTACTGCATTAACAACCGGAGGCTGTTTCCCCTCTGGACTGTGGCCCCATTGTGCTAGCAGCTGTACTGGCTGGCATGGTGGAAACCCAAAAACACACCTTCGGCTCAGGGCGTTTGTAGCCTGGGGACATGGGGAGTTCTGCAGCGGTCTGTCTTCCCGAAGCATGAACCTACAGCAGCAGCTGCCTGGGAGGCTGTGTTAGGGGACGGGACGTGCCCTGTACACTTAGGCAGTCCAGGTAAGGAGGGTACAGTCTCTTGTCCTCTGTAGCAAAAACATTTCTGTAAAACTCCTGGTCTGCTCCAGGGTGCATAAGCTCTGGAACTGCATTTAAGGAGTGCAAGCTTATGGTCTGCTTGAAAATCATGCGTTGCTAATGGCTGACCCATTTGGTAAGGATTGATAAATGAATCATTGGAAGCCGTGGGCCACAGGCTGACTTTCCCACAGCTCACTGTGTATATAAGATCTGATAAGGAAGTTGAGGCGAAGCTTAGCTTAAGGTCAACTGATCATTAATCAACTGTAACTGCACTTCTCAGGTAATCAGCCCGCAAAATGCTGGCCCACTCCGCTCTTTGAAGACCCCACCTACAAAGAGCTGTAAAATGTTTACTGAAGTAGATTAAACACAGCTTTAAGTACCACCTATAGACTACAAAGCATGTTGTGTCTTTGCTTCAGGGTTAACCCACCAGATTGACACTCTGTTGACTGTCAGTCCCTCAGCCCACCCCAGCATAAGCTGTATCCTGACCTGCTGGCTCCTTACTGGGTCCATTATTGCTTTTGTGTGTTGCTAAGGCAGAACATGGGATGTGTTTCACAGTTTTTATCTTGCAGGGAGCTGAGTTGCTCTGATTTTGTTTTTTTTTTCCTCCGTGTGTCTGACCTGGCCATGCAGAGTATTTGCAGGAAGGGACTGAGAGATAATGGAATTCAGCTTGTATCCTCATTTCAGAGTGGGCAGCTCAGCAGCCTGGGTGCAAGGCTCGCCTGGGACTAAGTGACCTGGCAGAAGCAATAGGCCGATCCGCTTTCGAAGCCACGTACTGAACTGTGTTACTACGTGTGTGGTGGATGGGAGTAATTTTAGGACAGCGCCCAAATGTAGAATCAAGTAGTTGTGTGATCTAAGCCAGCTCATGAGGGTCAAGCTGTTTCTTTACAATCATTTCCAGATGTATGTTAAAGGTGGCTCCACTTGGGTGGAGGAAGGCTCAAGGCTCGTTTTAACAGCGTTCCCAAGGCCTCGTAGCCTTGTTTGGCTTTTGGTCTGTCTCACATGATGGAACCACATTGCGATGTGACACCTCTCATCCCTCCTGCTTTCTTTCTCCCCCTTCTCCGTACTATAGAAGTTCTCTTGACAAAGTCTTGCCTCTGTTAAGTTCACATGGAATGCCGGGTAACAAAAATAGAAATCGCATATCAGATACATCACATCAGTCTCTGTCATCTACAAAAATCCTAACCTACCCGTGTCCTTCATCCTTTGTTCTAGACTGTCAAGTAAGGGATCACACTTGATGCTCTTTGAACATATAAAATGTTTATGGTCAAGTATTTTGAGATATACTGGTTTGATTATCAGGAGGGTTCTGTCTGGCAAAGTTCCTAATCCTGTAACGAACTAACCTTTAGTCGCAGCTTCACAATACGTCTTGCAGAAATGAATGAAAAAGAAGTCGGAGCTGCATTGTCTTAAAGCGGCCCCAGTTACAAGGGAGAACAATCTGTGCAGATGTCCTACTCATCACATGTAGAGTCGATCTTTTGGCTGTTGCACTTGGTGCTGGTGGAAGCAGAGGCTTCTCAAAAGCCTTTTGCTTGAACTATGCGAAGGATTATTTGAAGGCAATTGTAAGGATGCGTCAGACCTCAAAGGTATTTGAGCAAGCGCGCAAGGGACTGGACATGTCTTTCCTACAGGCCACTGCCTAAAAAATCCTGAAGATAAAGCCAAAACAGGAGGGAGGGTACACCTGGTAATTCTTCCAAGTCATTTTATAGTGGTTTGGGGGTTTGGAGGGTGTATTTGCTCCAGTTCTTTCTAGAAATTTTATTGTCTTGTGTGCTGGGAAGGGGTGCACCATGTGTGTGCATCAATTCAGGCCCTAGGTCATCAAATCACGGTGAAGAGCTACGTGCAGGGACTGGTATTCTGAGGGACGCTGTCTCTCTGTAGGGGTGATGAAAACTCAGATGTGTCTTCATATTAGTTTGCTCCTGTGTCTTCCAATATTCACACAGTCGCTCTGAAATGCAGCAGAAATGGCACACAGCACTGGGGCCCTAAATATGTGCGTTTTGTCTCCTCTCTTAGAAGCCGTAAGGACAGTTTAGAAAGCGAGAGCTCAGCAGCTATCATTCCTCATGAGCTAATCCGCACGAGACAGCTGGAGAGCGTACACCTGAAATTTAACCAGGAGTCCGGAGCCCTCATTCCCCTCTGTCTCAGGTGAGTGAAGCCGTTCTCCCCTGCGGCTTGTGCTAACATGCTGCTTTTGCCTTGTGGCATTGTTTCACCATACAGACATGCATGCAGTGGGTCTTTAAAGGCCAGAGCTGAGATATTTTGCCAAAACACATTAGAAAAAGATGATTCTTCGCATGTATGTTCACCATGGTTTCTCATTCTTTTTATGTTCTACAGTGTATTTTGAGTGCTGAAACAGGACAGGGTTAGCATAGTGATTTTTTTATAAGTCTAATGCTGGTAACTGTGATAGAGAAGGGATGTTTTACTGTAGTCTGTCAAAGAAGACTAATTGTTAATTCTGGCTTATGGACTCAGTCGCAAGTGATTGTGCAAAGCTTCTCAGCTGTCAGTTTATGTATGCAATTGTGTTTTTTAGACAAATAATGTTACTTGCATGATTGAAGGAACAAAACATTGTGTGCCTACTCTGCACTTTGTCTTTTGAAGGTTCAGGCTGTGCATACTGCTGTAAGTGACTTTTCTAGGTTTCCACAATTTCAGTCAGTGCTATTTTTAAAAATACCTGTGGCAAATTCAGTCCTTAACATAAAAGATGAACTGTGGGGTAGAGGCAAATGATTGCAGGTGATTGAGTTACTTCAGCTTAATGAATTACATGTCTGTAGTATCAGAGTTAGCAGCAGCAGGTGCACACTCGCCTGTGCCTGTTGAGAAACCAATAAGATGGTTAACACGAACATATTTTATTTTTCATCACAAGTGCCTGAACAGTCTATCCTGATCAGTTACCACAGCTCAACTGGCCAGTAGTAACTCATCAAGCAACTGTGACTCTGCAACGTGCTATATATCTACCTGAAACTTTCCCTCTCACATGTTGGAAACCATGTATGAGTGTCACACATGCTCTGAACCTAAATACCAGAGCCATGATTTTCCTCCTGGAAAGCACTGAGTGAAAAAAGAGAGGTGATACCTTAGATAGTCACGTGTGTATATTTTCTGGGTATTTGCTTAAGTAATAGAGGTCGCATTTGTCAAGCATCAGGACAACAGATTACTAGGTATTGTCACAGTGGATAAGTTTGACCCCACTGATGAACCTGCTTAGAAATGCATCCTCACATTCCCACACGATGTGGAGTCTGGGTTCTCTTTTGCAGTTTTCATCTTACCGAAAGACTGGCAGACCCCTGCCCTTAGGAACACCAACACCTCATCAGGAGGATAGGCAGGCAGTGGGATTTGGATGTATTCTAATTCTGTAACAAGGCCCTGACATTAAACAGGGAGATAAGGGCAGGAACTCCCTGCCTCAAGAGGAGGCTTATGACCTGCTTTGTGGAGCAAATCATTCATATGTTCCTGAAAATTTAATAATTGCTGCCTTAAAAATAGTTTCCCATACTGATCGCAGAAGCTGTAGCGATAGATCATCGTCCTGTTGAATGCTGCTCACACCCTCTCGGTTCACACATGTATGTTTTATTCCCCAGGGGAAGGCTCTTACATGGACGGCACTTTACGTATAAAAGTATTACAGGGGACACAGCAATCACGTTTGTATCAACGGGAGTAGAAGGAGCCTTTGCTACAGAAGAGCACCCCTATGCAGCACATGGACCTTGGTTACAAGTGAGAGAGCCTCCTTCCTTTTACTCCCCCTTCCTCCTTTATTGGCATCCTGAAAACGATCCCGCTGAGGGCTTGTGTCATTTAAAAGTGTAACAAACCTGTTCTGTCTGCTGCAACATCTCTCATAGCTCTTGTGCAATACTTTCAGTAATCATGGACTCAAAAAATAGTGGTGAACTGTTACTATTTATATTAATGGAACTCAGATTGATAAGCAGTGGCTGGAAAGTTCAAAAATCATCTGTGAATACAGTAGTGTCTGTTTCCTGGAGTCAGCAAACACTTTACAGGCTGTATTTACTCTTGATTTCTTCCAAAAAGGAATTTGGGGAGGCAGAGTTGAGTGACCTAAACAAGAATGGAGCCAGGGCGGAAGAGCTAGAAAGCTGTGGGACTGTGATCCTACAGAGCCAAGATCTCAGTTTTACATCATCCCTAACAGGAAAGCAGAACGGAGAGCACAGCTTCTTTCAGGTTTAGCTCTTTCCTATAGATTCTTTGACAAAAGCTCATGGTTGCTTGAAGCACCCACACATTTTCTGCACCCAGATTTTTTCTGTATCACAGATTTTTCCTTGGAAACTCCCCATCTGCTTTGTGTTGAGAGTCAGCCTTACAGAGCGGTAATGCACTGATGATATGATGGTGTAGCGCTCTTCTAACCTTGAATTTCTTCATAGTTATAAACATACTGCAAAAATTAAAAACCTTTGGGAAATGCATTTATGCAGAAAAGCCCATCTCTGAGGGACTATATGCATGCAGTATGACTCCGCCTTCACTGTTACTGTGACATTCCTGCCTCCCCTTCCGTTTTGAAGGCAGGGGTTTTAGCATTGCAGTGTTGCGGTTAACTTGCCAGTGACTTGTTTTCCAGGCGTTCCACTGCCCGTGTCCGTATGTCTGGAGGACATCATACCTTGAAATCTGTAGGACTTGTAAAAGAGCTGATTTTGGCTAAGTCATCTTGTGTGTAGAGATTTTCAAAGAGCTTTCATGCTTTGATTGTACTGACTGGAAAGTGCAACACTCCTGTAATGATTAACAGCGAAGGGTCAGGTTTAAGGGTGGGTCATTCGCTGTTGGTTCCTGTGCTTGCCGACACATGATACACAGGATCTCGTGACTGTGTTAACTCCAAATATTAGAGTGTTTGTTTGCATTTACATCACATCTTGAATTGTATTGATGTGTAGACCAGTCAGGTAACCTCTAAACAGTGAAGAATGGCAATAATTAGGTCACCATTCAGACATGTAACTAATATTAACTCTTACAAACCTGGTTGCTTCTGTGCCTGTTGCTTTGGTGCTGAAAATTGTGGAAGATTTTTGGAGTAGATGGGAGGGAGAGGTGGAGAATTTCTGGCTTCTGAATGAAGGGGAGAAGCAAGTTTCCCTCCCTCGTCTCCTACACAAGGTCAGTGTATTGGATCTTCTCATGTGATGTGGCCGTCTCTGCTGCTGGCTCCTGCCCCATCCTGTGATGAGAATGAAGGAGGACAGACAGATGAGAGGAAGGCAGGCTAAAAGCAGGCTGGGACAACAGGAGGAGCACCCGGTTGTGTGAGATACGTGTGGGAGTGTCTGAGGCTCTTGGCTTAATATGCAATGAGAGGCTTGATCCATGAACAGCAGTCCCTTGTGGTGTTGGGAGCAGAGGAGGGAGGTTCATGTGGCTTTGCTTCAGAAGTAGAAGTTGTGGTGCATAAAATTCCCAAGGAGGCGAGCTGTGTTTGGTTTAGTCCCTTGCAGCCTGGTCTGGCTGAATTGGCAAGCCCTGCAAAGCTTTCACAGCGGGGCCCAAAGAGAATTTTCCTCCTCCCTCGCTTGGGACCCCAGGCACAGTGATGAGCTCCGAAGAGAGTTGGTGGCTGAAAGCATATTGCTGCAATGCGGGGACTTGTTGCAAAGACAAGCAAATGGAGGGACCGTGGAGAGGAAGAGAGACAGCAGACATCTCCTCCTGCAGAGTTTTTCCCCGTCTTAGGGAGAAACAAGAACCTGAAAATCCTGGCCTCAACGCTGCAGCAACCAGAGACTGACTTCTCTTGAGCCTGAGCTTCGGTGTGGTGAAAGCCCAAACCTGCAGACTAAACACAGCACCTCCTGTTTACGTCCTGTGGGCTGGAGTGGAGCGTGTCCAACGTGGGACAGGCCGGAGAGCTGCCGCAGAGTCTCTCAGCCCCCGCTGCTCGGGCTGAGCAATGAGCTGAGAGGCTCTGGGTTCCAGTGGAAGGTTAGCAGATGACAGGAGTTTGGCAGGTCCCAGCGCCATTCCTACCAGACAGGTGTCTGTATCGCCACCGCAGCTGGTACCCGGCGGGAGCCGTTTTAGCGGTCTCAGCAGAAAAAGCAAGGAGTCGTTAGACCACGGAGATTGTACGCCCTGTTTCTATCAACAGTCTTTCCAGGTCACGTGCGAGGCATGTTAGTAGGGGAAGCCTGTCCTGCTACTACCCGTGCTCTGGGGATGATTAGATTATTTTTTTCTCCAGAGCTGTTAGATTGGCACCTTTCCCAAGTACTTGGAATTTTTTTTTTCATTTAAGTAACATTTAATTAGTTCTAAGAAGCTAAATTCTATTAAAGGCCTAAGCATGTCAGGCTGGTTTATTTCTGAACTTCTTCCACTGTGTCATGTATTGTTGAATAGGGAAATTGCTTTGACTCAGAAATGTACAAACATATTCAAGAAGTCCCCCTTGTTAACACTAGACTCCTGTTTATATGCTAGTTACTGTGGCAAAGTCTCTGATGTGTAACACTTGCATTAACATTACAAATGATCAAAGGCTTCCACGGTTCTTTCTTCCACTCCTCCTTCCCCCAGCGATGTGACAGCAGAGCCCCCACACCTTCTCCTAAGCAGCTCTCCTCTCCTTTCCAAGGGGTAGGTGTTCCAGATGCACAGAGAATGGCTGTGCAGGGTGTGCCTGGCCCCGTGCTGGAGGGTTAAGGACGCCGATCATGCAGACAAACTCTGACATTAACTGCCCCACAGTGACATTCATATTTGCTGTGGAGCATCCAAGGTTCTTGGTCCAATGCCTGAGCTGTGCCAAGCGTGCAGTTCATCACAGGTCAACCTTATTTGTCTCTAAAACTTACCCAAAGCAAGGTGAGGTTGTGCGTGCGTTCTCCCTCCCTCCCTTCCTTATGTTCCGGCAGATGATAGAGACGCTCTGTTGAAATGTGTTACCGATCAAGCCCGTCCCAATAAAATTGCCTTAGCCTTTAATACATATTAATATTATCCTGGGGTAGTTTGTGTCAAAGCCTGTCAGCATGCATCATCCTTTGGGAATTACCATCATTAAGTCTCCATTGATGGGAGTCAGGACATGCTTCTGCAAAGCTCCTCTGCTTTTATGTGGAGCTCTCTGCCCGTCTAGCACAAAGCAGACTGTTCTCCCCTCCTACCTTGCTCACCTGGACTGCTTACTCTCCCAGAGGGGAGAAGGAGGTTTGTTTAACACTACCTTTAGATAATTTCTGCTCCTGCTGCTTTAGGCAGTCATTGTTCTAGGGAAGAAGATGACACTTAAGTCTTTGATCATGTGCAACGTACCTGTAACACATCAGATAGAGCTGCAGACACTGACATATGAGCCAATACAGTGCAGTAAAAACAAACCTATAGTTAACAAGGACTCCTTAACTGCAAAATCTAGTGCACAGAATTTGAGAAATATCTCGGCACTTTAGCCTTGCCCTTATTACACATGTGTATTTCAGTATTATATCTAACCAAAGGATTATACCTATTGTTTAGAAAGCATGCCTGCCTCATGCAGTGAGTGCACAGAGATGCAGCATGTTTGGGGCATGAATCAGGACTGTGGAGTAAAGTCGTCTTGCCTATAGGACTTCCATTTCATATGTTTTTCAAAATTAGAAGGTGTGTAGTGAATGAGGCAGGTAATTGCAGAAAAATCACAGTAGTCTTATGACGAACCCTGTTAAATGTTGCCCTGGAGAGTTGGATCCTATTCCTGCTTCTACTATTCTGTTCTTTCTTGATGCTATTCCAGAGTTTTAAACTAAAATGTTCTCACGTGGCAGCTGAGTTTCTGTTCCTCGTTTTCTATGCCCAGCTTGAGACTCGAGGTCTGATCTGTGTTCCCAGAGGCAGGAGGAAGCTGGGAGGAATTCCTCTGTGGATACCCCTGTGCCCCGCAGGGCTGAGTAGGCTGGAAAACAGGGACCTGCAAGTCTTGAGACAGGCACGCACAAGAAGCAGACGTTCAGATTCACTTTTCTCTTTACTCGTTTTCCCATATCTGTTCAGGAAAACCTTCTTCCAGTCATCCTGTGAAGATTAGTTCAGTGCTCGCCAAGCATTCCAGCTCCACAGATGAACACCAGAAACAATTTCAGGAAGAGATTAAAATTTGTTCTTGCGGGTCAGGAGAAAGAAAGGATCTCTCTGAGGTGGGGCAGTCATCCCGGGAGTCAAAGACCCACGTTCAGCTCCCTGATCTTGCAGATTTTCTCTGTGACTTTGTTAATTCTCTTAGCTTCTTTTACCCTCCCTCCCCCATCTGCTGCATGGAGAGGAGTGCTTCCCTGCCTCACAGAAATGTGAGGCTGAGCACGTCAGAGGCTGTGAGAGTGGTGAGGACAGTAAGATTAGGTACTTCCAATGTAATCCATGCTGGCAGTCGTTGGATGGAGCGTACTAAATAAAGGGGAAGAGAGTAAGAAGGAATAGAGAAGCAACTTGAATGATAATGAAAAGAAATGATGACTAATGCTGCATTCAGTAAGCAGAACCATCCTGAGGACTGAGCAGGGTAGAAGTCTTGTGGGAGAAAAACTGCAGACGATCCTGTGGTTACAGATTTGTTTCGCGAGACAGGCGTGCGCTGGGGCCAAATTAGCATGGCACAGGCAATCTGTACGCAGCCATTTCTGTAGTTTGTATACCCAATGTCACTGGTCTCTGAGTGTGGAAGTTTTTTTGGTTTTTTCCAGGTAATTTGTTTCAGGACAAATCCTGTTAGGCAGATGGAGGCTATGGTTCATTTGCAGTGATTCTCAGCACAAGGTCTGTGTCTCCACGCGAGCTGAGGCGCTTGTGGCATTGTTGGGGTACGATCCTCTGGCACCAGCCACTGCCGGAGGACACTCTTTGCTCTCCCCCTCATGCCAGCAGGTTCGTGACATTCAGCAGATTGTGTGTGGATGCTGAGGCTGTGGAATCAGGGTTCTCCTCCAGCCTCCCTGCCCTTTGTGTCGCCTCCAGCTTTGGCCTCTGATCTGCCCTCCATCCTGTTTTTCTGTGTCTCCGTCTTCCCCTCATCCTGGCCCGTCTCTGCTTTCCTCTCCTCCCCTTCATTCAAGCTGGCAAATTCCTTCTCCTCCTCCTCCACATGGCCTGACTTCCAGCAGAAATGCAGAGAGCGCTGGAGGGTTTCCCTGCCTTTAGTCCTCATGTGCCTGGTGCCATAGCAATCCCTCGCCGCTCAGAGGAATGATCGGAGGGAAAACTTTGCCTTAGCTACCTCTGCCCTGTGTTTGGGGTAGAGTTGCCTCGGGCTGGGACAGGCTCAGTGAGGAAGGGCTCTTCAGTACATTTTTCTGCTTTTCTCTGAAAGACTATGAACAAACAGTGACTTTCAGAGGATTCTGACTCAGCAAAGCAGTTGCATGTTCAGGAGAAAGACTTTCCCTTGACCTCCAAAGCATTTTTTGCTAATTTTCTTCACCCTTCTCTTAAAGGGTAGTTCTCATGCTTTGTGACAACATGATCATACGCATTTACTAGTACTGTCAAAAAATACTTTTTCCAAAATACCTCTCTGAGATAACTTGATTCCTTTTCCCCTAAAAAAGGTCTTCAAAAAATCAAAACCAAGGCATCCAGCATGGAAAAATAAGTTGAAGCTTAGGACAGCAAGGTCAGACTTCTTGCGGAAAATGTTAAATGTGCCTGTGGGCAGGATAGGTACATGGAGGCTGTGGGAAGCACTCAGGAGCTATCAACATACACTATCTATGCTGGCAGTCATGGGGGGGAAATACTGTGAGTAGGGTCATGGGGAATGATCCATTCTTTTGGTTTGGCAATCTAAGTGAAAAATCTGGGAAAGAAGATCAGACTGAGCCCAATCTTTAAATATTTTCAGTTTTTCTTGCTGAAACAAAAGCCTTAAAGAGACTAAAAGCTGGGAAAAAAATCCTTTTGTGTTGAATGAAACCAGGAATAGAAAGTTTTCTTCAATAAAGACAGAGAAGAAAAGAGAAAGAATCTAGTTTTGCAGAACGGAGCTGGAGTTGTTAGAAGTTTTGCCTTCTCTAATCAATATTTGAGGAATAAAACATGTAGGATATGGGAAACTCATATTTTATTCCTTTTATTTGATCCCCTATTTCTGCTTCTTGGCTTTATGGGCACCACAACTGTAGGGTATTTTGGTTCTTCTCAGCTCATCCAACTGGAGTTGTTCCACATCGTATAAAACATTCAATTAGTCACAGAGACAGAGAGCACAAGAGAATGACTCTGTTCCGGTGGAGTTTAGGACATTCCCCTGGAAATGAGCACATCTGGTTCTTTTCTCTGCTACACCACATGTTAAATCATTTATGCACATTGGCATAGTGGCAGCAGCAGAGGTTCAAAGCAGCATTTGAAAGAGCTACTCTGATGCTTGAGATATGCTCACTTTTAAGTGTCAGTTATGGGTTGAGTCCTCTCTTGAAGAGATAGAAGTTGATTTTTTGGTCTCACCAAACTTGAATAGATGTGTTATACCTAGCATGGTGAATTTAAGGACAACACCCACAAACTGGTTCAAGTCGTGTGCAACTACTGCTCTTCTCCAAAGCAGCTTTATGCATCTCCCCAAGAAAATCTTCTTCAGAATCTTTTGGTTCTTGAGCAGATCTAGGAAAGCTAAGCTAACACTTTTCCAATAAGTCTTCCCCAAGCACTCCCCAAAATCTCACTGCATTATCCCTTTGTGTTCTTCTTCCTTACTGCTGAATGAGACACCAGGAGGAACTTGCACGGGGGTAGAAATGTCCGGTTAGGTCATCACGATCTTCGTTCTATCAAGTCTCCTGCAGCATGTTCTCTAGTACTTTGTTCAGGCTAGTTTTGGATGAGTCAAGTTCTTTCATCCTTCTTAAGCCGACTAACTATCCTGCCACCTCATGCCCCTCCCTTCCTACTCAAACTACATTTTGGCTACTTTGTGTAGGTTTTCTTCCACCCACTCGGAGCAGTCCCCAAAATGCCTGTTCTTCCTTTGCTTTTTCATTCTGAAAGAATTGGTATTGCCTGATGTCTTGGCTCCCTTGTCAACCCTCTTCCCAGCTGAGCCAAACTTTTTGTGTTGGCTCAAAGCAGCCCTGTGTGCAAGACACATCTAATCAGGCTGGGCTCAGAGGAGCCCAGGTCCTTGGGATCAGCCTTGTAGTTGGGAATGTCGTGGAGAGATCCCACAAGGTCAAAATCTTCCAGTGTCATCACATACTTCCTCTTCTGGGATTGTAACATTGCGGTGTGAAGCAATAGGATCCCCGAGGCATCTGTGAGTGGATGTTTTTCTTTCTCAAGGAGGGTTGTGAATCTCCTGGAAGAGCAACAAGGGAATTTCCCATCAAAGGTGTTTGTTGCAGTACTGATACCTTTGAGACTGTAATGAGAGCTGCAGTGGATTCAGGCAGCACAGTGGCCTCTTCAGACAGTGTCAGGGCTGGGAATGACGTAGAAAAATGCAGTGATGAGGCCTCTGTCAAAGCAAAGCAGTGCAAGAAGGCCCAGCAAAGGGGAGAGCAAACGGATGGGCTGGGTGATGCTTGAGGCACAAAGGACGATTCATTAAACATTGGTAATGCTTAATTTCAGTGGGAAATGCTGAGGTACTTTAAACTTCACCTTTTGGTTCACCGTGCTGTCGACAAGAATTAAACTGAAACATTTTCCGGGCAAATGGCTCCAAAAAGTTGCTGGTTATTTGCAGATGTAACAGATGACATGTGGCTGAGGGTACAAGTACTCCACCCATTCCAGGCGTAGCACCTGGATGTATCAACAGTTTCTTAGAAGGGTTGGTGTGGTTTACACAGAGGTTTATTGCAATGTGTCCCCACCTTCTCTGGCTGAGTTGTACAAGCCAGCTCTGTACTAAGTCCAGAACTAATAAAACATGGTTTCCTTTCTTTGAAAAACCTGCTAGAAAAGCAAGTGGCAGTGTTTAATGCAAACAAAGCACTTGAGCAAAGTATAGGATTGTTTGGTTTGTTTCTGGGTAGGCAAGAAAAGTGCGTATTATCAGTAAAAGCACCCCTGCTTGATTGACCCTGGGCCAGTCGCTTGTGTCTTGCCCTGGACAAACCATGTTTCTTGGAAGCTGGACAGAGCTGCAGCTCAGTTCCTAGCTCAGCTTCTGAGTCTTCCTTCATCAAAGACTTGCCAGCTGTGTCAAGCTTTCAGCATCGGTGTGACCTCTGGCCCCAGACAGCCTTTCCTGAGCTGAGAATTCCAAGCCCTCATGGTAGGGTTGAACCCTGTAGTGAGAGATGGGATGTTAACTGTGGGATGGTACCTATAAGGTGACTGTAAAGTTTTTAATGTTTTACTAAGCACTAGTTGCTTTCAAAGCCAACCAAACTCCGCTGGAGTCCCATGACCTTGTGTACGTTTTTAGATCTCGCCTGTTTTTGTACACTTGGAGCCATGTACCTGTAACAAGTCGTGATACAGATTTCTCAACTATCTGCGGGTATGAAAACTTCAACACTGAAAGCTTCAGCACAAGCTCCTTCAGTTGACCTGTAGGTAAGAAGTAGGTTTCAGCAAGCTCAGGTGAGACTTGCCACGAGAGGGAGACGTGATGCACGCAGCCTGCGTGTTCCGTGAGCACATCACCTGAATAAGACAGCCTAGCCTGGCCTTTTGTAATGTGGCTGGACACAGGCAGCTTCTAGTGAAGTGGTGAGACTCGGGGCTGTGGTTGTGCGATAGGTACCTGTGACAGAAAACAGGGACACCCCCTTGTCGCGGGGGAGAAGCTTGTGTGCCCTTATGAGGTTGCGAGCTATGCTGGCGGTGGCATATGCCTCCGACAGGGTCTCCCATGCCAGACAGGTCTCAACTGAAGGGTCAGACTAAGTGTGTCCATGAGTGGGATGGGCTCGCTAGCCTCCCGGCAGCCATCCTAGGAGAAGAACAACTCTCACTCGAAACGCGGGCAGATGGAGCTCGTTTAGCCCTGTAAGGCCATCCGTCTAAGAGAAGGATACTCTAACGAAACCTGCGTCCTGAGGACTTTGCTGTCACCATCCAAGCTCGCTAGGCCCTGGCAGATGAAGCTTAGGAGTAGAGGGTGGGACCAGTTCCGTGCACACTGAGCCTCACCTAAAAAATCCATTGCACAGGCTTGAAGGTTACACCCACATTTGTAGCCATCAGCGTGCTTGGAGCATGTGTGGGTAGAGCTCTTCCCATATCTTCATTCGCGAAGCCTAGCCGTGATGATGATGAGTTTTGGCTAGTCATCGTCTTCCAAGCATCTGCAGCGTAACTAGCAGCTGCAAAGCACAACGAAAACAGAATCTAGATCTGCTAGCAATGGGGTAGCACGTGTCCAGACCTCTCTGGGTCAGGTCAGGGAGATCCGGGTGTGAGCAGGACTGTGCAGCACCAAAGGAGATGTTTCAGATACCCACAGCTGGCTGGCAAGGCTGTTCCCTGTTCATACTGCAAACAGCGATGACAAAGGCTGCGCTACACCCTGCAACCAGCTTCGGCAGGCTGGACCGGTGGGAGTGTTTGCACAGAGCTGTGAAAACACAGCGCTGCGAGCGCGCGGCCTCTGTGGCACCCAGGACGCTGCTGCGGCTCGGGAGAGTTTCTTTGCTTCCTCAGCACCAGCCGAGAGATTTCATGGGAGAAAAGACCTGTTCAGTGCGCATGGGACGGCTTCGTTTGGCCTCTGGATTGTGTCAGGTTTTCCCATGGCTGCAGCACAACAGCGGGGCTCTGCTTTGCTTTGGGAAGGGAATGAGCTGCTTCATCATTGTGATCTCTGTGCAGTGTCCTGTTGATAAGATCAGTTAACAGCAGAGGAAAACTCTAGATTCAGTAAAGTAAAAAGTGAACAGGGCCTATTTGTTTAATTTGAGCTTCTAAGGTTTAAATCCCAGAGGAAATTAAATTAGGTGCCTGGAGCAATGGCAGTCTGTCATGTTTATTTGCTGGGAATGTCACCTTTAATATCAAGCACATATAACGTGTGTGTGTGTTAATGTAATGGGGTATCATACTGTGCAGGAGCAGGCATGCTACAAGAACTGGAAACCTGAAATATTGTGAGGAAAGCTGAGATGGGATTGGATTTATTCTCATCCTTCTCCATAGGAGCAAAGACTCACTCACCAGCATAAAGGTGGTTTTGCTGATGGCAGGTGGGGATGGCAGCCTGGTCAGTGAGCACAGGCCTTAAATGCTCTTGGGCCATTTTGCTTGGGCTACTTCGAAGAGGAGAAATCTTGTCTAGACATGAATCCAGGATGAAAATTCTTCTTGCTTCAAAGCCCTTTTCAGCAGTCAGTGTGCTACCGATGCGTGCCTTCTCCCCCTTCATCCTCGGGAGAGCTGACTGGTGCCACTTCCCTGTGCCGAGGGACGTGGCTGCTTGTACTTTTGGTTACAGCCGTGCTTTGGAGACTCCTTTCTTCCCCAGGAAGAAGAGCATGTCTCCCCAGCAGCATGGGATAGTAGGGTTTGGGGTGTTTTTTTCTGACTCAAGGCTGTTACAGACGGGTTCTGAGTGGCACACCATGTGAATGTCACTGCAGCAGTTTGTCATTGCCGCCTGTGACGCCTGCCCTCCACCAAAGTTAACTGTCGATGCAGGGCTTGCAGAACGGTACTGCGATCTTTTCTCAGTGCACTGCTTAGAGCAGGCTGCCGTTGCTTTGGTCCCACAAACACGGTCTACAAGACAGCTGAGCTGTGGACTCCTGCCCCACTCCATGTGTCAGACCCTTCAGGGAGCCGGTTCAGCTTACTACATCAGTGGAATTTATGTGAGGTTTTTTCAGCTGGATTACTAAAATTCACTGAGGGGGCAGTGAGCCGCAGATGGGCTCAACCATCCCAGGGGGTTGGACCCCAGGTCAGTGTAGCCATAGTGCTCTGTGTAGGTTTGTCTCAACTCTGGGAGTCTGTGGCTTAGCCAGGACCTGACCTGTTCCCCCCGCTTCACTCTCTCCACCCTTTGCTGTTTACCCCTGCATACCTTGTCTTGTTTTCCACCAGCCGCAGAGCAGCTGGCTGTCTTACACACGTGGTTCCCATTTCTCTCCTGCCTCTGGCACCTTAGGAGCGCCCAGGGGTCTTCTTGCTGCGCTTGTCTTCCAGTCCCCCTGCCAAAGCTGCGGCTTCTCATTCCTGCTCTCTCACCCATCCCAACCTCTGGCATTTTTGCTCATCCGTGGATGGGTGAATATTCATTTCCTCCTTGCCTGATTGCTGTGAATACCAATTCCTCCTCCTTTTTCCGGCTGTTCTGTAGATTTTGATGTCTGCCAAATTGTTTTCATTCCCTCACCCCACTGCAGGCTGCACCTCCGCAGAAACCGATCTGCTCCGTGCAGAGCCCAAGCTCCCCACCCAGCTCTTCCTTCTGAGTTGAGCGATCGGGTTGCCCTTCTGCCTCCGACACGGACAGACGGCTTCCTCCTCCTGCGAGCAGTCAACACACAAGTGTCTCCAGTTCAACAAGCAGAATAGTTACGGGCTCCTGCAAGGAGACTGCAGTAGTTTGCGGTGGTACTGCGTGTTTCAGTGCGATGTTTCTCAGCTTGCCAGTCTGCAGATTGGTGCCAGGTTGCAGAGTCCTGTCCAAAGCAGCAAGCTCCTGGCTCCTAGCTGAAGCAGGGTTTTTTCAGGCTTGAGGTGTGATCAGAAAGGCCTGATGGAGGTGCCTGCATCCCTGCTGAGCAGCCAGTCATAAACCCTGGCCTGGAGCCTGCTGCAGGTTGAAGCTAAGCGAAGGGGAGAATGTGGTGGGGAGAGGAGGCTGCAGCTCCCTCATCCCCTGGGAAATCTGTGCGCAGTGGCAACAGGGTGGCGAGGTTGAAGGGGAGGCAACTGCAGACACCTGGTAGCTCTCAGGTCTGGATTTGATGGTTTTGGATCTCTTGTCTTGCCAGCCAAAGGGAGAAAGGGAGACCGGAGAGTTCTCTTTCTGTCCAATAGACCTACTTGTGCGTTACCAAAGTGGAGCCCAGAGGCTTCCACTTGCCAAAGAGCCCACGGCATCTTGGTGGTCACTCACTCCCCGCTGGTGTTATTGGCGCCAAGGAACTGGTGGACATGGGAAGCAGCTTCCTGCACGGGGCCTGGCTGCCCCTCTTCCAGATGTGAGCTGGAGGGGACAGCAGAGCGCAGTGAGGCTGGGCACTTGGCTCCGTTGATGTTGGTGCTGGAGCAATCTCTTCTCTGGGGAGGAGCACAGAGCTCATGGCTGGGGAGAGCAGCAAAAGGAAAGGGTGGGCATGGGGATGGTGATTGCTTCAGGATGGAAAGCAATGCCAGAGACAGAGGAAAGGGTGGAGTGAAGGAAGGAAAGGAGGAGCAGGGGGAAGAAACAAACCTGTAGGCTGAAATGGGAATAATCCGATGGATACTGCTGCAACCTAACTCCCAGGAATGCCGCTCCACGGCCCCCTCACCGCGTGGGGATGTTTGCCTGGTCCCACACTGCCGGCTCTGCTCCTGTGCCAAGCCAGGTGGCCTGCCTGGAGCTCTGGCCCTTATGGCTGCTGTGAAGAGAGGCAGGTCATGTTTGCTTTTGGCTATCACATGCTTTTTTTTAAAAGAGGATGGGAGTTCCTCCCCTTGAATTCCCGGGGCTGGTTTCCCCTCTGTTTCTCTGGTTTGTGTGACTCCGGGAGCACAATGAGAGTCGTGGCCGGCAGCTGCTTTCCTGGGCCACTTCGTGCTTGCCAGGCTGGCCTTGAGATGAGCCAAAAGCCTTCCCAGCACAGGCTCGTGGGGTGGGGACACGCGATACAGCGTGGAGGTGCCTGGCGCGGGCACCTCTGGGAGCACCTCCCCTACCCCACACCTGATTCATCTGAGCAACGCGCTGCACTTGGGTCAGAGCCCTCCCTGTGCCCAGAGCACTGGCTCCGTGCGGGTCTCCTGCTCTCCCTGTGCTGCTGCTTCCTGATTAAACTGTGAGCTTAACTTCAATGAATCAGATGAAAGTGTCTGTCTCCCACTGTCTCTCCAGCAGTTGTTATCTTGACCCCTTTTCCTCCTTCCCCACTCTGTCTGTCTAAAGCTGAACCTCTAATTTTAGACTGAGGAAGATAATTGAGGGTCAAAAAAGATTGCTGTATAATTTTAACATTTTTTTTTCAGTGGTTGGGGTGGGAGGCAAAGTTAGGAGCTCCTTGCCCTCAAACCTTTGTATTGTGGGAAAGAAGGATGTAGGGGAAGGAGTGAGTGGGTATAGTCTGCTCTCTGCAGAAGTCATTCTGTTTCTTGGCAGTTAGCTAAAACTAGGAGTGTAAAGGCGTAAACTACTGCGTTTCCTTTGCAGATCCTATTGACCGAAGAGTTCGTAGAGAGAATGCTGGAAGATTTAGAAGATCTGAATTCTCCAGAGGAAGTAAGGCTGCGTCATTCTTCTATCTCCCATGTGCTGTCCCAGAGAGCTCAGCCTGCCCTGCAGTTTGCCTTTGATCCTCCCCTCAGGTCGCAGGCTGCAGCCCTGCCCTGTAGACTTGAGGCCTTTCTAAACCTTCACATCTGCTGTGAACTAAGGCACTGAGAGAAGGGGTTGTAAGAAATACAGGACAGGGATGCGTATGAAGGGAGATTCTGTATTTCCTTTCTGTCAGTATCTTTCCCAAGGTAGCATCCGAGTGCCCCAAATCACAGCAGTGCAGCCCCTGGACAGGCAGTGGGGTTTCCTCCACGCATAGTGTTTTCGGCAGCAGCTCCAGACACGTCACTTTACGTGCTCTCAGAAAGGCTGATTGCGGTGGCAGCACATTTACTGCTGAGCAGTCTGTTGCAGGAACCTCCTTTTTTGGGTTTGGGGAGCAGGCTGGGGCTTTTTCACATCTGCTACTTGGCCTTCACCTGCTGCCCCTGCACAGTGCGCAGAGGACCATCACCAGCCTGGAAGCGTTACAGCAGCAGCCAGGGGAGCTTTATAAAGCTTTGCTGTGCAGTACTAAACTTCACCCTGCCATGTGATCTCTTCCTGGGGAACATTTAACACCCTGTCTCCCATGCATGCCATATAAATATTCTGCTTGACTTCAAAGAGCTGTGGCAGAAATGACATGTAATATTTTTAATCCCATTTTTTACAGCTCCCTGCAGACTCTAAAGAAACTTTCCTTGGCTTGTGGAACAGCTCTCCCATCCCTTGCCCTGCTCCCCTCCCCCCAGGAAAATCTCGGGGCTCTAATTGTTTAATCCAGAGTTGATTTAATGCCAAGGTGTTCTTCACTGTGTGAGTGAAGGGAGCACGCTGCTGGCTGTGCAGTGACTTTCAGGCCAGCTTTTATCCAGTTAAACCTAATCCAAAGCTCATTTTTGTTAGTGACATGGAAGCTCAGGAGCACTCTGGTTTGAAAGCACCCTGTATTTAAGGTTTTGGACGGCTCATGTTCCTTCACTCTCCACTGAGAGGCAAAGGCAATGAGCATGGCAGCTCCTGGCACAGTGACCGGGCATTCGGTTCCGAGTTGCTAGTTGCTGTGACTTTGCTAAATTAAAAAGTGAAAAACAAACAAATGCAAAGGATGACTTCTCAAAGAGGATTGCTTTGGAACCACTTGTGTTTATGAAAAGGAAAATACTTGAGATGAAATGTGATCTTTCAGCATCCAGATTCCTCTAAGGATTTGTAACTTGCAGGATCTTGGTTTGGGCCAACAGCAGGCGTTCCTCGGCAGCCCTGTTACTGATGATATTCATGTGGTAGAGTGAAGTGCTGCGAGGAAAGACTTTCTATTGCTGCATAAAGAGTCACCTGTGTTAAGTGAAATTAAGTGAAGTGATCTGAGTATCTTTAGCATGTTAAGAACTCAGAAGAATCCCCTGGGCAGTGTTTGGCCACTACATTATATGGTGCAAGGCAGGGCTTTATATATATAATATATATAGGCAGGGCTTGAGTTTAAAAAAAAAAAAAAATATGTGGTCCTTGGGCTTTTTATGTTTCCTGGAGGATAAAGAGTAGGAGCTTATGGTAGCCACTATCCTGAAGGATCCTCCTGCTGTGCCCCCAAATCGTGGATCAGACCCTGAACGACCAGCCTGGCATACTAAGGTCAGTAGGTGCCAACTGGAGGTTACCCAGCTGCAAGTGGAGCAAGGTCAGGAGGAAATTCATGTTAGAGCAGGCAGCTGGAGGGGATCGCCTTTAGCAGGAACCTGCCACTCAGTGTGTATGAATGTCCTTCAGAAACAGGACACTTACGGGAAGCAAGACAAGAAGTTGGATAAAAATGGATGATTCGCAGATCACCGCCACCTTGTACCAACTCTCTAGTTCATGTAGCCCTTGGGAAAGTTATGGTGCTGCTGGCCTTGGTCTGAGGGCTCTCCTAGGATAGGACCACTGTATCTGTAACCATCCTGAATTAGCTGCCTCCAGGTCAGGTTGTTACTGGTAGCAGGAGATCCTGGTGAGATTCCTCACTGGGACTCCGGTCGGGGTGTTAGGGGCTATCGTAGTGCCACGCCGTGGGTGCAGCAGTTTAAAAGACATCAGGGATTCTGCAAACTGGCTTCCAGGGCTGTCTGCCACATGTTTGGGACCCTCGCTCTGGGTGCTGCGGTTGCATGACAAGCTAGTCCAGAACTGGTTGCAGTCCAGCTGCGGGGCAGATCTGTAGCCTGAGGGATTCCACCCCCCACCTCGTACACCCGCCCTGCAGAGCTGTTTTTGAGAGATCTGTGTGAATGCGTGGGCCCTGGTCAGAGGCAGTTGTGAGAAAGGTTGGTGATAAGGCTTCTGTACCTCCACGATCATGTTGGGGATCAGAGATGTTGGGGTGACTCCCCGGCCTAAGGTGAGGTGCCCTGACACGACGTGCACTTGTCTTGTTTGGGAAACACTGGCCAGAGATGATGCTGTGTAAACCAGACCCGGGCAAAGAGATCTCCTTCCCCTGCACTTCCACCAATGTTTGCAAAACAGCCTGAGCAGCCGAGTGCCTGTGTGAATATGAGGCATTGTACGGGTGCTCTGCAAAGCCTTTGTGCCAGAGGTGGGTAGGGCTGGAGCAAAAATGCTGCTCAGGCATG
The DNA here is from genome assembly GCA_020746105.1 of Trogon surrucura. NCBI lineage: Eukaryota > Metazoa > Chordata > Aves > Trogoniformes > Trogonidae > Trogon > Trogon surrucura. Next base: position 14,382,928 of record CM036621.1, on the reverse strand, counting down.
CTGGCTTTCCCCAGCCGGGGCAGCACGGTTTGCCCTCCCAGAGGAGGTGGCCGTTTGCAAGCCTGTCACCCGGCAGAGCCGTGCGAGCTCACGTGCGTCCCACGCCGTACGAGCAAGAGTTCAAAAGCTGCTACAGGTCTCCCTGTAAAGCAGACAAGGAGCTCTGGGGGCTGGGGTTAGGTGGAAGGAAAGGGATATTAAGAGGTAGAAGGGGAGATAATTCTGCTGTGAGTGTTCAGAGACACTGGGGAGGGGAAATGGCGGTGGGGGCAGAAACCCTCCAGAATCTGATGAAATAAACAGCACTTGGGCTGAAATCTCAGAACTTTACTTTGGCAGCTGAGGCACAGGCCACATTATCTAATGTCCACTGCTGTCCAAAACACACTGATGGGGAAATGTTTTCTTAGTGGCCTCTTGTTTTAAAAAATAATAATAACAGGGGGCTGCCTGCCTTTGCAACGATTTTGTTTTTTTCAGGGCAGGTTGGAGCGATTTACATTAACTATTTGTCTTTGCTGTCTTACAGTTTAAACTTCCAAAGGAGTACAGCTGGCCTGAAAAGAAACTGAAAGTTTCCATCTTGCCAGATGCCGTGTTCGACAACCCGCTGCATTAGAGCTGAATTACACCCTTCTAACAACTGGGAGAGCCAAGTTACTGTCCATTACCCAGTGACTCACAGGATAATTAATGCAGTAAAAACTCTGCCTGCAAATAAAAGAGTTTGCTGCACGACCACTGCAAGCAGAAGAGGAGCTACTCAGCACCAGCCCAGACCGAACTGAGCCCTTTCCTTTATCCTTCCCAAGGCTGAGCTTTCTGGGGACAGCCTGCGTATGTGTGAGTGCGAGTGAGAAGTATTTAACTATGAAAATTAGTAGTAAGAATCCTCTCTCTCTCCTAGATACAGAACTCCCCTCTGCCTTAGCCCAGGGTGTAGACGCTCTGCACGCCTGTATTTACACATGCGTTTCTGCCAGGTGCGAGCCTATAATCCATGGATTAAATGTTCTTTACGTGACTCTGGAGTCCTTTTGTTAGCCAAACTTTTACTGACTGCAGAACTGTTCTTCCATGTGCTATTTTTTTTTTCTTCTCAGAAACGGAATGGTATTTCCCCTGTTTAAAGGAGGCCAAAAGCTCACATGCTTGAAGCTGAACAGATTTAAAGATGAACTTTCTAGTTCAGTCAAGAAAAACAAACGCAGATCCTCCCTGCCCTCAAATTAGGCATGTTTTAAGTGTTGGTCTTGGTGCTATTAGCTATGGTATCGCTGCAAACAGAGGCAACTTTATTCTTGCGCATCCTGTCCTTGTGCCTGAACCCCAGGGAAGGTCGCAACCTCTAGTTTTGCACAAGCAGGAGGAAGAAAGCTACCGGGGCGGGGGAAATCTCCTGTTTACAGTATGTTTATCTTTAAAGAGATACTGTCAAGTATTTTTTCCTTGCTATTGTACAGAATTTGAGAAGCTAGAAAGGCCCATTTGTTCACAGGGACAACTTCAGCAGCTCTGCAGGATCCAGAGGGCTGCTTGAAAGAATATGAAATGGAGATCTCTGCTGCCTCAACGTAGCGGAGAGGAGACTCGGCCTCAGTAACGCCTGTTCCAAGGCAATTCTCCCTGTTCCAGCAGGGTCGTGCCCTAGCTCAGCTCCATTTTCCCCTCTAGCCTTGCTGTGGTGGCTCTTGCTGTTGCTGGCATGCCTTCTTTCAGATACATTTGAACTGTAAAGCGTCAAAATGAGTTTGAAAAGACCCTCTCTCTAGATCCCTGTGGCTTCCTCCTCGGAGCAAAACGTGGTGTGCGGAGGAGACTGTCTGACTGTCTCTGCAGGGTCGGGTTGTGTCTCTGCGTGGAGATGCTGGCCCCTGTGGATATGTTGCACCAAACCACCGCAGGCTTTACCCCCTGCCGCTGTTGCAGGTTGTTTCTGATGCGTATTCCCGAGCCTTCCTCTGCCCATTGTCTTTTGGTGACAACTCTTCGCTGCTTGTCAGGGGAGGTGCAGCTTTCCCTCCACTCCTTTCTGCCTACAAGATAACTTGGCGATTTACCCACAATTGCTGTGTGATCGAAATACAAGTATAACAAAGGCTTTTAACACTTAACTCCCCTGATCAAACGGTGAAGTCCAGGAGGCCTCACAGTACCCCGGGGTTGGTTTTCTGTTTGTTTTCTGATTTAACTTCTTCCTGGCACGGTCAGCTTTGATGTTTTTTGCATATATTTGAGGCCAGTTAATGTTGGTCAAGAAGCAGAGCTAGGAGCCACAAAGCTTTCCTTGGACTTGCTGCAGAATTCTTCTGTGGCCTCAGGCAAGTCACTCAGTGTCTCTCTGTGCAGAGAGGGTGATTATTGACTAGAGGGATGTAGGACCTACCGAAGCATGCCAGGGTTTGCAGGGGAGGGCGTGCTTTGTGTACAAAGTAGTATTTGTATTATTATAATTGTTGTTACATTATAATTTAAGGCAGGCCAAATGCAGGGTCCAACACTGCTCGGCAATACCTTCCTTTCTGCAAAGCTACGAAAGCAATTTGCATGTAAATGAGTTTGTCATTTTGTCTGAACTCAGAGGATCATCTTAAAATCCTGCTGTGAAAGAACAAACTTTCAGATATCTGCATGTGCCAGCCAGAGTGGTTTCTGTGCTGTGGCAGACTGCATTCAGCCGTGGGATCTCTTGGCCAGTTTTCATCGTCCCGGTTAGCGCTCGGCATCCCTTCTGCACTGTAGGTCCGTATGCAGGGCACCGTGTGGGTGAGAGAGCGGCACGAAAGCACACCAGTCCAGCTTCAAAAATGACATGCCCAAGCGTCCCACCGCAAGATGATGAACAAACAGATGATTGTGGCAGCTGGAAAGAAGGCAAGGGCAGCAACTACAGTTTTGTCCCAAAGCCATTCACCAACAGTAGCTCATGGACTGCTCTTGTACGAGCTTGCTGGGGGTGCCTGCAGCAGAGCTGGCCCAATGCCACGATGCTGGCTGCTCTTCCTTGTTTCCAGATGCTAGCTCTCATTAAAAGAAGCTTAAAATCCACATCTTAGTGGAGAAGGGACGTTTGGAAGGTCAATTGGTGCAGTTCCTGCAGAGATCAGCACGGGGCCGAGAGAAGTCCATCAGACCCTCTCTGGGCTCTGACACACATCTGGAAAGCTTAGGACCTCCTGTCCCATGAACTCTTTGAGCCTTCACAGCAGGGACACGGTGCTGTACGCAGGGAAAGCACCTCCCTCCTCCAAGCCAGCTTGTGCTCCAGTTCTGCCTTCCTTAGGTGTATGTTTTCCTCACCATATTTACTCCCATCAGACGCTCTGGGTTGGGTTTTCATTGACTTCAGAGGGAGCACACTGAATGCGTTTGAAAATCCACCTGGTATCCTTGTGTGCGTGTGTGTGTGTGTCTGTGTATTTTTGTTCCATGTCATGTATTTATATATAGTTCTGTGTATTTGAGTTATGAACAGGTGGCATGCCAGAAATCTCTATTTCTGAGACGCTTTCTCACAGATCTTCACTGGTAACCAGATAACAATTGAGGGGAAGGTTTGAAGGAAGGAAACGAAATCTCCCTATCTAGTTAAGGGGAAGAAATATTAGACAAATAACTGCTGTTAGACCAACTCTAAGAGAGAAACTGGTGAAAGTCAACCCTTAAGCTGCAAGTTCGTGTCACTGCCTTTCAAGTGTTATCTAAGAATAAGAAAGTTGCGTGTTACTCGGCATCGTGAAGATCTGCGCACTCACGGGACCTCCCCTCCTCTGATTCACGTCGAGTTTGCAACCATGCCAAAGGCTTACTCATTGGCAAGTAAAAGAGCTCTCAAGTTTGGATATTTTCATCCTGGGGCAAGAGGACATGCCTGTGTGTGAAGGAAATGGAAAAGAAACCATTGTATTTCAGCAAGCAAGTAGTTTTAAAAAGGGAAATGCATCAATGTCAGTAAACACCACAGTATTTTTCTAGCCTAAACCTGCTGAGATGGTAGGTCCACTGGTGCTGATTTTTTCTAGATTGTGTAGAAGGTCTGAAGCAGGATTGTATGAAAGCAAAACCTGTGAGGCTTGTGTTGGCTAAAGATAGCGATCTGGATGGAAGTGAACGCAGTTTAGAAGCAGCAAGCACAGGTTTTCTCCCTCCTGGAAAAATCTTGTGATGCAGGTCGATAGGGATATTTCCAAAAATGAAGAGCCTTATGGCAAACCAGCAATGCCTTGAAATTACGACATGTGACAGAAATTCTGAAACAAGAGAAGTCCCAAAAGCGAGGACTCTCCCTCTTAGCTTGTGATTAGAAACAGGAGAAGGAATGTATAGTTTCAGTATTAAAGTATGTGGGATACAATCTAAGCAGAGCACTCAGTTCTGTAGCTGGTGTGACCTACAGTGATATTTTCAGTGGCTTAGATAGGTGGTGCCTGCTGTGCGTAATGTCTTTGAGGATGGTGATGTATTGGTTTTACTGCACATTGATTTGCCAACAGTGATTTGAAATGATATTCCAAAGGTCTTCACTTCAAATATTCAGTTGCTCTTGGATGGCTTTTGAAATTACACCATCGGGTCATCAAATGGTCTTTGAAGAAGTGGGGGTTGTGTTGTTTTTCATCTGCTACCAGTAGAAATATTTAGGGGGTGTAGCTTTTAAAAGAAACCAGCTGAAAGCGATGCCTGGCTTGGAGGGGACAGGTTGCTGGGGAGAGGCTGCGTGCTGGGGGAGCAGGTTAGCAGCCTCCCTCCTGCACCCACGGCTCAGGCTCGCTCAAGGTGGTGTGGGCCTGTTGCATCTCGGGTGCTGCACAGGGAGCTAACGTGGGTGCAGGGAAGCTAGAAACCAAAGCGAGAATCATCAGGGCCTCGACACAGCGTGGGGTCCCTGTGTGCAAGCCCTGATTTCAGTGCCAGGACCCCCTGTGGTCCTGCATGGGTGCAAGCAGCCAGTCATGCACATCCCGCTTGGATGTGCCCATTGCTAATGGTGGTGGCTGCGAATGGCTGTGTTCCTGCGTCCCAGGTTGAGTCAAAGATGGGGAGTGGCAACATGGCTGCTTCAGCCTCATTTGTTATTCTGATTAGTGTGGAATGGAGAGTGGAGCTTGTGCTCTGCTGCCCCTCTGGAGAACCTCCAGGCTGGTCACTGAGCGAGCTTTATTGCTCACCCACCGTCCATTCCCTTTGTCAAATATGACCCCGGCTCCTCACAAAAAACCTTTCTCAGATGCTTCCCTGGAAAACGTTTGGCAGGCTGCGTGCTTCGCGGGGTGCTGGGCCAGACGACAGGTCAGCACTGGATGGTGGCTGCGCGGCTGTTTGTCCTGGTGACTGCTCCCTCCTCCTAGGAAGGCATCTAGAGTCCGTGACCCATTTTGCCTGCTGGTATCTGGCCAGGGCAAGGCAGTGTCCTGTCAGGTGAGGAGAAGAGACCTGCAGACGTTCAGGCCAGAGGAAACCCTTAGACCTACGTGTCTGATTTTCCCCCAGCCTAGGGTACAGCCTTGCGCCCCTGCGGCTCCGCTCTGTGAAGTCTTGGACTTCGGCCCCTGTGCCGTTGCAACCGGGTGCAGAGGGGCTCCAGCACCATGAGAGCCCTTCTGGCTCCCAGGGACGTGGTCCTCGACGTGACTGCCCTCTGTTCAGAGTATGTATTGTGCCTTAATTCTCCCCGTGAGTGAAGCTGCGAGGGCAGATGAATTGTCGAGCAACCAGGACTCCCTGACTGTGCATCTGTCCCTATCGATAAACGCCAGCCTGTGCAGCAGCCAAACTGTATCCACAACAATCTCGAAATGTGTGTTTGCCGGTGGGGTTCATCTCCCAAGATTTTAAAGCTGGATTTAGGTCTCTGGCATTGTGGCAGTTTTTAATGAGCTCTGTGGCAACCTGCTATTTTTATAACATTTTTTTCTGTTGTGTAGTCTGCTTGTTCTCTTTTTTTAAAAAAAAAATAGCTTGTGTTCGACATGAGTCCAAAATTTCAAACAGAGAATAAGCCTGAGGTTGCAAATGTGTTTTCAACCCGGCCCTGCGTCGACCTGTCTCTGTCAGGCAGTGAACCTGTCGTGTATCGTGCTTCACCACCTCTTCATTTCCACCATGATTCTGTTTCCCCTGAAATCGCTGACAGACCATAAAATCATCGTAAGTGGCACATCAGTTCAGAAACATCATTTCTAGTCTGCCGTGAAGGTAGCCCCTTCCCTTTCCCTTGCTGAAAGACTGTGTCATCGTTCACCCTTCGGCTCAGGGGTCCCTGATGGCGGGAGAGGAACCTCAGCCCAGAAAGGGCTGCACGTGGCAGATGTGGCTGGCCAGTGCCTGATTGTTCCTAAACTGTCCTAATGCTGTGTCTCCCCTCTTTAAAAAGAGGAAGAGAGAGAGAAAAAAAGAACCTGACCTTGAAAAGCCAGAGGAAAATTTCCTGCCGATTGTTGTGTTTTGCAAACACTGGTCTTTTCTCTCACCCTCTCCCTCCGCTCCTGGTGAAGCTGGAGATGAAAATGCCTCCTTTGTTCCTTTCCCTGGGGCCCAACTGCAGCGCAAGTGCGGCTCCGGAAACCCTCCGCTGCACGAGCCGCGAGGGTGGGAGGGACCGAGCTGTCGCCATGTGCGGTAGGTCCTACATAAACACAGCATGTGTTGACAATGCCGCGGGCAGGATGGGCGCAGAAGAACTTTGTGGTGCTGCCGACGAAGCTCCTGCACCGCTCCTCCTGCGGCAGCCAGTGGGCTGCGAAACCTGCAAGGGACAGAGGAAGGGGAGGCAGATATAAGCGGCCATCTCATCCCGGCAGTGACTGATCACGGGCTTGGGGGCTCTGGGCCCTTCTCAGCTTTTGGCTTTCCCTGAAGTGGGAATTTGCAGCCCCATGGGAGCGGATGGCATCCCGCTGGGGGCTCGTACCGATGTCCTGGGCCCCACGGTGGGATGCTCCTTGCATTTGGGACGATCCATCCCTGGAGTCCTGGCATTCCATGTCTGGCTGCGATCATGCTCCAAACCCAAGTTGAGTCAGTCAAAACCCTTCTCTTGTCCAGCCCAGGTTGGACACACTGGCTTTTCCCTGTTTTTTTTTAAGGGATAGAGGTTTTGCTGCTTGCTGGGGACGCTCTTCGTTCTGTACGCTGGATGGGTCATGCCAAACATGGAGCAAAGGCAAAGTTCCACGGATGGGGGACACATGAGGTGACTGGGGCCACGGCAAACCCTGACTTTGGGGGCTGCCCTTGCAGCCCGTCAGTGAACCTCTCTGTGAACCTCTCTGTAGTTCAGCCGTGTGCGTGTGTGAGTGTGTGCGGTCTGCGTGTGCGGGGCCGTGTCGAGCGAGGAGCCTGAGGATGCTACCGATGGGGCTGGAAGGAGCCCATGCTTCTGCAGCCAGTGTGTCAGTACCTTGTAGATGGCCTTTCTTCCCCCTCCCCTCCTCCTTTTTTTTATAAAAGACAAAAAACAAATGGAAAGCTAAACTAGCAGAGGTTTTTAAATATTTTATATTAGTTTCTAATGTAAATTCTTACATTGTTATTGCAGTGCTGGGTGTGTTTCGCCTGCACGTGACTTTTTGTAATATTTTTGTGAATCACTAAGCGTTTTTTTTCCTCCTGTGTATTCTAAGTGCATTAAACGTATTTGCAAAATTCTTGTTGTCCTTCTCTGTGGGTGAGACAGCCTGCGTCTCCTGCTCGGCCCCACAGCCGCCCGGACAGCCCCTTCTCTTCATCGTCTCCTTCTTCCTGAGAGAGCGGGGTCTGTCACCCAGACCTCCCGAGTGCAAGCGTGGGAGAGAAAGGGATCTTCCTTTTCCCAGAAGAACTCAACAAAACAGGCGGTCCTGGGCCTTGCCAAGTGCGGGATGCTCCACGAGCATACGCTGGTGAAACCCGGTGATCCAAGGCAGCCCAAGCGCCCTGGAAGCTGAGGTTTTCTGTGCCATTTGGACCAGGCAGGTTGGGGATTGCTTGCGTGTGGGTCCGAGAACGCGGCCGGTCAGCCGATGGACGGCAACCTCGTCCGCCGGCCCCAGAAGGAGGGAGCCGGGGTGAGTGCCGGGTCAGGTCCACGCTCCTGTCCTCTGCCAAGGGCCTCTTGGCTTCAACGGGATTTGCGGGGGTGTGGATGTGCACACGGAGACCGAATATGTCGGAGAAGAGACACAGCAAACACTTATGAAAAAATATGACTGAGCTAATGTTGCAATGATTTCCCAGTAACGCAGAACGATTTTGCAGTAATGTTTTTACACTCCTTGATAATAAATTCCTATAAGGTCAGAGAGAGGAAAGGTGGAATATCTGGGGAGGGAAATGGAGATCTCTGTATGTGGAGCAAGGGTGACAGGGAAGGGAAACGATGCGCAAGAGCCAAAATCCAGCTTTGGGCAGGTTTTGCACTTGCTCTTTGGGGATGTTATCTCCGGGGATCAGTGCAAAGGGTTCCTGTGAGAATTTTTCTTTCAAAGTTTGGGGTGAAACTCATTCTCTCTCAGAGACCCTCTCCCGCAGCTGCATCCAGGCACAGTCGCAGCTCCAAGGCAGAGCCCCAGAATCTCCAAGTGCTGCTGGCGCAGAGCAACCCGTGCCAGACATGTGGGGAAGGGAATGTGGCCATGGCTTGACCAGGTTTCATTGTGTCACTTGAGAACACCTTGCCAGTCAACTGGGATCCCCAGTGAGGTTATTCACCCAGAGAGGGGGCTGGGAAGTGAGAAGCCACCTGCAGCTGGTCCCCTGGCCTGAGACCCCCATGTCCCTCACCCTCCCAAGCGGAGGACCACCATGCGAGGACATCCCAGCAAGGGTGGTGGAACAGGGAGCGGCCAGAGACCCCACTGCTCACTCAGTGCTGGGAACCAGCCACTCGGTTAATTTAATTAATGAATTAAATGATCCACTCCTACTATCTCTGCGGTGGCCCTCCAGCACCCTCTTTGCAGTGGCGCAGCCCAGCCGATCCCTCTGTTCAGCCCCAAATGCAGAGGGGATGGGCTGTCCCTGGGGCTGTGGCACAGCGGGGTGCCTGTCTCACTGTCACCCTTCACGCCAAGACCCACCGACGGCACGGCCATGCCCAGCCCGGGCAGCCTAACCACTCTGCCTCCACCCCGGCTGAAAGCACCTTCAGGCAGTGAATTTAATTAAGGTTTCTGAAAAGCGGTGTCTGGGAGCCCCTCCTGGATCTGCGGCTCTGAACTTCATTAGGAGCGGTTTGTTGCTAATAATGCCGGCAGCTTCTCTAATTAATAATGGAAGGGCTGCGAGCAGATGCCAAGCCAGGAGAGGGAAGGGATTTGTTTGTTTATTTCTCTCCTCTCTCAGTTTGGTGTTTTGGGGTTTTTTTTGGAGTGCAGAGGGAGAGCTGGGGCTTGTTTCCCACCTGAAAAGTGAACGACGGCGCCTGGGAGCCTCAATGGAGAAAAGTGTGCACATGCAGGGCAAGAGAATAGATGGGGTGACGTGGGTCCCCGTGGGGTGGAACAAAGGGGAAAGCCCCCACGGCAAGGGGTTCCCGCTCCTGCAGTAATCCCTGCCTGCCCAGGGCAGAGCCGATGTTGCCACTGGTTGTGCTGGACTTGGGCACCCGGGATGGTCCTGAGCCCCAAACCCCCTTCTATAGTGTCACTCCCACAGCACGTCCCTTCCCATGGCATGTCTCACAGCCCATGATGACATGGTGCAGTCATGGGAGAGAGGGATTCTCCATGCTTTTTAGCCCACCTGGACCACAAGGATGTGTCATGCAGCACACACGTACAAAGGTTTGCGGAGGATTAGCACACCTGGTCCCTTTGGATTTTTCTTTTCCTCTTTTTTTTTTTTTGCCTTTTTTCTCTCCCACTTGCTGTTTCAGCCGGCCGGTGTTCGTGGCACAGCTGGCTGCAGCAGCACCTCAGCACAGAGGAAAGGCTCCCGGCACGCCGGCTCACAGGACCTGACACATTAACACCCCGTGCTCCGGGGCCCCGTGGCCAAGCTGTAACCGGAGAGGGGCCCAAAGCAGCCAGGCTGGGCCGGGTCCTGCTGCCTCCCCCCAGCATGGGATGAGCACCCCCAGCCCCACTGCTGAGCCTTGGGGACGGCGGGGAACTGGCAAGCATCCTCACCCCACTGCAAGCCACAGCCTCATCGACTGGTGCAGGAAATTTGTGAGAAGCACTGTAGGGAAGCCCCCATGTGCCCCAGCTCCCTGTCCAGGAACCCACAGCCTGCTCTAAAACTCCAGCTTCTCCAAATAGCTTTTGGTGCAGCTGTTCCCGCTGTCGGGCAGAGTTTGCATTGAAGAATCACCTTCGGCAGGGACGCTCTGGCTGTGGGTGTGTTTCAGGCAGCAGCCATCACTGCAGCAACTTTTGAAAAAGGCATAGTTTGGGTTTAGTTTTCTTTTTCCAAGGTAAAAAGTGTTTTTTAACGCTCTTTCCCATCATTTGCATTTCCCCAGACCTTCCACACTCCAGCCGCAAATAACCCATTGGAGGGCAGCGAGCAAGGCTGCCCCATGCCAGAGAAGCTCCTGCTGTCGAAGGTGGGGTACCCACTCCAGAGGGGCTGGGGAGCAAAGGAGAAGGCACGGTTAGATATTAAAAAATCTCCAGGAGCGTTCAAGGCCAAGCTAACAAGGAAGACCCAGCTTCCACTGTTCCCGTCTGCTTAATGCACAAATCCCTTCTCTGGCTGTTAAAAATGCTGGAGCAAACGTGAGGCCGCAGCACCTCGGACACCCTGCTTGCTTTTTGAATGGGAGAGTTATCTGAAGCATCTGGCAAAAAGGGAAAAATCAAGGCAAAGAAGGCTGAGAGGCGGGGGGGCTGGCTGGGCGGTGTGGCGGGGAGCATCCCCGGGGGCGTGGGGCGGCAGTGGCAGCCTGCCCAGGCCCGATACAGGCAGCTGAACAATAACGCGAGGCGTCAGGAACACGCTCAGTGGTGGGAATCCCAGTCCTTGCCTTAAAAGGAGATTTCGGGGGACACTTTTATTGGAAAATTGTTTTCTGATTATTCAGCTTATTGAGAGTTTTATTTCATTATTTGCAACATGACGTGAAGGGGGCTTCAGCTGCACAATGAACAGTGATGGCCAAGGATGTTTCCATGGATTTCCAGGCCAGAAGATTTCCTTAAATCATCCCATTTGATCTCCCCTGTTTGCAGACTAGAGAATTTCATCCAGTTCCTCTCACATTGAGCCCAGCAACTTCTGGTTTTCATTCAAGCAAGTGGTCCAGGACGACATCCTGTCTCGTCTCGATGGCTTCAAGTGAAGAAGAATCTGCCACCAACTTCCCTGGGCTGACTGTCCTGCTATGACACAAACACTGCACCCATGAGAGCAACACCGCGCTGCCCACCATTTCCTGATGGGGCTGCATCACGCTTGCTTCGAACGACTTTCAGATGAAGGGGAATGGTCAGGTTGCCCCCCAGCCGGTGCCTCCCTCTCAGGCGTGCCTTCTGAGCCACACGGATTAATAAAGACAAATAGCGGGATCCCTCCCGGTCTGCTGTTAGCGAGCAGCTCAAGAGTTAATAAACTTTGAACAGATGTGACCAACATGTCAAGACACGAGAAGTACGTGGTATGGATGTTTATAAGTACATCGACAGAAGGCATTCATAAAAGGTTATAAACCATGGTAATAAGCAACCCATCAACTTGTTTGGACTCTAACACTTGATTAACCATTTATTAAAAGGTGCAGTAATCATTTATAAGCCATAAGTGGGACCAAATGTAAAGTATGACTCTTTTTATGTTAGTAGATGCCTCAAGAATTTCCTCTCCCTCTGTGCCGTGCTTTGGGTGGTTAAAGGCTAACCCTGGCCACTGGGAACCCCGGCCCCTCCTTGGCAGCACACACAGGACAGCCTCCATGGAGGGGGTGGGGGTGCCCTCACCCCAGGTTTTGCAGCACCCCTGGGTTTTGCTTGTGGGGAGCCCTGGATTTATTTTGGCCGGGCTCTGGGTGACTTCCACCAGTGCCCAAGCATCCTGACGGACACTCCAGGAGGGACCTGCCTGGTGGGTTCGGGGCCACCCCACCAGCAAGGAGTTGTTCACTGCCCAAGGTGGGGTGGGCAGCAGGGAAAGCCTGGCACCTTCCAAGGGAGGGGGAGGGCTGAGGGGGCTGCACGGGCGGCAAGAGCTCAGGCGCCTCTCCCAGGCTTTCCTGGCAGAGCCCAGGACCATCCCTGCTGCCCGCAGGTCTAGGTCCCCTTCGGACCCCGAGGAAGGGCTGTGTGGGGATGGTGGGCACACAGTGCTGAGCTGAGCAGGCTGGATCAGGGACCAGGGCTTTCAGGGGGGGTTAAAAACTGCCTGCCTCCAGTCCCTGGGACACTCACAGAAAGGAGCAGAGCACAGGGAGAGCTGGGAACTTGCCCCCTGCATCCGCTGGCACAGGGAGTCAATCCAAGCCCCAGGCTGCCAACGCACCAGGATGGGACGGAAACACCTCCGACACGAAGGCAGCTTCATCCTTCTGTCAACAGACCCTCCTTTTTTGTTTGCCATCACGCACCTCCTGCCCCTAGACAGACCGTGTTTTCCTTCCCGGTGTCTTAACGAGACCTAAACCCCTAATTGCTCGCATTACGCAACCAGGAGTGACAGTTTATTAGCAATGCTTCCTGACCTCATTTACACAAATACCCTCATGCTCTTCCCTTCACTGTGGGCAAACAGACCTCTTGGCTTTCGGAAAGGAAGGAGACTCCCAGCAGCGGGGGGTGCATGGGCTGCAGCTCTGGGAAGAGCCCCTGACCTCGCTCTGCCTCAGTTTCCCCTGGCTGCACTGAGCTGGAGCTCAATTCTGGATTTGAGGGGCTGCAGGTTTGGGGGTTGTGTGGGGCACAGCGGAGGCGGATGCTCTGCCCTTCAAAGGAAAGCTCAGTAGCGACCTGGTGGGGGGCTTTTTAGCATGCATGTGGTGCCGGGTCATTTGGCTGCAGATAGCTTTCATTGCAGGGAGCATGCAGAAGAGGAAGAGGAAGGCTGAGAAATTCCTCCAGAGTGAAGACTGAAAAAGTTACACCCTCGCCCCAGGCTGGGACCACAAGGGCCTTCTGGTGGGAGGGGAGCAGACCCGAACCCCAGATGGGAATGGAGACGGTGGGGTCTTACCTCTTACCCCGCTTTCACCCTCAGTTTCCCACAATCAGGTCTGGGGCCAGCAGCTTTGAGTCCCCAAAGCTCGTTGCCAGGCTGGCAGCACCGAAGAGCTCCAGCTTTCCCCCAGGGAGATGCCTGGATGTGGCATGGGATGCTGTGCCAGAGCTTGATGCACCAGGGAAAGGGCAGGGGGAGAAACAGCGCCGGTGGTAGCCACAGACTCAGGGCAAAGGGACGCTACTTTCTGCCGTGGCCTCGTGGGCAGCAAGGGGTGGGGGGAGGACCCTGTGCCCAGGGACAGAGGCCAACAAAGCAAAAGACCAAGGGCAGGAGGACTCGCATGGCTTACACCCAGGAGGCTGTGAATCCTGGCCTTATAGTGACAACACAGACCAGGCAAGAAATGCCTCAAAAAGCGATTTTTCTACCTGCAGCACAGCCCGGGCTTAGGGCAGCACCGGCCTGGCTAGGGCTGTGGGAGCATCCAGAGGGATTCGTGCCCAGCACCCTCTGCCCAAACCCAGGGTGGGAGACCCAGCACACTAGGGTATGCTGGCATTTTGAGCACCCCTTCCCAACCTATTATGTTACGTGAGTTACTTTTAACCCTGGTCAGCCCATTTTTCAGGTTGCAGTGGTGAGGTTGCCCTGGAGAACTGGAATAAGAAACACTGGGCAAACCCCAGGGCTGGCAGCTCCCCCGGATGCTCACACCACCCATCCCCTGTTACGCTGGCAGCCCAGCTCTGGCAGCACCTCTCCCGACTGGCAGCAAAGGGTAAAATTAAACCAAACGGAATTTTCTTTTCCCTCAGCTGCCCAGCAAAACTTTTAGAGCTCTTCTGCCTGGTCCTGTCCCATCTTGGTGGAAGCAGCTGCCCCAGCGGGGGGGAGAGCCGAGGAGCCCGTCTTGCCGCCAGTCTCCCTTACGCCAAAAAAAAAAAAAAGAAAAAAGAAAAAAAGAAGAAAGAAATTGTGCTGGGCTTTTTGTTTGGTTGGGGTTTTTTTTATATACATATATATATATGGGGGTTTGTGGCTTTGACGCAGTTTCCTGAAAATCCTGCCTCATCCTGCCAGGGGCTGAGCAAATGCACATCCCAGCCCTCAGCGGTGGGGGAGAGAAGGAGGAGAAGCCAGGGAGGGAGAAAAGAAAGCCTTTGCCAAACTGGCCTGACCAGAATGTGACACAAGAGCAGGAAATGAGTCACGCCGGCAGGGCAGCTGCTCCCAGGCATTTGCATAGAAAGAAACCCCACCAAGCAGGGAACTGCGCCGGCCCTGGTCCCAGCTCCCCGTGCTCCAGCCCCACAGCCATTGCACCCCGAGGCCAGCAGAGGCAGCAAGCCCTGGAGCATCACCCCTGCCCCACGGCTGGCTCTGCAACCCTGGATTTGGCCATTCAGCCACAGATTGGGTGGTTCCACTCTGGATTTGCCCTGGGCCAAAGCTCCTCTCCATTACCCCCCATGCAGTTCCCCTTGGCCAGCCCTCAACATCTGTTTTGCCCCATGCTTTAAGCTTGGAGAGGAAGGGAGAACGCCCAGCATTTTTGCCTCAAGAGAAGCCCCTGTTCTGTATCTCTCGCACAAGGGTAAAGGCTTCCCAAGGAGCAAACAAGGGCATCGCCATCCCTGCATCCAGCATACTGTCACAGCCACATTCCCAGCTGCTGGGATGTGGGTGTTGCATGTGGGTGTCTCTGGATCCCAACACTTGTGTGCTTGGGGCAGAGAACCTGCTTTGTGTGCTTGGGGGAACAGGCTGCACACCCAGCTCCTGGTCCCTTTTTATTAATTGTAGCGGACAGGTGGTTTCCCCTGTAGATGTGCCACACATGCACGTGTGTCTTCCCCTGGCAGATACTGGTCTGCCAGGGTGCCAGAGCAGGCAGACGACAGCATGGGGTGGACAAGCATGCTGCTGCAGCGGGGGCATGTGTGGGACAGCCAGGCACAAGCAGTGTGATGTCAGCAGTGTGCCCCGGGCTGAGGCAGGGGGTTACTGGCTGTGGGGTTGTTGTGCTTCCTCCATGGGCTCGTTTCTCTCCTCCTCCAGCCCAGCTGGGAACCGGGGGGATGGCCACATGCAGGCAGATTTAGTGCTGCAAACCAGGCTATTGCCACTCTGTAAGTTCCTTAAATCCTTAAACCCAGTCTTAAGACTTCAGCGAAAGCCTTCAACATGTTAATCACATGGAGCAGGGTGGAGGGAGCTTTCTCCATTGCACTAAGCCACCTCATTGGGCTTACATGGAAGGGGGACAGAATGGCAGTGATAGCTTCTCTCTGGCTGGTAAATTGAGTTGTAAATGACTCAAGAAGCCCATCACTTTGTATCACTTTTGGAAGGCTCAAGGCTTCTGGGGAAGATGTGGGCCTGGGTGCCAGAGTCCTCGAGAGCATCCTAGAGCCAGGGTAGTGGCAGGCAGGGAAGCTGTCACTTTAACAGCCAACCGCTCTGCAAATCTGTGTGAACACTCTCCCTCTTCCATCAGCTCAGTGGGGTCCACAGCCCTAAATAGCAAACAGAGTTTCTGCACATCTGCAGGCTGGTTAAACATTGCTCGAGTGCTTGGGAAAGCACAGGCAGGGCCTCGACACCAGCTGCCAGGCACGGTCCCGCTTTTCCCCTGCGCACAGTGACGAAGGCACCTCAGCTCTGCAGACCAGCCAGAGCAGCTCTGCTCCCCGCAGGTACCAGGCAATGCCAGTTCAGTGCCAGACCCCTGTGACAAGTGCCCGAGTGTCCTGGCTCTGCAGGGCGTGGCGGGGGGATGCTCTGTCAGCCCTTTGTGGGTGGGTCCCCACAGCCCAGTTACTGCTAACTGGGGCCTCAGGAGAGATGCTAGTGCTTTACTGGGAAGATGCGTGGAGGGTGATAATCTCTCCAGGGCAGGACTAAGGGTTGCTGAAGCGAGACCATCGGCCAAGAAGAATGATGGCCTGGTGGTGGCTGGGAAAAAAAAGGTGGGATTGAGGGTTGTGCACCAAGACTCAAGTAAAATCCACCTTTGTGGCCCCTTGGTGTGGACTGGGGCACCCCCACAAGGCTGGATCCTGGTGAAGGGGAGCCCAAAGGATGGGCAATCTTTCTACAGTGCACACCTTTCGGTGTCCATCAGTCAACCAACACCAGCAGGAGGGTGTTTGGGAGCTATGTGGGTAAGGGGGTCCCTGCCTACAGCTTCCCTCAGAAAACTCTTTCTTTCTGCAGAAGTGTTGTGATGCCCAGCCTGGCTTTGGGGCTTCTCTTGCAAGAGGGTTTCTCTGGGCTGGGCAGGGAGATGGCATCATTCAGACATGGTTGTAATGACAGCAGGGCCACTGCTGGTCCTGAAGCAGCAGGATTCCCAGCTGAGAGCGGGACGCATCTTTCAGTTTGACTCAGCCCCATCCCATCCACCTACCACTTTTAAATCCTGCTAAACACCAGCTGGCTTCCCCAGTTCACCTGCATCAGGGACATGGGGAGGCCCCAGGCAGGCTCTGCAGGAGAGCCGTGCCCTGCCTGGGATGGGAACAGTGGCTGTCACCAGGGGCTCCCCAGTGCTGCCTGTGTTTATAAAGAAGTGAGAGTCATGAATAGTTTTGTGCTGACTTTTTGAGGAGACATTTGCCTCTGCATGGGCTCGGCCGGCTGACTGCGGCTCTGACGCATCCGTTGCTGCCTTGCCCAGCTCCCGCTGGCCCTGGGTCCCCAGAGATGTACAGCCTGTGGGCTTTGAGGTCTGACAGATGAATTACATGGCTCACAGCTCACTTTGCAGGAATCGGTGCTCGAGCTCTGGGAGACGTTGGCTGGGATGGAGAGGGGTGGCTGGGGAGGTGATACAGGGTGAGCCGCTGTCCTGTGGTAGCCTGGCTGTGGGCTTTCCTGTGCAGGTGACGATCAGCCAGCTGAACCCAGAAATAGATTTTATGGTGGCTGTGGGATCCTCACCCAGAAATGAGAGATGAGAAAGATGTTCCAAGCCAGCCCAGCCGCTGCATGCCAGCTGCAGTCCCATCAGTGTTGTGGAGCATGCTCGGGTATGATTCTGTTATTACTTATTATTTGTCCTGAGGCAGCACTTTGGGACTAGGATGTGCTGGGCACAATGTGGACAGCAGGTAGAGATATTTCCTGATGCCCCGTTAAAGCATGAAGTGAGAGGAAAAAGGGGGTGGCAGGGAAATGAGATGGGAGGATCCCAAATCCAAAACAGCTGGTACCCATCACTCTTGTCTCTTTATCAGGGTATCTGTTGGGAGGACCTGCCTGTGCACAGGGGATTCCTGTTAAGGGAAGTGTGGAAGGACCTGGGTCACTCCCACCCTGCGTGTGCTGTAGGATGTGCATCCCTCTAGCAGGCAGCTGCTTGTCCGGGTGGCCCGTGGTGCTGGGGCTGTAGGGTGCTATGGACACTACCGGGTGGTGCCTCTGGGCAATTTGTTCCGGCTTCGAGGCTGCAGTTGGGGAATTCCTGCTAAATCCCTCCCAGAGGCAAATTCCCATCAGAGATCGTCACCTAGGGGCAAGGCTGGGGCCAGATCCTGAAGCCACTGGCCGAGCCTTTGCCCCCTTGTCACCGCACCATAAGCCTGACTGGGTGTGCACCCTGAGCATTTTTTGGTCTAAATACTCCATTTTGAAGCCATCTGTGACCCCTCTTGCCAGCTGGGAAATGGATTTACACCAGCAATGCACTTTATTCCCAGCGGCCCAGCACGTTTGGTGGGGGTTGGATGTACAGCGTCCCACGACACAACTGCAGGAACAGTTGGTGGGACAGCTGTGAACAGAGATACCCCCGGGCTCTGGCAGGGGGTGCTGGGGCCGCTGGGTTTGGGAAGACCCTGCGGGACAAGCGGCTGTTGCTCTGCACCAGGACGAAATCCGAAATTGGGGAATGACAGCCCACGCCGGGGGGAAACTGAGAGGGCGTGCGAGGCTCGGGAGGGCACTTCGGGTACCCGGGGCCAGCTGCGGCCCGGTGTGAGCTGGTTCCGGGGCAACCGACCCCCTTTTCACAGAACAGCACCCTGAGCAGCCCCGGCTCCCGGACGCACGGGGATGCTGGTGGCCGGTCAGGGTGGCCCCACAGCTGATGCAAGAACACTCCAGCTGAGGACAAGCCCCGGGTGCCAGCCGTCCCACCCCCACGTGCCCAGCGGTCGCGCAGCACCCACCGCAGCGCTGAGCCCCACCGGCGGGGCCTTTCCGCTTTAAGGCGGCACCGCCCCGGGGGCGGGCCCGGTGGGCGGGGCCTGTGACGCGCGGTAGGCGGGGCCGCGGGCGGGGCGAGGCCGGGGCCGCCGCAGCACAGCGCCGCGCAGCTCCGGCAGAGCCCGGCGGGACGCCCCGGCCCCGGCGCTTCTGCTCCCCCCGCTCCGACCGGCTCCCGAGCGGGGCGGCCCCTTGGCGCGCTGGGACGGGGCGCGACCACCCTCCCCTCCATTCCTTCTTCTTCTTCCTCCTCCTCCTCCCCGGTCGATATATCCCCCCGCGGCCCCCGCC
Organism: Trogon surrucura; assembly: GCA_020746105.1. Lineage (NCBI taxonomy): Eukaryota > Metazoa > Chordata > Aves > Trogoniformes > Trogonidae > Trogon > Trogon surrucura. The sequence goes on along the minus strand of CM036621.1, from coordinate 14,364,322 downwards.
CCCATGGCCGCCCCGCCCGCCCCCCGCCGCCGCCCCGGCCCCCCGCGCCGGGGCTGAGCCCGGCCGCTTCCGAGGCGCCGCCCCCTTTCCCCGAGGAGATCCGCTGCTGCTGCCGGCATTCGCGCCCCCGTGCCCTCCCCCCTTCTCGTCGTCGGCCCGTCCCCCCCCAAACCCCCTCCCTCTCCCCGGGCCGTGGCCGCCTCCCCGGGGGCGGTGGGAGGAAGGCCGGGGCGTGGGGCTCCGGCGGGCGGTCGGCGCCCAGGGCGAGCCCAAGATGGCTGGAGGCGGTGGCGGGGGCAGGCGTGGGGGGCTCTGCTGAGCGGCCCCGCCGGGACGGGACGGCTCGGGCTTGGCTGCCCCGCGGCCCCGCAGCCGCAGAGCCCCTCCGCAGAGCCCCGCCGGTGCGGGCGGGGGAGGCAGCGGGAGCGGTTTGGTTCCGGTGACTCAATTTAATTTTTTTTTTTTAATAGCCTTTTTATTTTTTTTTTAATTATTATTTTATTTTCAATGCGCCTCCGGTCTCGGTTCTCCAGCAGGGCAGCTCAAAATGGCTGAGAGCTGACTCGGCTCTCCCGGAACCGCACGCTCCGGCCGGCTCCTCTCGGCTGACGCCGCCGCCTCGCCCCTTCCCGGCGGGGCCGGACCGGGGAAGCCGCGCCGGGGAAACCGACTGCCCGTCCCTCTGCCCCGGCACCCCCGGCTCCATCTCATTGTTGCCGTCGCGGGGCTGCGTCCCCCTGGCCGGCCATGAGAGCGGGCTAGGTCGGACACCCCCTTCCCCGCCCCCCCGCGGACGCCCTTTTTCCCCCAGACCCGGTGGGAAGTCAGAGCAGGTTGATTTGGGGGTTTGGATCCCCCCGGCAAAGCCTATCTTCTCTCCCTCCCGTCGCTCTCCAGGAGCCTCGGTTGAGGCTGGGAGGGCTGCGCTGGGCTGGGGTTTGCTCTGAATGACCGAGCTCTCCCATTCAAGACCTCACGATCTCGAAACGGTGAGAGGGTTGTTGGGGTTTTTTTCTTCTTTTTTTTTTTTTTTTTTTTGCCTTGTCTTCTTTTTTTCCTCTTCCTTTTTTTTTCCTCTGCTCCTCCACCGGGTTAGAAGCAAATCTCGGGGGCCACAGAGAGAATTCCGGTTTTGTTTTGTTTTTTTAACATCGTCATCGTCACTATTATTATTGTTTTTTAATCTTCCTCCTTTTCCCATTTTGGATCTTAACCCTTTGATCTGTTTCCTTTAAAAGACTCTGATTCCCAACTCCCATCAGGGGGAGAGGGAGGAGAAATACAGGGGGGAGAGAGAGGAGAGGAGAGGAAAAAAAAACCCGATTGAGCCCGTGCTCTCAGCTGTTAGCCAGGTTGGTGGGGGACAAAAGTCCCTTTAAAATATTGAATGTCAGTTGCAAACCTAAGAAAAGAAAAATCCGATCTGGAGCGCTAAATTTAGGAGCTTTATATGGAACTTGGACTCTGCTGCTGGATTTTGTATGGATTTTTTTCATCCTTTGGTAAGTTTCGATTCACCTTCTGGGGTAAAAAGAAACAAACGGCTTTGAGGGGTGGTGAAGAATTTGGGCTGTAAATCCTACAACATCGCGTTGGGTTTATTTTTCTTTAAACGGTCATGTCGCTTCTTTGATAAAGCGACGGGGACGTTGCGTTTTCTCCCTTCGAAATTCCTAGAGTGCTGCTCTCCGTGGTTTAATTTACTTTGTTTTTTTAATCCCCATTTTTAATAATCAGCTGCGGTTTATTATTTATCGCACGTGCTGCGGGGACGGGGAGGGGAGAGCCCGGCTGTTCACCCCCAGGCTTCCCGTTGCAGGGAGGACAGACGCCGGCGTCCGCCCCTAGACCGCACTGAGCGACCGAAGCGGGTGTGGGGGGTGGGAAAACCAAGAGCAACGACAAAAAAAACAAAACAAAAAAGCCAACCCAACAAAACCCGTCACCAGAAGCTGCCGGCAGAGATGGCCGAAAATTGGAAGAACTGCTTCGAAGAGGAGCTCATCTGCCCCATTTGCCTGCACGTCTTCGTGGAGCCGGTCCAGCTGCCCTGCAAGCACAACTTCTGCCGGGGCTGCATCGGGGAGGCGTGGGCCAAGGAGTCGGGCTTGGTGCGGTGCCCGGAGTGCAACCAGGCCTACAACCAGAAGCCCAACCTGGAGAAGAACCTGAAGCTCACCAACATCGTGGAGAAGTTCAACTCCCTCAACCTGGAGAAGCCCCCCTCCGTCTTGCACTGCGTGTTTTGCCGCCGGGGCCCGCCGCTGCCGGCCCAGAAGATCTGCTTGAGGTGCGAGGCCCCGTGTTGCCAGTCCCACGTCCAGACCCACCTGCAGCAGCCCTCCACAGCCCGGGGTCATCTCCTGGTGGAGGCAGACGACGTGAGGGCCTGGAGCTGCCCCCAGCACAACGCCTACCGCCTGTACCACTGCGAGGCCGAGCAGGTGGCCGTCTGCCAGTTCTGCTGCTACTACAGCGGGGCCCACCAGGGACACTCGGTCTGCGACGTGGAGATCCGCCGCAATGAGATCAGGGTAAGTTGCCCGGACCTGGGTTTGCCCAGCCCGGGGTGCGGCAGGGTCACCTCTCGCCCCGGCTGCCCTCTTCCCCTTGCCGCGCTTGTTCCCCAGAGGCCCCGTGTTTGCGTAGGGCCTACAAAAAACCCACCCCGATGCCGCTCCTCCTCCGCACGGTCCCCCCCCCCCGTGGCGGACATGTTAGGTGTCCTCCCTGGCTGAGCGGTGGTGGAGGCTGCGGGTGCTGGCGGGGCTCCCTGGGGAAGGGGGTCTGTGCCAGCAGAGATTCCGGAGCTGCTCGGGTCTGGGCTGCGTGGGGAAGGGTCAAGGTTCCGGGCTGGGGGGATTTGGAGGGGTCGTCTCCCCGGTTCCCGCTGGGGTACGCAGCCGTGCGGGGAGAAGGTGGAGGAGCTGCCCACACTCGAGATTGAGTTGCCCCGAAATTGGGCTCGTGGTGGGGAGATGCACACAAAGCGGCCGCAGGCACGGACCCCGTCCATTGTAAGGCCTGTGAATGTCAAACTGCCGGCTCTTCCCACCGCCTCCCGCCGGGGCCGGTGGCTGCCATCCCCTTCCCCCCCCCTTCCAGCTCTGGGAGAGCTTCGTGTCAGAGACCCGCGGCTTCTCACCGGAGGGGATTGACGCTTGGGGTTTGGCCAAATAATGGTGCTTTTTATTAGGGGGCACAGGGCTATCCCCACCCCTCCTCCCTAAAGCAGCGTAGGGCGTAGCACTGGGTTCTAGGGAAAGCAAGTCTGTGTTTCGCTCGTGGCCAGGCCATCTGGCAGGAGCTTTCACCCCTGGCTGCCCACCCTGAAGTTCGTGGCGGGCATTTAAGAGCCCTGCGGGCAGCCCTGCAGTGACACCCATCACCTCCTTCCCCACCGCAGGGCTGCCCCCTCACTCCCCCCGCCCCGACCCTTCGAGAGAGACTCGGTGCTTGTCCGCCAAATAAATATTTAACAATGAATTGAATGGTGATTACTGTAAAATGGGGATGATTTCCTGTGTATTTTTATGTTGCCAAAATGAGTCACCATTTAGCAATAAAAAAAAAAGAAGAAAAAAGTCATAAATAAAAATTGCAGTATAATTACTTTCCAATTGGATGGCCAGGCCTGGGAGTAGGGGGGGGGTGCAGCTCTGCGCTCAGAGGAGTCAGCCTGAGCTCACAGGAAGGTTATTTTCCTCTCCAGGTTTTTTTGGGGAAAACCAGAGATCTCCACGGAGGTGCCAGCAGCTCCGCCACATGCGCTGGAAGGGAAAAGACCCAGCCAGGCTTTTGGAGAAGCGCTTCTCTGCTTCTATTTATAGGGAGTCATTTTGGTCTCCCTCTGCCAGGGTGGGGAGCCACCCTGGGAGGGCTGCGTGAGGCTCGGACAGGGCTCGTGTGTGCATTTCCCGGGAGCCTTAGCCAGGGACCAAAACTATTTTTCCAGGTCCTTTTCCAGGGCACTTTGATCTCATCTATTCCTGCTCTTGCTACATGGTGGGTGTTTTTTTTTTGTTGGTTTTTTTTTTTCTTTTTGTTGTTGTTGCTGCCGTTGTTATGGCTGGATGTTCGCTGCTCCTTGGGGATGCATGCTGCTGATGACCTGGCAGAAAGCTGCCACCGGCTGGGCTGGATTTTGGCCCTGGCTTGAAATTTTAGGATATGTGGCGAGACACCAAAGGTGTCGGACGGCTGTGTCATAGAGCCGCAGAATTATTTTGTGACCTTGGCCAAATCCCTCGGTACCTCCATCACTGCGTTATCTTAATTTCCTTTCTCTACGATGATAAGCTTGTCTCTAACCGCTGGGCGCGTGGCTTGGTTGGGTATTGGGAGGCTGGAGCGACAGAGGACAGCCCAAAGCTGGGGGACAGCGTACCCGAGGGATCCCTTCTTGTAGGTGAAGCAGTTCTCCCATGAAGCAGCTGGAGTAGGGAAGAGCCCCTGGGAGAAATGCCCCGCGGGTTGATGGTCCTTGCTGCATGGCCTTGACCAAGTCTCCGGCTGAAAGTCGCCCCTCATCAGACGGCAAGGAAGGCGGCTGTGTCGGCTCCCGAATCAGGGTACGTGCACTCAGCCGGTGACGGCTTCCCGCCTGCGGGAGCCAGGCCTGGGATTCCTGGCTGCTTGCTCACCCCACGGCGGTGAGCCGCTCTTGGAGCATCCCGGGGAAGGAGGGCTGCGGGGCGGATGAGTAACACCCGGGCTTGGGAGGCCCAGGGGAGGCCCCGTCATGAGAGGTTTGTTCCATGTGTGGTGTGCATTCGGGAAGCCGTTAATTGAGAAATGAGTCAAAGTTTGGAGGCTCGGAGCCCTGTCCTTGGTGCGGGGGACTTGTGAGTGCTTGTGAGGGTGCAACATCGTCCTCATAGCCCAGAGGAGGGACCAGAACTTGCAAACAGACTCCCTGTAAACTCACTTTTTTTGGCATTTATTACTCTGGCTCTGCTGCCATCACGCCTCAAAGGGCATCTCACCCCTGCTCAAACGGGTGATTTGAAAGGGAAAAGGGGCTCAAAAGTCCTTGGGGACTTTTTCTTGGCTGTAAGCTGGCAATTAGGGCAAGAGAGCTTGTGCCGGGCAAAAGAGGTCGGAGGCAGGTGTCTGCAGGAGGAAAGAAGAGGTGTCTGCGGAGGGCTTGCCTGGAGCGAAGGTGTGCGCTTGGTCTGTTTGGGGGAAGGGGACGGCTCCATGTTAGCTGCTGCACAAACCCACAGAGCCCTGGCTCAGAATTGGTTGAACTCCACCGTGCAACCGTAATACAAACAGTAAATAAAATATGTGGTTAATCTTTCTTTCGTGGGCGTATAAAGTGCTTACCTCCCCTTCCCCCTTGTGAGATGTTTTCTCCTTTGTTTCCTGTTTTTGTAGTGCTTAAAGAGGAGAGGAGAAAAAAAAAAGCCAACAACCCACCCTCTTTTTTTTTTTTGCTTCTTCTCATTTTGTTTGAGTCAAGGTCTCAAAACGAAACATTTTTCCTTCCATCTTTGCCTTTGCTGCCCCAGCCACGTGCCTCCTGCCTGCATGGGGGAACCTGCCTGGGGGAACCTGCCCCCAGGGTTGAAAAAGCAAGTTGCTCTGGTGTGAGGTTAATGTGTTGCCTTTTTATTTTTTAATCCCAAAAAGGGAAAAAATGCATTGCTAGGATTGGAGCACGGGTCAGAAGGCAGCAGCAAAAAAAAGGGACTCGCTTGTGGGATATTACCATGTTTACCCCATTTTTGTTGGGGATGTGGTTGATTGAGGCCAGGTCCGTCAGAGCTTGCTTGGGGATGTCCCAGCTGTCTGACCTCAGCTGGAGGTGCCACCAGTGGAAAAGGGCTTGGGGCAGAGGGTCTACTCCTGCTTCTGTTTTGTTTCAGGCGATGGTAGATTTCCTTCTGACCTAGCTTGCAGCGCGTTTTCAGGAAATAGGGGAAAAAATCCCACCACATTCTGAAGATTTCCAGTGATTCTGAACACTGAGAGGGAGGAAAGCACGTTGTGGTACTGAGACCAGTGGGAAAACGTAGGGGATCCTTCTGCAGGTATGTAGGAGCAGCACCGATTTGGCAAATCAAAGTGGACAGACAGGGTCTGGGCTTCTGAACCCATCTGCTCCTCGGTGGGTTTGGGCTCTCTTTCCTGGCAGCACCCCAGATAAGCCCAGCTTGGGTGTTTTCCGAAGTATGGAAAAGAGCAGAGGTGAGCACTTGGTAGGAGCATAGGGAGAGACGAGTCCCAAATCTGTACCAGAAACTCTGATCCTTTGCCACTGCTGGCAGTGCGGAGATGGCCCATGTGCTTTCCCTGCCTGCCCCAGCTGATGGTTTCTGCAGTTCAAAAGCTCTACTTCTTTAGAGGGAAAATCCCACCAGCTTTTCTTTGCTACACAGCCCTGACACCAGAGATACCTTTCTGTTTGAAACAAGCCCTGTTTCACATCCCCATGTTGCCATCTGTGCTGGGGATGTTCTGCTGTGACCTAGGGAGCTCCACTGGTGGGGAGGCTGGGGTCAGCTTCACTGCCAGGCTCCTGGCGTGAGCTGCTGTAAGTTGTTTTACTCTGAAACAGGTTTGGTAACTTGCGATGGGCTGGATTTTTACAGGCTTACTTATTTTCCAGATGACTTGTTTATGAGGAGCGCGGCACGCAGATCACTGGAGGCATTGTGAGCACAAGTGCCCGAGTGCTTGAGCGTTAATTTAGCTCTCGTGACTGTAGATGTTGTGGGCTGGTGCCTGGCGGGCGTTCCCTGTGGTGCTCTTTGAACGTACCTGGTCCCCAGACGACTTTTGCCGTAGGTCCCGTGAAGCTGCAGATGTGTGGGTTCTCCTTGCGCCTTCCTTCTGAGCTTCCACCAGCACCCCAGAGCTGAACTGCCAGCCCAGCCTTGGGGCTAGGTCAGCCTAACCCAGGTCTCTCCCTCCCCTGGCTTTGCCCTCCCCTGGCTTTGCCCATGATCTGGTTCCTGCCCAGGGGCCTCGGGAGTCCAGCACTAGGCTCCTAAATGTGACTGATCATTGTGCCCTGGGATGCTGTCAGTTGGTCAAGCTGCTGTGATGAGTAATGACTTCTCAGGCCTTGGGCAGTCACAGAAATCCCAGCACCCACCTAGCCTGGCTTTCTAGCTCTGTGCCATTCACCACCATTGATCCCCAGGACTTTGCTACGGTGCGTTGTCGGGGGCGGCGGGGGATTTCAGTTCCACCAACAGCAGCCTGTGCTGCCCTGGAGAGATCTTGCCGGGGGGGTTGGCCACCCTGCCTAGAACCCATCTGGGTTTGCTGGCCAAGTGGCAGTGGGTGTCTTGGCGGTCCCAGATCTTTGGCTGAACTGGGACAGTCTCCTGCCTCCCCAGGATTTGGATTCAGGGCTTTTCCTCACTGCTTTCCTGCTAAGCTGGAGCATTTTCCTCGCCCTTAGCCCATCAGATTGCCAACGGTTGCTTGCTCTAGACCTGCAGCCGTCAGTCTTCTGTGTAGAGTCCATCTAAGAAGCGACAGCAGAGCTGGAGAATGCTGGGAGAAAGCCTGGTGGGTTTGGGCAGGAGGGAGAAGGAGGCTTGCCTGGAGGGGACAGCTTCAGTAAAGGAGCAGGACAGGGGCTGCAGTGGAGAACACTCTCTTTCTGTGGAGGACAACACTGTATGATGATGGATGCTGGTAAAGAGTGAGGTGTGTGGAGAAGGGAGAAGGAGAGATTCTATTCTATGAATTCTATGTTTCTGTCTGAAGACCTTATGCTCCTCGGCAAGGAGCGACGACAAACCGTAGCCCAGGCTTACCCCTGCAGTACTTTGCAGGTGGGGATGTCTAGGCACAACCTTGCCCACCCATGCCAGACAGCTCCGACTGGCAACCTTTCTGCCTTGAAGCCGGCCCTCAGTCTCTGAACCAGGAGTTGTAAGCCCAGCTTACAACTGATGAGGGCATAATAAACTTAGCCCAGACCCTCGTTTAGTCTGAATCTACCCTGTGATGTTTATGTAGGTGTCATGTGGCTGCTGGCATGGAGGTGTGTGGTGTGCCCCTCTCCTTGAGACCATGAACATGGCAGAGAGGGAGAAGTAGGAAAGACTTGTGCTGCGGCGTGACACCGGGGACTTTCCTCCACCCCTTGGCCTTGTTCCTCACACGTGGGAGCCTGGATGAGCCCTTTGAGGAACGTGCGAGTCCCAGGACTGTCCTTCCCTTCTTCTCTCCTCCCCTCACTCCATCAACACGCCATCCACGAGCTCTCCCACCTGCTCGGTTGAGCCCAGTCCTGCCGGATGGGATTATTCCACAACCTCTCCACTGCTCTGGTCTTTGCCTCTGGAGCCGAGGAGTTGCCTCTGTCCCCTTCCGAGCAGGGGGAGCAGAAAGGGGGGGGGCTGGTGACGGAGGTGGGAGGAGAAGGCAGATTTCCATGTCTCACAAAGGGCACAAGCGATCAGATTCGTGCAACTGCCCAAGAATAAAGAGGCTCTTACAGTGCTGACTGCCCTGACCTCTCTCCTCTCTGCTCCAGAGGACAGCGTGTGACCACACAGGGATTTCTTAGCTGTGCCTGGGAGGGAGGCGGTGGGGTTTCTGTCCCCAGATCTGTCTGCAGCTTGCCTTGCAGCATGTTGGCCTATTTTTTTTTTTGCTCGTTACCTAGCTGTTTACTGGAAATCTTGGTACACGGTGGTATTTTCTTCTTTTCTTCTCTTTAATTTCAAGTAATTGTTTTGGTTGGTTTTTTTTTCAATCTGACACTGAAATGGGGCTGAGAGCAGCAGTGCTTCCAGAGCAGGGACAAAAGTAACCAGGAAACACAGGGCAAGAGAGGAGGGATCGACACCGAAACAATGAAATAGCCAAGCAAGGAAAGACTGAATGCTCAATAGCACAAGCCTTTGCAGAAATGCCTGGCTAGTGCAGCATTTTATAATCAGCTTCTGTGCTGGGCTAGCCTGCAACAGTAGTGTGATGGGGGAGGAATGCTTTGAATTAGCTGGATGCCAGAATTAATTCTGTCAGAATTCAAATGTACATGTATGTACGGATTTATAAATAAACACTTGGAGCTGGATTCTGCTTTGCCACGCAGGCTCTGGGGCAGAATCTGGTCTGGCTTGGCTTTTTTTTTCTTTTGAAGAAGTATGAAATGCTATGGATCTGGGCTAGGTTCTGGTGACTTTGTCAACTTTCCACTTTTATCAGCAACCGGTAGGCTCAGGAGACGCTGGTTTCATTGGAGTAAGTGGGATGGCTTGGAGGGGTCAGAAATGCTGAGCTTGCCTGCGGTGGTAGCCAATTTTCAGCAATGAACCTTGGTTTGCTGGTAGAGAAAATGAAGGGGCGGGGGGGCATTGAGGAGGTGCGGAATGTGCAGGACAGGGGATGTCCTGCCTTTCTCTTTCTTCCATGGAAGAAGGACTTATAGACGCAGCCACCTCTCCTTTACCCAGGAGAGCTACAAGCCAGCACACTTGGGAGCGGGAGGAAGAGATGCCTGCTCCAAAATACAGAGGGAGGGATGGTTATTTACAGGCGTGAGACTATGGATGTACACAAGAATTTTTACATATGTCCCCCAGATGAACTAAGGGAAGAGGTTCCCGGTCCTGAATCCTTTCTGATAAGGACAGCTTCAGCCTGTTCTCATCAGGGGATTGCAGTTGCCCCTCTTCTGTCTTGTGATTCACTTGTGATAGCAATATGAGCAAAGTTCCCAGCTCAGAGCAGCGTTTTGCCACTCTGCAGCGGTGCCGTCTGGAAGTCATCCGTTTGCTGGGACAATGTACCAGAACTGTAAAAAAAAAAAATAAAAAAATAAAAAAATAAAATTCACTATGAATCAATTCCTCTGTTTCTCCTCTTCCCCTGCCTGTCCTATCTCAGTTCCTCGGTGTGTGGATGGTCTAGGGGGGGCCGTCTCCAGAGCGGGCTGGAAGAGCCGAGCTGCGGATGGTTCCAGATGAGGCAGTTGGCAGGGAGTGACGTTCCGGATGGTTGTGTCTCTCTGAAATATGAGTAAACGTTGTCAGACCAGCCGACTGTACGATCTGGGTCTCGGGGAGGGCTGATCTGCCCTTTCTTCCCTTCCTTTCTTCTCACAGGCTCTCGCTGTGTGAGATCCCCCATTTGCTTGGCATCACCCAGTTCTCCTCTCCCTGCCTGGGTGACCTGGAAGCTTCATCCTAGAGCTTTGGAGAAAGGGAAGGAAAATCCCCCATATCCTAATGGAGGCGGTGTTTTCCCTTACTGTACAACAGCTTAATCCAAATGCTCATGTGAGCCAGTTATTGTGTGGCTTTAAAACCCTGTCCCCTGGAAACTAGTCTCCCACCCCCTTCCCTCCCAGTCGATCCCTGTCGGTGGAGCCGAGCTCCAGGATTTGGTGCTCGGCCACACGCAGACACGGATCGATCGTGCTGGGGGGCGGGTTGATATTTTTGCGTTTTTATTGCTGGTTGTGGTTGTTGTTGGAAAGTCGGGGGGGGGGGTTGGGGGGTGAGATGGCGTGCGCCTTAGCGGCCTCGTTTGTGTGGCAAGGGGAGAGGGTAACGTGATCGCGTCCTTCTGCTCATTGTCCTCTTGGGCAGGGGGGGCTGCATCCCTCTCCCCATCTGAATCTGTGTGGAGCTGCCAGATTTGCAGTGGGAGCTGCTTTTCCCTGCAGGTGAGCTCCTCTGCGCTGAGACAAAGGGCTGGGGGTGCCGGTGCCTCCCTTTGTTCTCCTCCTGTCCTGGTGCACCCGCCTCCGACAACACAGCAAAAAGCCCCTTGAAGCACGCCTCTCAAATGGATGGAGCGGAATAAATGTGCTGCGAGGTCTCTGTCCCCCTTGCAGACCCTTTGGGGATGGGGATGGGGGGGTTGTCCGTGCTCCCCCTTCCCCAGGGCATTGTGCTGTTCCCTTAGTGATGGGGATGCCCAGATCTGGGAGTGAATTTCTGCAGCTCTCTTGCCACAGCTGCACCGTTGTGGCTGAGGCCCGTGAGCCCTGTTTGGGTCAGAGGTGATTTGGTTGTAGGGGATAGGGGTGAGATCTGCCCACTGCGAGGAGATAGGAGCACGTTTTGGGGTTGTTTTCCTGCCTCTGCCTGCTGGCGTCCTGCACGACAGGGCATCCAGGCCAGGGGACTGGAAACAGCACCTTGTGTGTCATGCGAAGACCACCCCTTGCCAAACACATCTCCTGACGGTGTGAGCCCAGCGGGTAAAACCGTGGCCTGTCCTTCAGCCAAGAATTTTGTAGCATTTTACTTAAAATAGGAGAGAAAAAGGTCAATTTGATCTCTGCAACACCCTAACGTCTATGTAGGGAGCTCAAGGTGTTACCCTGAAGTAGAGATAAGCAGAGGTGGGGGGACTTGCTAGGGAACTGGGAAGTCCATTGCAATGTGGGGAAGCAATCCTAGAGACTGAAGCTTTCTTTGCTGGTGGTGGTACGTTGGCGAACATGGATCCTGCCAGCTGTCCCCACCCAGGTGCTTCCTTCCCTGTCCTTCCCAAGGCTGGCTCCTGGCTCCTGCTGTCATCTATGTACACATAGAATACTAACCTCTGTTTATCATCTGATAAACAATACCGAGAAGAGCAAAAGCTAAACCTTCGTCTACGTGCTAAAACTGCCCACTGGAGCCTTCCTCAGGAAGTGTTCCTTGTCCTGAGACACAAGGCCCAGCTTTGCAGGAGAGAGGGAAAGAGACAAGGAGTTAACCAAAAAACCATCCTTCACACGCATGCTGCACTTGGTAACCGTAGACACTTTTGAGGAAAACCTTGTGCTTCCCCAAAAGGTTGAGGTGGGGAATGTCTGTCAGCCTGAGTGGGAGATGGAGGAAACCAGGGAAGTGGGAACCTGTGGGGCAGTAATCTCAGGTGTGTCCCATCCGTGGGGTAGTGAACCCAGGCGTCCTGTGGAGGCAGCAGGCATTCGTGTCTTAAAGGTCGAGCAGAGACCGTGAGCTGGCACTGAGCTGTGGCTGTGCTAGCTGGCGGGTGAGGAAAAGCCACTGTGGAGCCAAGCTGGCAGCCGGATTTCCTTGTGGGTGCAAGCTCTCTGGGGGACAATGAGCTGCTGTTTTTCTGCTCTAGAAACAGGTCCTTCTAGGTCCTTCTGCTCTAGGAAATGGCAGCGTGGTCTCAGCTGGAAATGGTTCCTCTGGTTGTACCCTGTGTGCCAGCACTGCCCCCCGATCCCTGTGTGGCTTTCGACACATCCCGAAACCTTTGCACCTCCGCTGCATCCTCTTTGAAAGAGGGTAATGGAAGCGAAAGGGGGAAGCAGTGGATAGTGAAGGCACCTTGGGCTGCTGGGCTTGATAAAGCACTGGTGTTCTGACAGAGACTTGGGGAGCTGGAGTTCTGAGGCAGGAAATGAAATGCTGGGTGAAGAGAGGGCAAAAGCTGCCTCATTTGGGGATGGAAATTGAGTCTCGAATACAACTCACAGGAACCATCAGGACCGGAGTTGAGCAGAGCGGTTCCCCTGGCTCCCGGGGAGGAAGGAGCTGACTGGGTTCTGAGCTGTTGAACTCCGATCACCAAGTCAAACCTGGAAGATAAATGATACTTCAGGGGCCTGAGATCAATAATGTCAGAGGCTGGCCCGTAATCGAGCGAGATTAAAAACCAATGACAGGCCTCCTCCTAGGAGCAGAAGTCAGCGTGTTGAAGGAGAGCAGCAGGGCTTGCTCCTTTATGGTTATTCCCTGGTGCTGCCCACATCCATAGCCCACATTCCTGGGTTTCCCCCTCCAACATCCGCCAGATCCTGCAGGTCCCCTACAGGCACACCGGTCCCCGTGCAGCTGGTCCAGAGCTCTCCGGCCCTTGGGAGAGCGGCTGGAGTGAAGACAAAAGCCATGCAGCCCGCTGCTGGGGCCAGGGGAGGCAGAGGAAGGAAGGAGAGGCTGAAGCAGGAGGCCACGCTGCTGCTCTGGGTACCGTGATGTGTTATGGAGATGCTCCATTTTGGGGAGAGGAGCTTGGCAAATTAGGACTGCAGATGACTCTCTACGTTGTCCTGAATATGCTGTTCTTACCTGTATTCTTCCATTAGTGGGTTCCGCAAGCGTTTAGCGACCGATAGGCATGAGGCAGTCAGGTGGAGGGTGTGGCTGTGCCCATTTTGGGGATGCTGGCTTTCCACAGAGGTGGCTTTCCTCCTGGGTGGGCACTGGGCAGGGGGCTGTGCTCCTGTGCTTGGCTGGAGCGTGCATCCCCTGGTCAGCAGCAGTCTGGCTGAGGTGAGATGGATAAGGTGTCTTTAATTTATTTGCAAGAGCAAATTGAAATTAACTCGAGTCCTTTTTTTTCCGTACACCCTTAAAGGGGTGTGTGCTCCATCACAGCTCTGCGGGGCAGGGCTACATTGGGGATCCCGCAAAAGGTGCTGGGAAAGAGGACATTGTCGTTTATTTTCTGAGCACAAGGGTGGTTAAAGGAGAAGGGGCCGTGCCCCTCGTGCGAGCATGGGGAGCTGGAGGTGCCGATTGCCTTTGCCCCGGGCTCCTCTTCCCCTTCCTTCCCACTCCGCCACCCATTCCCCGCCAGGAAGCCTGGCCTTTGTGTGAAGTGATGCCTCCTGACATCAGCTGGGCGATTTCCGCAGCAGCAGCAGGGAGGGCAAGCGGGCGAGGAGAGGGCTGCCCTGCTCCCCAGGGAGTGACACACAGTCCTGGCCTGGCTGGGGCGGCGCTGCTGGGGGGAGGCTCTGTGCGCAGCCAGGGTGCTGCGGGAGGTGGCTGCCCCCAGCCCCCTTGCTGCGAGCTTGTACTGCTTGTTCGGTGGAGCTTGTACTGCTCTGCCTGAAAGCACCGTGCTGGTGCGTTGCTTCTTGCTGCCTGTGACTCCTTGCCTTGGTGGCACCTTTATTTGACCCCCTCTCTGGATGCAGCGTTGGGCGCTATAGAGCTGAAGCTTGGGCCATGCTGGCTGCAGGGTCTTGCTGCAGAGCTGCTGGCCCAGTGGCACAAAGTGGAGGGGCTCGTGGCGAGACGGGAACAGGGCTGACACCTCCAGCCACCCAGGGCTGCGCCTGAGCTCTGGGGGCATCTTGCTGTCCGTGTGGACACGTCGCTTTGGCATGGGCAGGGCACAGCTCGGCTGCGAGGGGGTTTGCGGGGTGCAGGCTCTTGGCTGCTCCGCGAAAAGGGGCTAATGCAACACATGGGAATTGGCCAAGTGCCTGCCAACAAGAAGCCGCAGCTGGCGCCTTGCCAGGAGCTCAGGGGCCTCGCATCTCTTTAATTTGAGATGTGTTTACTGGCGGATGGCGTTTCGCAGCTGGCTGGCTGGAAACTACAGGTCCCAGCATGCTCCCTCGCATGTCGCCTGGCTGCTGAGCTCCCTCGGGAGCGAGTGGATCTGCGAGGATCGCCGTCTCGGTGCTCGGGACTGCGGGGATTTTGCTGCCACTGAGAAGGACTCTGGTTCAGTATTGCTGAGCAGAGCCAGGCTGCGAGCCACAGGGCTGGTCTCTGCCTGCTGCTCTCTTATCCCCCCGCCACCCACTTGCTCGATGCAGGACCATGTTGGCCTTTTTATGTCACCAGACTGGGGAGGCGATCTGGTCCTATTCTTACTCGTTTGCAATGTAAATATTTTGGTCCTGAATACGTTGCTGGGAGCTGGGTGTCACATTGAGGAGTGTGATTCATTCATGCTGTTGCTGCTTGGAGCACAATGAGGCAGCCTTGGGACCGGTCCCAAAGATTTCCTGTGATCACGGCTGGTGGGGAATTTGGGACGTCACGTTTGACTAAGTCAGAGCCCTCTTTGTGTGATTCCTGCAAGCCAGAAGTACTGCACTGTGCCCAGCGTGTTCAGGACTTGCCACCCCCAAAATGCAGTGGGTGGGGGTGCCTTGTGTTTCCAGACGGAGGAAGAATGGAGAGTGAGGCTGAGCTCCAGCGCTTGCCTTCCCCAGCTGCTGGCCTGCGGAAGAGGTTGCAGGGTGTAGGGCTTTGTGCCTGGTCCCAGACAGTCTGAAGGTACAAAGCGATGCAAATTCAAAAGGTGCCGCACATAAAGCCTCGGAGGAGGCCCTGGTAGAGTTTGCCTGCTGAGGCCAGTGCCACATGAGCATCCGTGCATGTTTTGGAGGGACATGGGACAACTTCAGGCAAGATGTTGAGCGGGTGGCTGGGAGCGCTGTCTGCCTCTCCATCGCTGAAGCTCTCCTGTCAGAAGGAGCCTTTGCACCCCCAAGTTTGTCACCGGTGCAGGAGGGAAGGTACCGCTGCACCCTCCGCCCCAGGGCTGGCTCCTTCTGTCCCCCGACGCGTCCCTTCGTCGTCCCCACGCCGCTGAGAGCCAGGTGCGGGCTGTACAGCGCCCGGATTCGTTCTGGCATCCTTCGTTAGATGATGTTTGTTCATGCTGCATTTTTCTTTTTGCTGGCTTGTTTGGACACGCACTGGTACATTCACGGCACTCGGGCAGTAACGTTAGTCTCTTTCCCATTAGGAAAGGGGCCAGGATTTGGGGGGGGCAGGGAGGGTGGCTTAAGCAGTAGTTTCTGAGATATTTCCTTCTGCCGCCACACCCTGCGTGAAAGAGCAATATCGCGGCTTCAGCTGCTATCGCAAGGCTCCAAACGTCTCTCTTTTAATATAGATTGGTATCATTTTGCATTTTAAAGTAAAAACACGCTGCAAGCTGCAGACAGCTGTCGGTTGGCAGCTTTGTTTGAACATCTGGTATTGCTGGGCTGCTGTTCAGCGCGATCTAACTATGGGATTCATAAAGATTATAATCCGGGCTTTCAGATTCGCAACAGCCGCCTCGCGAAAAAAAACGGGGGAGAGAGAAAACCCAGCAGGGAGGTGGCGGAGGGGTCCCCCGGCGTTCAGCAGGTCACGGTTGTGGTTGGTCCCCTCTTGGGTGCGGAGCAGCTTACGGGCTCACGCTTTGTTGCCTGGGCTGCCCACAGGTGCCAACAAGCTGCTTCCAGCCTGCGAAATGCCGGGTGTTGGGGAGCTGTAGAAGTGCAAATTCTTTTTGTTTTTTTTTTTCCTTTTTTTTTTTCTTCCTCCCCCCCCCGCTTCTCTTTATCTTTTTCAGCTTGTGTGGCAAATCTGGTTGAGTCTCATACTCCTCTGGGTGGTGTCTGGCACTGGCAAGCTGAAGCAGCAGATTCTGCTGTGGCTTTGGGTAGATGTTTGTAACAGTTGTCTGCAGCAGCAGGACTTGGTTTCTTGTTCTTTAAAATAAGTGATGAAGGAGCCAAGGCTCAGAGTAAACATCTCAGCATGTCAAAACCTCGTTTCCAAGAGAAATTTGAGTCCCCTTTCCTTGAAACAACTGAAAGGTTGTGATAGCCACCTCTGTAAGCCCCATCCATCCCTCTGCGAGTCACGCACTTTCCTTGGCACCTTTGAGAATTAAGCGGCCTCTAAGCCCCTAACAGGTTTTATAAATCTTGTTAGTTGATCTGCATTTTTGCAAAGCTCTTTGAATCCAGCCTACTGGCGCATAAGTCACCTTGACTTTCCACAAGGCTTTGACTCCCAACTCACTTTCAGGCTCCATTTGTCAGTTGGAGGTGCACAAAAAACGTCTCCCCTTATCTTTATTAGAAAAAAAAAAAAGCTGCCTGGAGAAATCTAGCTGCGCCCTAGTTGGTGCAAGCCGGTAATAGAGGTGCATAAAAACCTGTTCTGCCCTTGTTTGTGTTGATTTAACTTACCAGTACAAATTAAAATAGCCTTGAGCGGTTGGAAGTTTACCTAGATCAGTTGGGAGGAGGAAAAAAAAATCACGACCTTTAAATCAAAGCAGGGTTTTCTTTCTAGTGCTTCCTGAGCCTGGAGAGGGGCTTTGTTGCTGCCCTCATAGCCAGACCCTTGTCTCTGGGTCACCCAGTGAGCCGCTGACAGGGCACGTGGCTGCAGGTCGTTGCCTTTGCACTTATTGGTGGTCTTGTGGCTGGGACGTGTGGGGGCACACGAGTATTGCTGAGGCTGCTCTGTTCCTTGGGGGTATCCGGGTTCCCCCAAAAACTTGCTTGTGCACCCAAATCCTCAGGCCGGGCTCCCTCCGGAGCAGCAATTAGTAATTAGGGGAGCAGGAAGCTGAAGGGGCTGTTGTTCAGAGCTCGGGTCTTCCTGTGGCGGGGCCGAGCTGTGGTGGGTGCGGAGCGGAGGTCTTTGGGCAGGGCAGAGGCAGCTCAGGCTGCAATGGGAGGAAGGGTGGAAGAGGCTGGCTGTGTTTCACCCCTGCAGGGAGAAAGCTCTGAGATCACACAGGCCAGCTGGATCTTGAATCCAAGATGTTTATTTGGAAGAGGGAGCGAGGGTTTCTCAATTTTGCAGGGGCTGCAGATGGGGGTAGGTTTGCTGCCAAGCGATGGGAGTGGGTCTTTGCAGGATGGCTGCTTTTGAAGGTGAGGTATCCTGTCAGCTGCAGTTTGGGTACAACTGGCTGGGACCCTCAGTGTTGGCGAGATCTTGGGGTTCAACAGAGCTAGACAAGGATGGAACAACAGCAGATTGAGGCAGGACTGGGGGATGCTGCCAAAGCCTGTTTATTTTTTTTGTGGGGGTTATGGAAGGAGCAACTCACAGATGATATGTCAGAGCAGCAGGGCTTGAGTGAGGAGCAGGATTTTGTGATTTGACAGAGTTTCAGCACTGAACAACCTCCCATTTTTTCCCGGACTGCTGCAACTGGAGCTGGCATAGTCCTTGTGAGAGCCAGTTTTGGGGGGGGTTCATCCAGACGAAAAGAGGCTGCTGGGTTTTTTTTACTGGCTTAATTTTTTCAGCTTGGTCCATGGTCAGAAACAGGCAGATGTATGAAAAGAGAGATGGAAGAGGGAGAAAAGGTTAAGGCCCCTGCAATGTACACGTAAATCGATTGAAACATTCAAGAAACCACGAGCACAGAGTGCACTAAAGGCAGAAGGGGTAGGGCTGCTTCACAATGTCGTAGGCTCCAAAAAACTGAAAAATGGTGAATCCCGGTTGGTGTAGCTGCAGGGCTCAGATTTTGTTTTCTTGCATGGTGGGGAGAAAGCATAAGGTGGTCTTGGTCATTGGGGCCAGATGTGCTCTAGGTGGTGTCAGTCTGAGGTCCCAAGTGGCTGGAAACGGTTGCTCAAGGCACTTGAGTCTGGACGTCTGAAACTTTCTGGGATGTCGCAAACCCCTGCGCTTTCCCGGAGTGCCCTGGCAATGTCCCGGTGCCGGTGCTCCGGAGCTGGTTGCTCAAAGAGCACTTAGTGCCGGGTTGTGCTGGGCAGAAGAGGCTTGTGCCAGGGCCTGCAAGAGGGAGCCCTGTGCTGGAGATACTCAGCAGCAGGGTGAATTTTGATGCTGGTTTATAAGCAGCCCCAAACCAGGGCATTTTCCCCCTAAAACCGAAAGAGGTTGGGGGGAAAGAGCTCTTCTCTTACATCCCTGATGGTGGAGAAGATGCGGACCTTGTCCTTCATAAATAGGGAGCTGAACTCTGTGATCCCTTCTGATTCCCCTCACTCCTAGCCAAAGGCAGCCTGGACTGTCCTCCCTCCCGAGAGCTGACTGGGGAGGGCTGCTGGCCGGTGTCTGCACACAGGCCTGGGTGGGGATCTCCTCTCCCTCTCTTTCCAGCAGAGAGAAAAAAGGATATTTTTTCTTGAGCTCCTCACTGCCCCGAGGGCCTGGTCGCGCCTGCAGCCCTGGCAGCTCTCTGGGCTGCTCTCTCCGTCTTGCTCCTGCACCACCCAAAAGCATCTGCTTTTCCTGCACCGCCGGGACACAGCGCGGGAGCACGTTCTCTCAGGCCGGATCCTGTCTCTCCTGGCGGATCCTGGGCAGGAGGCGGCTGCACCAGCCAAAGGCACGGGCATCACCAGAGACTCGTCTTTGTCCTGTGGAGCCAGCGCCATCGGTCGGAATTCATCTGGCTGCACGCTTGGCATGCAAACCAGCTCCTCTGTCCCCTTATTCATCTTCCCGGTGTGATTCCAGCTCCTTTCTTCTTCTCCTTCCCACACTGTGAATGAGTCTCGAGCCTCAGGTCTAGCAGAGGTGATTTGCTGCACTTTCACTGCCTCCTGCGCGGCCTCAGTCGTACCCTCCAACATGCTGCAAAAGTGGCTTCTGCAAAAGGGCCCTTCTGTTTTGGGGAGCACATTGCCCATACTGGGCACCCCGTATCAGGACGGCTCCTGTCTTCAGGACTTGTGGAGCTGCTGGTGCAGAGGCGATGCTTCTGCAGCCACCGGCCTCCTGTCCCTGCTCCTTAATCTCCTTTATCCCCCTTTTCTTCTCGAAGCAGATCTTCTTCCCTACTCAGAGGACACTGCGGGCAGTGGCAGCTGGGCCATGGCTTGAAGGTGGGGTCTGAAACCATGGGTGCAGCCCCAGCCTCATTTCTCCATTTGTGCGAGAGGCACAGCCGCAAGTAACCTCCACACCCGCGGGGAGCAGCGGGGAACACAGAGGCCCAGGGAGGCGAATTAACATCCTCAAGGTCCTTCTGAAGGTCGCTTTCCAATGGAGAATAGGTCCCCGTTTCCTGGCCTCGAGAAATCCCGCTGCTGGCCTCACACAACACAATGCCGTGTATTTTACCCTTACTAACGAGTTTTTCCTTTCTGACGGGTGTAAACAAGGGGAAGAGCTGTCCCGGGCTCCGGGCACCAGCACAACATCACGGCAGTCCAGCGTCTGCTGGTTCAAGGCTGCGTGGAGGAGCGTGGTGTCTGTGCCCGCTGTCCCGAGGTGCCGCAGGGACAAGGGCCAACCTGAACCAGCCGCAAGTTGTGGCTCAAGGAGGAGCATCCAGCAGCTGGGCGCCAAGCACGCTGTCGGGATGTCTTGCGCTGGCCGGAGGTGGGACGTAAGACACAAGGCTGTGCTCCCAGGGTAGCTGATGGAGATGGGACGTGGGGCTTAGCCTGATGGAGCTCCCCATCCTGGTGTGCTGTGGAAGGCTTGGAGACCAGGCAGCATCTCGCAGGGTTATGAGGACAGGCAGGAGGCTTCTCCACCCACCCCGGTGTGAGCACAGGGCAGAGAGCCGCTCCTGCGAGAAGAACTTCACATCCTGTTCCCCCAAGCTGGCGCTGAATATTTGGCCTCCAGCCCTTTTCTGCGAAGCGCTGGTTCTGCCCATGCTCGGGGGGTCCCTTGATGCTGGCAAGGGGGGCTCTTTGATGCCTGTGTGCCACGTGGCTGCTGCTCCCATTGCTTCCTAGCAAGGGCAGCTATTAATATCCTGGAGGCTGTTCCCCTCCCCTCTTCCTTCCCGTGCTGAGGATAAACCAGCCTGATCTCTGTGCAGGGAGCACCGTGAGAAAAGCCAAACCCCGGAGCAGTATGTGTGTGCTCCGGGCTGGCCGGGGAGGCGAGGCCTCCTGCTCCGGCCGGACACCTCCCCTCCTGCCTAGTGCTTACTGTAAATGTGTGCAAGATGAAACCCCAACCAGAAAACATTTCCTTCCTGTCCCTGCAAGTGCATCAGCCTCCCGTGAGTGCCATGGAGGCTGCAGGGAGTTTGAGAGAGCTGCTTTTGCCTAGGTCTGTCAGCAGGAGACTGTGGGGGAGTGGGAGGGATGCTCTAGAGGATTTGGAGTGCAGGGACTGGTCCCTTTGGGCTGTGGAGGTGCGGGGTCTTGTGCTTTCAGATCGTGGTTTTGGGGGGCTGTGCCCCAGAGTCGCACACTGTCAAGGTGCCGCTGTGTTGGCAGGTGGGGAGTGCGTTCAGGAGTGGTGGGAATAGCTCCTTGCATGGGTTTTTCTCAGAAAACCGTCCAGCTGATGGCAGAGTGGGCTTGGGGAGTGGAAAGCCTGCAAGTGAGAGGCGCGGGGAGGCAAAAGGTTACTCTCTGCTCCTCGGTCCAAGGCTTTCAGTGTATTAAAATTCAGTCGCTGTGACTTCAGGCCTCTCTCCAGCAACGCGCTGGGATGCGGGTCTCAATGGGAGCCCTTGATCCCAGTCCCTGGACTGAGCTGCAGGTGTCTGGAGCCATTCCCGCAACAGGCATCTGCCCTTCGCGGCTTCCTTGCTCCGGTTCCACCTTCCTCCTCCTCCTCTCACCCTTCCTCCCCCTTGTGCTCTGAGCTGCTCCCTCCGTTCTGGCTTTCCGGTGGCCGCAAACAATGTCCTTATTCACGCAGCGGCTGGGATTTGGCGGCGAGGAGAAGGCCCAGGCGCAGAAGAGAGGGAAGGAAGGAGGCAGAGAAGTGAGCGCGCCTACCCGGGGCCAGCCCTCCAGCTGCGGCTGAAGGCGCTTGCTCCATGGGACACTGGCACTTGGCTCCCCACGGTTTCTTACAGGAATGAGAGCTGTGCACTTGTGTGGTTTGTCCACCTGGCCTACTGTAGTCCCTTCCAAACCTTTGGCTGGTTTCAGCCCAATTTATTGGGAATTAGCATCCTGCAGGGATGTGGGGACGCAGTTGGTTGTGCTGGGGTGATGGCCCTGAAGGATGCACAGCACTTATTAAACATCAGAGAAGCTGTAGAGGCTTCATTTCCTCCATGAACACAGTGAAGATTTTCACTGCTCCAACTCTTGTTTAAAACCAGAACTTCTTGACAGGTTGTGGGGCAGTTCTCTGGCTTTGGTGAAGCTGCCAGGCTCCTGCCTGATCCCACTGGGAGTCAGGCAGGGGCTGGGGAGTGCTTGAGGCCCCAGGGAAGGGATGCCAGGGAAGGGGTGCCAGGGAAGGGGTGCCGCGGCCTCTCCCCTGCTGGCTCTCTCCAGGAGGCTCACAGGGCCAAATGCCGGGTCCTGCACTTCGGCCACAACAACTCCCCGCAGCGCTACAGGCTTGGGGAGGAGCGGCTGGAGAGCTGCCAGGCAGAGAGGGATTTGGGAGTGTCAATAGAGGGCCGGCTGAACAGGAGCCAGCAGTGTGCCCAGGTGGCCCGGAAGGCCAGCGGCATCCTGGCCTGTATCAGGAATGGTGTGGTCAGCAGGAGCAGGGAGGGGATCATGCCCCTGTACTCGCTTTGGTGAGACCACACCTCGAGTACTGCGTCCGGTTTTGGGCCCCTCACTACAAGAGGGACATCGAGGTGCTGGAGAGGGTACAGAGGCAGCTGCCAAGCTGGTAAAGGACTTAGAACATAAGGCTTATTTATGAGGAAAGGCTGAAGGGATCTGCGGCTGTTTAGCCTGGAGAAGAGGAGATTGAGGGGAGACCTCATCACTCTCTACAACCACCTGAAGGGAGGGTGTAGAGAGGTGGGGGTTGGTCTGTTCTCCCTAGTGGAGAGGGGTAGGATGAGGGGAAGTGGATTTAAATTGCGCCAGGGCAGGTTCAGGTTAGATGGTAGGAAGAATTTCCATACTGAAAGGGTTGTCAGCCCCTGGAACAGGCTACCCAGGGAGGTGGTTGAGTCACTGTCCCTGGAGCTGTTTAAGAGACGAGTGGATGTTGCGTTGGTGGGAATCGTTTAGTATGTTGATGGGGCTGGGACAAAGGCTGGACTCGATGATCTTCTAGGTCTCTTCTAACTGATACGATTCTATGATTCTATGATTTTAAGGCCCCTTGCCATCCCCAGAGCAGGTGAAACCTTGGAGCATGTCACAGGATTTTTCTGCCCCAGTGGGGTCATGGGCTGCTGGGGCCTTTGAGGGGAGCGCTGGGCTCCAAGCAGAGCGGGGACATAATCTGCCACGATTGTGGGCTCAGCAGCAACCACAGACCTGTCCTTGGGGAGAGGACGGTGGTGAAAACAGCCTAAGACAAGCCAGGGAGACATCTTGCCTGCAGATTTCTCCCTGCGTGGGAGGTCTCGGGTGGGTGTGAGCTCATTCCCACACCCCAGTCCCCCTATTTGTGATGGGGGGTGGGGGGTTGCCCAGCCGGTTGTGATGCTTTTCTGCAGCACCACAGCTGACACTTGTGGTGGTGCAACCCTACGATGACTCTCGGATGAGGAGCCCGGATACCCTGTATCATCCAAGCTGTAGAACTCTTCATTGCCATCTTTCTGTTTTGTGGCTGCAGGCCTTCAATCTTGCAAAGTTATGCTCTGAGGGGGCAGTGCAGTCCTCCAGCAGACACCTTGCCATCCCCTGCCTGGTGGGTGGAACATGTCCCATGCTGGAGAGGCCACTGAGAGTTGGGGCCAGCGGGATTAACTGGTGTCCAGCAACTAGCCCCATCTCGCTGGGGCCTGCGGGGTTGAGGTGGACCAGCCACTTATCCTGGCCACAGATTAACTTATTGATTAATTAGACAAGTTCACTCTCAGCTGGTGTTGGAATGCAGAGCATTTTTGGTGCCCGTTTTGCAAACTGACAGCATGTCTCAGAAGAGACAAACTGGGATCGCAGAGTTACTCGAAGCCCGGGATGCCTGTATGGAGAGAGTTGCAGTTCTCCCAGCATCAAGGTCATGCATGAAATATGAGAAATTACCCTGAGAAATTCTGATCTTGGAGGAGGAGTTCATGACTTCAGAAATACCAGATTTGGGAGGGGATGGAAGGGGAAGGGATATATTTTCCTTTTCAAAATACCTAAGGAATTCAGCCCATGTTGTGGAGACAATCAGATTTTGCCCCTCAGTGCTGGAAGGGCTGGTTCATACCCATGTGCCTTGTTAAGGTTTCGGTTGCTGTGGCTGAAAAGCCCTCATCCCACTGCAATCCCAGGCATGTACGGTTTTTAAATTGCCCTAAAATCAAGAGAGTTGCTCAAATGCGATATTTAAAGGAAACGCTGCTTGTCTGCTATTCTCTCAGTTTTCTGTGGCTTGAGGTTAGGTTTCGGTCACTTCCAGCTGTGAGAGGCTACTAAATTAACTTGCACATATAAATTTATATTTGTGATTTTGCCTAATTGTATGATTCCAGGAGTGGAGCACTGTGGGGTCTGTTACACAAAAACAAAGGTTGGCAGCTCTGCTGCGGCAGCTGCAGGGCAGCAGGAAAGAGATGATGGTACGTGCGTGTCCGGGGCTGTTCGCTCTGTCCCTCGGAGGTCCCTCATGCTGGCAGGGTGGCCTCTGCCTGCCCGGCAGTGGGAAACCCTGCTTTCCCTCACGAGAGCATCCCAGCAGGATCGGGGGCAAGAGCAGGGGCTGCCTCGGACTGGCTCCACGTCAGACGCCTGATGTGTATGCTGGGAGTGCCATGAGCTGCAGGCCTTGGAGCCTGTCCCATGTTTTTCCCCATCCCTACCCCAGCTGATGTCCGGCTGCTCCCAGGGGATCGCATCAGACTCGGTGGGCTGGTGCAGGGTGGGTCTGGTTGCTCACGGTGGAGAGGGTGAGTCTTTGCCGTGGAGGGAGAGAGGTGCAGGGAAGGGCTCGGTGCGAAGGCTCGCTGGGTCTTTCGGCTCTTGAGCTTGGAGAGTGAAAAACTCAGCCTGTGCTGCAAGACCTACCCTGGCTCCTGGGTTCGGTCGTTCTCCTGCAAGTAGGGATGCGAGAAAGCATTTCCTTCCCTGGAACAGGCGGCTTTCATAGGATCATAGATTGACATCAGTCACTGCAGGGAGGTTCCAGCTTGCGGATGCCGGAGCAGGATGCAGAGCCGGGTGCGCTGCGCTGTGCTCTCTACCAGGACCGTGCTGAGGAATGTTGCAGATTGTGTTTTCAGGCAGTGGTGCTTGGGATGCACCTGCCTTCGCCTCTGCTAGAGCAGGTTGCTGCCTGATGCCTCTGCTGCCCACCTGCCCTGCAGCTATGCCCCCTGCTGGACCCAAAACACCTGCTGAGCCCCCAGAAAAGCCCCCAGCAGCCCCATGCCCTGGCCTGGCTGCTGGCACAGGACCTCTGCCCTTGCCTCTCCCCAAGCAAGTGGTGTTACTCCACTCTCCAGAGCTCAGTTCCCACTGTGTTTAAGATTGCAACCTCCTGGCACAGCAGCAGCACAAATAACAACCCTTTTACGTTATAAGAGGGAGGTTTTTAATATACTCATTGAGTCTTTCTCCATGTGGATGCTCCCACCTATTCAACTGGTCCTAGAAACACCAGTGGCGAAGCCATTGGATGCTTGCAGGACCCTGTGTTTCTGCACACACAAATATCCTACTGCCTGGGGATCCACATTGCTGTTGCTGCCCCCCAGACCCCGTTTCAGAGGATGTGGTGTCTATGTGTCTGTCTGCGTGTGTGTGGGTGGGTGCACACACGTGGGCACCAGGCACGCTTGTGGAGTGCGACTGCGAGTGGGAAGCTGGGTTTTTTTAGCTCCGCATTAGTGATAGGAGCCCAGCGGTGGTGAGGCTGGAGATGCCTGTGACCTTAAGAAAAACAACAGGAGGGAGGAGGCTTCGCATTCTTGCTCCTGGATTGAGTCGGAGGTGACAGCCTTTCCCTGCGATGCAATTAATCCCAGCAGCGCCTCTGCCACCCTCCCCCTCCCGCCTCGTCCAGGAATTAATTACTTGATTATAAATCCCCGAGCGGTGGTTTATAATAGCAATAATCCCTTCGAAATTCATCCTTGCTGCCGGTTTCTTCCCATCGCCGAGAGTATATAACACTGCGTCTCTGTGCCGGGTGAAGCCCTTCTCCTCGCCCTGCTGCTGGGGTGGCTTTCTCGGGGATAACCCCTAAGGGGAAAAAAATTGAGTTGGTTTTGAGGGGTGTTTTGGGAAGCCCTGCTCCTGCCTGCAGGGACAGAGCCCTTCTCTGATGGGTAGTGAGTTTTGTCCTGGCCGAGGAAGCACACAGAAGCAAGACGCTCGTGCTGATGGCTGAGGATGAGGTTTTGTCCGAGTTCTGAGGCTGATGGCCCAGCCCCGAGGAGCAGGGGGAGGCCCCGTTCCTCCTCTCTCTGTCCCTCCTGATTATGATAACGCTGGCTCTGGGGCTTGTCACGGAGGCGGGGAAGGGAGAAAGGATTTGGCGTGGTGTATGGGGGCACAGGGGGGTGGCGGCGATGTCTGGCAGGAGCCTGCTGGCGGTGGGTGATGGGCCTTGAAACAGGGCTGCCGTGGTGGGAGATGAGCATCTCCTTGTCCCCTCCAGAGTCCTCAGGGCTTGGCTTTGACCAAACTCCAGTGACCAGGCTGCAAAAAAGTTGCCCAAAGGGCTGCCCCCTCACCAAATTAAGGTCCTGAATTGCTAAGGCAGCCCAGCACACATGGCCACTGAAACAGCAAAGTTTCCACCCCTGCCAGCCATGCGTGGGCTTTCAGCTCGGCAGTGGCATCCTGCTGGGGAAAAGCCCTGTCCCTCCTGAACCACGTGGGCAGAGCCAGTGCGGCTGGCACCAAAGCTTCCCAGCATGTGTGGCCGCCGGGCTCTGACAGCTGCCTCTCTCTCCTGTCTCTGCAGAAGATGCTGATGAAGCAGCAGGACCGCCTGGAGGAGCGGGAGCAAGACATCGAAGAGCAGCTCTACAAGCTGGAATCAGACAAGCGACTGGTTGAGGTAACTGGTGCCTCACCCTGCTGTGGCCAACCCTGGGGACTGTCACCCCGTGGCGTGGTGGGGACGGGCTTCTGGGGCACAGGGGCCAGACAAGCAGGGAGCGGGGAGACCACGCAAGGGAGGAATGGGCTGGACAGACGTGCTGTCTCCATTCCAGTCATGGCAGTCATCCTTCTGAGGATGTGTTTGGGGATGCCCTACAGCCTCATGGGCCCTGGGGTGAGCTGGGAGGCGAGGAGCAAAGCTATCCTTAAATATCAGATGGCCCACCCTGCCCTCAGCTCAGCACAGCTTTCCCCAGGCCATCTGCTTGGTCCTGAGCAGGAGGGGAGAATCTGGAGGTGGGACATGGCCAAATAAACCGCTGAAATACCCACAGGGTGGAAGGGATGCAAGAGTTTTGCTGGGACATGGGTAAAACAGGATCAGCTCATGGTCCTTACAGCCTCCGAGAATACAGAGGGAAGGACTCTGGGAATGATGTGTCCCTGGCCTGTCCTGGGGTTGAGGGTGGGAATAGGAATGAAGAAGGGGATGGGCAGGGTTTTACAAGGGAGCACACCCACCTCCGTTTTGTGGCAGGATGTTGCTTGGCATTAGCTCTCTGGAGGTGATCTCCATCTAGACCCCAGGAGGTAAGTCCAGGGGATCTGCTGGGTCAACCAAACCTCCACAGTGTCCCTGCTGGGTCTCTGGGACGTTGGAGTCCCATGTGGCAGGTGACGGCAGGGTTTGGTCTGTGTGGGTGTTGCAGGAGAGCAAAGCTGTGGTGTGGCTTTCAGGTTGCACCCACCCCTGGTGGGTGAAGGACCCAGGTGTCCTGGGACATCATGCAAAGGTTGGAGGGCACAGAGGGCCTGACCCTGATCCTCTTCTCCAGGAGAAGGTGAGCCAGCTGAAGGACGAGGTGCGCCTGCAGTACGAGAAGATGCACCAAATCTTGGACGAGGACTTGAGGAAGACCATGGAGATCCTGGACAAGGCTCAGGCCAAGTTCTGCAATGAGAACGCAGCACAGGTCCTCCACCTCAATGAGCGCATGCAGGAAGCCAAGAAGCTTCTCAGCTCTGTCCAGGTCATGTTTGACAAAACTGAAGACATCAACTTCATGAAGGTAAGAGAAGCTGCCATGCCGGGGATGGGGGCTATGGGAGGTTCTGGTTGTGCAGGAGCATGCAGGAGGTGTGGGGCATGGTGGGGGTGGGCTGGGGACACTGGTGGGACTCAGCAGTGGGAGAAGTCACGAAGGAGCAGGACAGGCTCGGTGCCAGCCTCAAATGAGGAGCTGCTGCAGCTGGAAGTGGGCTGGGGCAGCTTGTGCTGAGAGAAGAGGGGGCTTAGCACCCCTGGACAGCCTGTCCTCTCCTGAGGGGCTGCAGATGGTGACACCAAAAGGGGGGGGGTGGCTGCTGGGGCAGGGACTGGCCTTACTGACCAGAGCTTCTCCTTCCCCTCCTAGAACACCAAGTCTGTGAAAATCTTAATGGACAGGTAAGCGCAGCGGGGCAGATGTGTTTGGGGGGTAATGGGGGGCTGTCGCAGGGATGGCAGCAGCACGATGTCCAGAGGAGGAGCAGGACCATGGATGCTACAGGGCCAGGGAGAGACATGCTCTGTGCCTCAGTTTCCCTCTCTGCCTGGGAGGATGATCCTGCAGCCATTGAATCAAGTCCTCCCCTTGGACTAGGGAAAATGTGGTGGTGTGCTTGTGGAAGAGTGGACTTGGGACCCGGCACCGGAGCCAGGGTGGGACCAGCCAGTTTGGGGCACAGGGCTCAGTTCAGCTCTGCTGGGGCAGGGGGTTTAAGCTGGTGCTAGTGGAGCCGAGGCGGGCTGGAGTGTCACTGTGGGGGGATGTGAGGGCTGCAGGATGTGCGAGTTGACATGGGGCCTTCACAGCAGAGCTGGACAGGGAAGGTCCTGCCCATCAGAGAGACTCTGCTGCCCTAGGAAAGGGGTTTGGTCCTGGGAGGATCCGGGGAAAAGATCTGTCTGACACTCCTCTGAGTGTGCCTCGTCCCTCACACATCTCCAATCTGCCTGTGGTCCCCAAACAGGACCCAGAACTGTACAGGTGGCAGCCTGCCCCCACCCAAAATCGGCCACCTCAACTCCAAACTCTTCCTGAACGAGATTGCCAAGAAGGAGAAGCAGCTCAGGAAGTTGCTGGAAGGTGAGTGTGAAGCTTGCAGGGCACAGGACCGCCCTGCCTCCTGTACGCACAGCTGGGTGCCCTGTGGATCCCAGAGCAGGGGCCTGGAGACACTGTGAAGTCAGCTCCTGGCCCTTGCACGACTTTTCCCTTGGCCTGTGAATTGGCTGTGTTTTGGGATGACACAGTGGGGGGGCTGGCCATTGGCCACAAAAGTCAGTGGAAAAGGTGGGGGTCGGCATGTGGACAGGGACAGCCAGGGGCTGGTGTGGTCCTGCAGCCCCCAGCCCGTGCCTGGGAGCAGACCGCGTCCTGCAGAGGCTTCCCAGTCCTCTCTGCTTGGGGGATTTAGGTTTGTCACCCCCAGGCTGTCCGACTGCTACAGACCCTGGTCATGAGCTGCACACGTGCTTGAAGAGCAGCGCTTGGGGCGGCTCCAAGCCTGCCAGCAAGATCCCAAAACAGGACCTGCAAATCCACCTGTGTGTGTGCCCGGTTTGCCACTGGTGGGGCAGGCTGGGGCACCCTGTGCTTGCACGGGGCTGGAGCATGGGGCTCGAGGCTCCACTCCAGGTTTGCACCAGCGGCCAGAGCACCCCGGAGCTGCGTCCGTGCCATGCCTGACGCGATCCCTCTCTCCCGTTCCCCTCTGCAGGTCCTCTGAGCACCCCCGTCCCCTTCTTGCAGAGCATCCCCATGTACCCCTGCACCGTCAGCAATTCCGGCGCAGAGAAGCGCAAACACTCCACCGCCTTCCCCGAGGGCAGCTTCCTCGAGCCATCGTCCGGGACTGTGGCGAGCCAGTACATGAGCCAGGGCGCTTCGGCCGGCGAGGGGCAGTCCGCACAAGCCATGGTGCCTTGTAGCTCCACGCAGCACATAGTTGGACTTCCCAGCGGCCCGCAGCCAGTGCACTCGGGCTCTGTCTTCAACCCATCTCACTACCCCAACACCACGTCATCTCAGCAGTCCGTGCTCTCCCAGTACGGCGGGCGCAAAATCCTCGTCTGCTCCGTGGATAACTGTTACTGTTCCTCCGTGTCCAACCACAGCGGACACCAGCCCTACCCGCGGTCGGGGCACTTCCCCTGGACGGTCTCCTCGCAGGAGTACTCCCACCCCCTGCCGCCCGCCCCCACCGTCCCCCAGTCGCTCCCGGGACTTGCCGTGAGGGAATGGATTGACGCATCCCAGCAGCACGGGCGGCAGGATTTCTATAGGGTCTACGGCCAGCCGTCGGCGAAACACTACGTCACCAGTTAACCGTCACACTCTCCGGAGAGTCCCGCTCGACGACACGTTCGGAGAGGAAAGTCTGGTTTGGTTTGGCGTTTCTATTTTTTTTCCCCCCCTTTCAAATCAAACCCAATTTTTTCCCCGCCTCGTGCCCCTCCAGGATTTTGGGGAGGGTTATTCTCTCATATCTCTCTTTTTTTTTTTTTTAAACCCTTTTAAAAAGAAACTTTTTTTTTTCCCATTTAATTCCTTTTTTTAATTTAATATTGGAAAGTCCTTCTTGCCCCTCGTGGGGAAAAGATGAGGGAGAAATTAGTGAGAAGAAATTGATGGGGATTTCAGTCAGGCGTCTGGGTCTGTGTGTCACGCTCTTCCTTGCTCCTCTCTGCCTTTGGAAAACTTCAGAAGGGACAATGGCACCTTCTCTCTTTCCATTTCTTCATTTTTTTCTGGTTTGGTTCAGTTTTTCCCCTTTCCCCACCCCTCTCTTTCCCTTTTTGAAAAGAAAAAAAAAAGAAAAAAATCTATCATTGACTCAGTATGAAACGATACTTGTAGATTTTTGGGTTTGTTACTTTTTTTTTAAAAAGGCTGATTTTTTTTGTGTTACGAGGCCACTTCTCATGCATATTGGCATTTTTTTTTTTTCCTTCTTTCAGAGATTTGTAAATACACAATGGCAGGAAATTTAATGCACAAAAAAAAGGGAAAAGAAACTTAAAAAAAAAAAAACCACGAATAAATAAATAAAAAAAGAATCTGTTCTAGTTTTCAGGAGGGGAAGCGTGGCCGAAATACACCCCCCCCCCCAGTGTATCGCTGATGCAACTTCCTGTAACAAGCACTTTGTATAAAAAAAAAGTGGACTTCCTGCTATAAGGCACAGGTATTTATTCTGTAACCGATTTTAGAACACACACACACACACAAAAGAAATATTCAAATAAATGTGATCACTTAGTGCAAACGCCTCAGCTCTGCTGCAGCTCGTCCCCCGGGAACGCCAGCTCCGGCGGGAGGCTCCCACTTGCTTTCGGAAGTGACCGCTCCCCGGGTGCTGCCGGTGCCTGGACGGTGACGGGGATTTTTCCGGAGGGGCTGTTTCGGAGGGAGCAGCTCGGGAATGGGGTGGCGGCGGGTCCCGGCCGGGGAGGGGGTCTCCGTGAGGGCCCGTCCCATGTCCCAGCCCCACAGGGAGGGATGCCGGAGCCGTGGCTCCCCGCCGGCAAGGATGTGAGTCAGGGCCGCATCCTGCCCCGGCCTCCGGAACAATCCCCGGTGGGGGACGGGGATGGAGACGGCGGTTTTCCTGCCGCTGCGGTCATCCACTCCGTGGCCCCGGCACCCGGCCCACGAGGTTTCATCCCCACCTAAAGCCCCACTGCTCCACGGGGCTCTGTGGGTGCTGGCAGCACGCTGGGCTGCTTCGGGGCCCTCAGCTGAGTCTGGGAAAGGCGAGGACAAAACCTTCGCCAGGGTTTACAGTGAGGCCATGGGCTGGCCTGGCTGCGACTGTGCAGGGGAGAACTCTGCCTGGGGAAAACAGGGCTGACTTTACAAAGCAGAGCAGTATCTTAGAGGCATTAGGGTTTTTTCCATCGCTCTCTTCAGGCTTGGCTTCCTTTGCTTTTTTCCTGCTTGCAGAACGTCCCTGGTCTTAATCCAGTGTGGATCCCCCTTGTGCTGCTTCCGTGGGAAGGGGAGAGAGCCTCAGGGAGCTGAAACTGGGGGAGCAGCAGGTCCAAAGGAGGGGGACCCTCATACCCAGCTCCCTCTATGCCACCCTGAGGGAGGCAGCAGCAGACTCCTTCCCAACAAGGCCCCTTCCCAGCAGTGCTGGCGGGGAGGGAAGCTAGCACCCCCTGCCCCTGTGAGCCCCCCGGTGACCCTCCACAGGTGCACAGGCTGGTGGCTCGGCCCTGCCACCACCCAGCCAGTGGCTCTTGCCAGCTGGGACGCTTCGGGAAACACCCAGTCCTTTGGGATACTTGGGGGTTTGCTTCTTGGTCACAAGCAAAATGCCTCAGAGGGAGTGGGGTGCTCCCAGCCTCCCCCACAGGGATCCCAAGACACCTCCCATCTTGTCCACGTGGCTGGTGGGGTCAGGATGGGGGGATGAACCCTGTTGGTGATGGGGACACCATGAGAGGTGAGACTATGTCCATGGAGGAGGGTCCCTGATGCACAGCCAGGGCTCCCTCCACCCCAAGGTGCTACCCAGCCATGGCTCCTATGCTTGGTGCCCCCAGGTTTGTCCTCCCAGCTGTCCTCATCCTCCTCTTCCTCCTCAGCACAGCTGCCTCCTCCCAAGAGAGCAGGCAGCTGCCAGCCCAGGACAGGCGTTAAAGCACCTGTCGCCTATAGACCAGGGGAGAGGGGGATACAGGTGCAGCCCCCACGTCACAGGGTGACCCCCAAAGGCTCGGGACACATTCCCAATATGGGCCACCCTCACTCTTCACCAGAGGGAGCAGCCCCAAATGGGTGGGTGTCTCTTGCAGAGCCCTGGTGCCACAGCCCCTATGCCCCCCTCCCCCAACCAAGAAGAGAACGTGGCACCTGAGCTACCTGCGGCACCGAACCATCATACCCCGCGCGTTGCTGCTGGTGGGGAGGGAGGCGATGGACGCTCAGCGGGGTTTTATTGATGGATGGTTCTGTCCGAGGGGTGGGAAAAGCAGAGGGAGCAGAGGCACATCCATAAACAGCTCGAGTTGTGAATGGAAAGAGACGGATTAGGAGCTGGGTGAAAACATGTCACACGGCGGAAAGAAAAATGAGCAGCTGGGGCAGACCAGATTGGTGTCTGATGAAGGACATGGGGCCTGGTGGAAAAAGGATCCCAGGGCCGGCGGTGCTGCTCAAGGGAGGCTGATGGGGAACAGCTGGAGCCGGACACGCACATGTGGTGCAACAGGGCGAGGGGAGAGGCGGTGGCATCTATAACGACTGTGCCTCCATGCTCGGTTCTCAGGGCTGCGGCTTGTCCCTCGGATGGGTGCCGTGAGGGGAGCTGGTGCTTCATTCTCTGGTTGATGCTGGGGAGGGGGTAGAAGTACCGTGGCCCCCCCTTGCAGGGATTTACTGGGTAGGGTTCAGGCTCTGCCGTGCTGAGGGGTCCCCAGGTGGAAGAGCCACCGCCTCTTCCTCCATTTGCATACATGTAAAGAAGCAATCAACATAATGAGGGCAAATGCAAACCAGGCTTTCAGTTTGCAACCAAGTCCTATCCTATTTTTAACCTTGGAAAAGGGTTTCGGCAGGAAGCTGCAGGCCCTGCTCCCATACCTGTTGCCACGTTCAGCTGCGCAGGGGCTCCCCCCCACCCCTCTCCCCAAATCACCACTGACCCCACGGCTGCCAGTGGGTCAGGCCTTGCTGAGCTCTGCTCCCATCACCCAAAGAAACAGAAATCTCACGTCTTTGCTGAAAGATGGACACCAGCTCGCGGGAGCCTTTTCGGGCGGCTCTCCCACCTGCCAAGCCCCCAGGTTTCGAGCTGGGGTGTGCATCCAGGGAACCCCCTCCCATGCCCCAGGAGTGAAGCCCCGTGCTTAGACATGAGAGGTATATTTAGACAGTGTCAATTTAAGTTTGCACATCAACCTTATAAATATGAAAGCCCATCTCGGCAAGATGTTTAACTCATCAGCCCTTGGAAAATATGCAGGAATATTAATTAGACAGATTTGGGTATTATCTCGTAATGAATAAATGAAGAGACTCGCTGCCTGAGATGAATCACTGGTGGCTCATTGGTTGTTTTATGCTTTTTGTTAAGAAAAGTGCCTTTCTAAGGTAATTCACTTTTTTTAACCCAGGGCTCATGGAGGGACTTAGGGGATGCAGCTGTGACAAGACCAGGCAGGGTGGGATGCACCAGGGTTCCCCTTACACAGAGGGACCCTAACGGCTGGCATTTTACACCCTGTCAGTTGGCCCCAGCTGGCTGTAGCACCTCTGGGGATGGAGGGATGGGGACAGGGTTGGAACCTTGCCTTGACTGCAGCAGCCCCAGACCCAGGATGGGGTCAGGAAGTGCAGCCTTACTTCTTAAAAAACTTAATTTTGGCTTCTTCCCCTCCTGCCTTCCATCCTCCCCTCCTGCTCTACTCCCCAGGCTGCTTCGTTCCCTCCAGCTGGGTCAGGGCAACAACTTTCCAGTTGCTGCAGAAGCACAGATGAAGGACAAGCTTCAAACGAAAATGCCAAACAAGAAATGGTTTTGTGTGCACCCAGATGGCTGCTTTTCCTTGCCGGGATGTGGCGACTTCAGGGCCCTTCTTTGGGGCACCCTGAGTAGCTGGAGGGGCCAGTGGCTGAAACTTCATGCTGAGCCAAAAGCAGATGCTGGAGGTCCATGAAGAAAGGGCTTCAGAGGTCTCCATCACCCGTGGGGTGTTCAGAGCGTCACTGCACTGCGGGCTGCGGCAGCTGTTGAGGTTTTGCCATCCCTTCCAGCTCTGGCACCATCTCCTTGCCTGGCCATAAAGCTGAGGTACCCCTGTGGACCCAAAGGGGCATCATCACCTGGTTTGCAAGACTTTTGGGGTGGCGGAGCAGTTTCCAGCTGGTGGGAAGGGGCTCAGGGCTCGGTGCTGAGCAGGGGACAGGACAGCCCGAGGTGGCAGGGCATGGGGATACCAGCACAAGCATCGAGGTCCAGATTGGATGGATGGCCAAGCTGGTGCGGCTCAGTTAAGAGGCATCAGAGGAGACAGGTCAGGATGGACCAGCCGGCAGCCGCTGCAGTCCCAGGAAGCGTCGTCCGGACCCCGTCCCTCGGCCCCCCCCACCCTGGCGCGTGGTGGCTGGCAGGGCCTGGGCGGCGCGTGGGTGCGGGGCGCTGCCGGCTGCCGGAGCTGCCATTGTTTGCCTTCAATCAAGATGTTTCAGGCAGAATCAAAAGCACCAACTGGGGAAATCATCATCACAAAAAATCTTGCGCCTGCAAAATAGGTCAAGTAAGACTCCAAAGAGAGAGAGCGTCTGATCTGCATTGCAAGGAAGAATAGCAACAGCTGTGATCTCCAGTATATATGGATGGGCTTGGGGGGGGGATAAATATATATATCCATGCATATGTATAACTGCTTACAGCTGTTGGGCCGTATGTTCATTAGGGCCAACTGTTTTGGAGGCAGAGGGATCAGCGCTAATCGGGAAAGGGAGTTTATCATCACATTCAGAGGCAAAAGTGTCAGGAGCAACTGTGTCCCCCCCCCACCCCGCAGCCCGCACCAGCTGTGCCGTGCTGAATGCACCCGATTCAGCGTCCCCACCCCGACCCCCACCAGGCTGCGAGAGCTGCAGTTTCTGCTCCAGCTCCAAAAGTGGCTGTAAGCCACAGCCCCTGCACCCTGCCTGATCCCAGAACCAAGCGCTGCCCTTGGGTGCAGAGAGACTGCCGTGCCTCAGTTTCCCCATTCCCCCAGACCACCTCTCCGCGCCCAAGCCACTGCCCTGGCCCCCTGCGGCGTGGTCCCCTCTGTTATTCCTGCCTGGCACTGGCCTCACAGGTGCCAGCTATAAAAATGAACTCAAAATACCTATAAATCCTCCTCTCTGACACCAGGGAGGGTGATTGAGCTGGGGCAAGACAGCTGGCTCAGCCACCCCAGGACGTTGGGCTTTGCCTGGTCGGTTGGAAACCAACTGTCACAGGCTGGGGACCGCACAATGTCCCCAACCCACAGGTGATGCTCTCAGCATGGGAGGACCCTCTCTCCCCAGCAGTATCCCCCTTGGCACCCCCAGCCCCTGTCGGCCTTCCTCTGCTAGCCATAAAACCATTAAAGCTTGCAGAGCTTCCGCTCCCATCGGCAGTGCAAAATAAAGGTTGCAAAGCCAAGCAGCAAGGATAACTTCTATTTAAAAATACCTCTCATCCCAATGATTTATTTGTAGGGCATTGCTGCCAGCTCCTAATGCAGCTCAGGCTTGGGCCCTAACCTACCTGACACCTTCCCTTCTTCGCAGGATTATTTATTGGGGGTTGCCTTTGGCTGCCTGGCCATGCTGCCCATGGGGCTGCTGCTTGGAGCTGCCTGGTCACAGCACATTGCAAGCAGACAGGTTCCTTCCAAACTCGTCCTCTTCTGACTGGGATTTATTTTTTTTTAACCTTTTCCCATTAAAAGGGATACAGATACTCATCTCAGCCAGCCAGCTAAATAGGAAATGTGGAGAGGGCACACCCCCGCACACCCCTCCAGCGGTTCCCAGCAAGCTTTTGAGAGCATCCCCCAGCACCGGTGCAGCCTGACTGCAGCTTCACAGGAGTTTTGCTTCCAGTCGGTCAGTGCTGGAAAGGGAAATAAGTGAACAGATTGCAATAAAAAAAATCCAGCAAGCCCAAATTCAGCCAACTGAGCCCGAAGCTGCAATTTACCCAACGAGCCAATCGCAAGGCTGCGGTTTCCACTAAAACAAAATAAAAAGAAAATTAAAAATGCTTCAGTGCAGAGCCTGGGTGGGTGCCTGGGCAGGTGGGCAGCACGGCTGGAGAGCTGCTGAGGCCGTGGGTCCGGCAGCCCCTCGCTGAGTCGCAGCACGGCGCGGCTGGGGTTGCCCACACGGTGGGGAGAGGAAGGCTGAAATCTCCGGCTCTGTGGCCACCGACAGTTTCTCTGCTTTGATAAAGGCAGCTGTCCGGGGAGGTGGGTGTGAGGCTGTAAACAACAAGGAAATACTGGTCGATCAGAACAAAAATCTCAGTGTTTATTTCTCCTTCAGGCTGTGGATTATTATTATCATTATTATTTCCTTTTTTCTTTTTTTTTCCCCTCTCCACCGCCAATCCACTCGGTTCCTTGCCCCTTCGGGAGCGCTAAATTCATCATGTGAATGTAAAGCGGGGCTTGTGCAGGGAAGGGAGCTGCGGTTCGCTCCAGCAGACGCATGCAAGGTCACACGCAGCCTCGCCATAAATTACGGCGTGTCCCACCGTAAACAGCAACAGGAGAGGGGAAGCGCAGCGGCTTCAGGGGCAGGGGGCCACAGGGGCCGATACATAACATCGTGACAAGTCAAACAACTCTCGGGGTGTTCACTTGCCAGAGAAATATTTTTCACATCCAATCCATTAGGCAAACAAGATGAAAAAGTATTTCCTACTTTGCTGAAAAAATATCAGGACTCAGTATAAAGCGTGCCTTAAAAAAAAAAAAAAGAAAAAGAAATTAAGTGTGACCATCTATAATGTTTTTTTCCAGCGGCTCTGACAGCCTTCCAGGCATCCAGACTGTGCAGGGAGGGAGTTGATACTTTAAAGAGTTCTAACAGTTTCTTGCTTTTTGGCTCGTCCCACTGTTGTAGGAACAGTAATGAGTCAAATTAGTTGGAAAGAAACAACCCCAGAATTCGCTTCCCTCCCCCAAAACCCTCATGAAACCCCACTTCACAGAACCAAACCCAAATCATTTGCTGCTTTTCTTTTTCCCCTTCCCTTTTCCTGCCAGGTCAGTGGGGAACGTGTTTCATGACACATTTATTTTTTTTTAACCTCCAAAATTATTTTTGAAACAAGGAGATCCTCCCAAAGTTTCCCTTTCTCGCTGGCTGCCTTTTCTGATAGTTTTGGACAAGTGAAAAACCTAAAGGGAAAAGGCTTCTTCCAACAGTTTTGAGGACTTTTAGTACTGGTGACGGTCTCTGACGGGGAGGCAGAGGGGAGTGGTGGAAGAGCAGATCTGCAGGCTGCCTGGCGGCTCCTCGGGCAGAGGCAATCCTCAACCACCACTGGGAAAACGAGCCTGTCGAAGAAAAAGGATCACTCCCAAACACGAGTCGTCTTTCTACTAAATTTTAATTTATTTCTTTTTTTTCCTTTTTGACAAAGACATCTAAATTATACACAGAATAACAACATGACCAGATATTGCAAATACCCCTTTTTGGTGAAATTCAAAAAGGGAACATAAAAGAAAGAGCTTGTGGGGACCCGGCCGGCTCAGGGAACGCAACAGCCGCCACCTTTTGCTTTTGAAGAAGAGTGAGCCCTGTGGGGCAGGGGGTGAGTTCGAGCAGGCTGGTCTCATCCCAGTACATTTAATTAAAAAAGTCTGGTGATCAGTTATATTTTTGACAGAGAAAGAAGTCATTAATGTGCAAGAAGTGGTATTGCTGGTGGGGAGGGGAAAGGGAGAAGGTTGCATGAGGCTTTGGCAAGCATTCTCCGAGGGCAAGGAGAGACGTTCTCTGTGAGAGCCGCAGCCAGGGGAGGACACAAGTCCCCACGCCCAGCGCTTGTGGCTGGAGCTGGGGTTTGGAGCCACGTTCCCTGATGTGCCCTTGGAGAATTTCACTTCTCCATCATCTCTCCCCTCCAGAGAACACAAAGGGGCAGGAGAGGCATCTTTCATCTATCGCAAAGGTAAAACCAGATTTAATGATGTGGAAGTGAGGCAAGACAACATCCCCATGGAGTGGGGAAGAGAGAAATTAACCCCTGTGACAAACTTCTCGAGGCCCGGGGTAGATCTGTCTGTCACTCTGAGCCTTTAAAAAGGGCCAAGTGTCTTTCTACCAGAGGTGCTCTAATTCAACCACAAGCCGCCGTGCCGGCGGGGTGGCGTTTAATGGGCTGTGTTATGTGGGAGGTCAGGAGAGAGGAACATAACGGTCCCTTCTGGCTTTAAAAAAAAAAAAATCTATGAATTGATGTGATGCGTGGCAGAGCTCCACCCATACCAATGAGATGGTTTGCATCCCTGGGATCTCACTTAAAGGAGGGCAAAGCAGACAGACTTGGAAGGACAAAGCCTCGCATATGCAGTTACCATGAGCTGAGCAGGAGCTGAAGGGCTGGGAGAGGGGCAGGGGGTTAGCGGAGCAGCAGCAGGCGTCATTTTTGGCTGGCCCCAGCCAGTTTTACAGGTGGCATTTAGCCAGGTGCTGCCGAGAACCCGGCAGAGGGTACAGCAGATGTAAATGCATTCAGATAAGGAGCAGGGAGTGAACAGAACCTCAAATCCTTTTACATTTTCACCAGGTCGATGCACAGAAATGTTTACAACACAAGCTGCATTTACAGACATCACTGCAGGGCGATTTACCTAAGCCATGGTCATTTTAACCCTCTACCTCCATCCTTCCAGCACAGCTCACTCTATCATGGTCTTCCTCTCTTACTACCTGGTGCAGGTAAACCAAGTTAATCTTCTGGATTAGAGGTGAAGCTCTGGCTGGTATAGATGCACACAACCCACACCTATAGATACATGCAAACATAACCAATGAGCCAGCAAACACTTCTGGATCCTGAGTTCAGTAAGGCAATCTTTCCTTCCAAACTGGAGCGACAGGAAAAGTACTCTGCCTTTATTTTACACACATTTCCGAGTTTAACCAATGTGACCCTTAAAACCCAATTACTCTCCCAGATGTTTTTTGGATCCAGAAAGCCAACTGTGGCACAGGTGGGGTGTCCCAGGTTAAGTTTGCCATGGGTACAAAAGCAGGCAGCAGGGAAGCACCAACTCAACTCTGTCACAAGTGAGAAGGGTTCAGGTCCCAGCCCCCAAAGGGACTTTGCCCTGTCCTGCCTGGGCCAGGGGAGGGGTACGCAGGCCTTTCGCTCTGTGCCTGGCACGCAGTGCGGCAAATCCAAAGCTCGGCCGTGTCTGTCACAAAGCTCTGTCACAAAAGCCAGCACAAAGCGTGTGCCTATAAGAGAGGGCTGCAGTTCTTTACAGTGCTCACATCAGGGAAATGCATTAATTGCAAGGAAAAGGCAATGCTGGGGTGCATTTCTTCTCCTTGGGCTGCCCCAGGAATACACAATGCTCAGATTCCTGGGGTTCCTGATAAGCCGCTGTGGCTGGCGAGTCACTGAGCGAGCGATGCTTAAATGAACATCTCTCCCAGTCTTATGACTCCTTACTCAATCCATGCAAAGCTGGAGCTGTGTCACTTTGTGTCATTAGCGATTGCTTAACAGCTCACTTGAGCCTGCTCTTCCCCCCCCTTCCCCGCCAGTCGTCTGGTTTTTAAAGCACGGCTGCGCTACTCTGGCATGCATGTCCTGCCTCGGTGCTGGAGACAGATGCGCTCAGAGGGTGCTGACTCACGGACGCAGGCAGATTAAAGTTGGATTGCTGAAGCAGTTGCTGTCCCAGCTGTCCCTCTGCCCCCAGCCACAGCAGCGACAGCTGAACTACACACAGATCAACCCCTGAACCGCTACTGTACATCCTGATGTATTGGGGGGGGGCAGTGGGTCCGGAATCGGCCCCAGATGATTTTAATCTGCCGGGCTGTAGCGCGTAGGCGGCCGGGGGCTGCTTCACGTCCAGTGCAGATGTTTCTGCCCTGAGGTGGAGACGTCCGGGGAAAGGGAGGAGCGAAGAGCTGGGAGCTCCAGGGGTGTCAGCCGTCTGCCTGGGTCCATGAGTCAACTCGCTGACGCGTGGTAAAGCCACATGCTTTAGTACACGCAGCTTTGCCCACGCTGCCCGCCGGTCCGTCTCCAAGAGGTGGAAGGGGTAATGCAGTCCCTAGTCATCCTCTGGCCTTTCGCAGGCAGGCAGCAAACAAAGCTGGCAAGCAGGGCAGTGGGATTATTTTACCATCTGTGCATTAGAAACTGGCCCAGGAGTCACCAAGCTCGTTTCACGCAGGACATGGCTGCTTTGGCGTGCTAATGACTCCTGCTCACTGTCAGCTGGGGCTAGATTTGAATCGGGGATGAGGAGGTGGAAAACATTCTCTTTCCTATTTCAGCAATAGGAGCCTTTTAGAGGAAAGCCAGTTCAGGGAAGAATGACTCCTCGCTTTAAAGAGCGCTTCCCATCTGCCGCTCATCGTGCTCCTCACCCGGACAACCCGCCGCAGGCACGAGGCCGGGGGGACCCTGTCCCTGGGCAACCCCCCGAGGCCCTCAAAGGGTGAGGGGAGGCCTGCCAAGAGAGGGAGGGGTGTAGGAGAATATATTTGCACATTTTGACAAAGAAACCTGGGACCTGGTATCATTCTAGAAAGTAATCATGGACTTAATTGCATTTTGCTGCAGAGTTGCCTTAACATCGAGGGAAAAATCAACAGGGATTGTTCAACATCAAGACTAATCTCACATACGGAACTTACTGAACGCAGAAACCACGTTTTTGCTGGCTCAAGGTGAAATGCTGGGCTAAATTCTCCTTCAGCTGTGAGAAAAGCCCTAGGCACGTTCACCCTGCATTATTCCAACTGTAAAGAGCTTCAATTATACACATATAACCCTTCTCTCCCTTCTACAGCGGTGTCGCAATGCAACAGTGCCTCGTTATGATCAAACTCCTCTTTTATGGCTATAGGAATACGTGGAAGTCTTCTACCCTCATTACACAAATGACTCCTTAGCAGCTTTATTTTAAGAAACTACCCACAATTGGTAACACAACCGCATTTTATCTGTCACTGAGGAGAAGCTGTGACTGACACCCGAGCGTGTCCTCAGCAACCACAAACTCGCATGTACAGGGCAAGTCCTATGCATCTAAGCAACTATAGTAACTCGCCACTCCTGCTCCACACTGAATCACAGTCTTGCTCCTGCTTACAAACTTGCTTGCTAATCAGACATTTAATACTATTTATGCATAGGGAGAAAATACATAATTCCTTTATTGGGATATAAAAACAATACTAAAGAGCAGGTCAAGTTCCAAATCCAGCAGTAGGTTTTAACCGATGTTGTTCCCTTTTTTTTCTCTCTCTCTTTTTTTTTTTTTCTTATAACAGCTGTAGCTGTGCACAGATGGAAAAACATTTGGTCAGAAAGCAGCAAATTAGTGTTTTCAGGCTAGAATTCTGCTCCCACCGCTCCTCCATTTCCATGCAGCTCAGAACGTTTTATTTCTTCTTAGCACTGACATTTTTGCACACCCAATTCATGCCGTCCTTCAGACAGAGAAAGGTAACGTTAGTCAAGCAAAGGGAAAAGGAATCCCCCAACCCCACCCGACCGCCACTCTGCAAGCACAACATTCTGCGTCCTCAGTCTACCCCCCACCTGCCCTTGGCACCCAAAACTGCTGTGGGTTAAAAAAATAAATGCCTCCTTCCTCGTTATATGTTGTCACACAGAAGTTATTACAGCTTTCATCTGACCATAAAAAGTATCATTGTCTCATCACGTCACTATGTGTAGGTCCTTTGGAGAAGAACCACTTTGCAGTCAAGGTACATCAGTGGCAGATGAAGGCTCAGTTCCAGGTTCGGCTACAGATATTTCTGTAACCTTGGGCAAGTCACCTTATCTTTGACAACATGGATTTTTTGGGAGCCGTTTGTTATACAACATCAGCTCCCTGTTAAGAATATGGCTCTAATTCTCTGCTCAGCAGCATGATCCATGAAAGCCACTGCAATAACCGGATCTGGACCCTGCACCCTACTCCTCAGGGTCCCCACAGAAAATGGGCCCTCAGGAGTCCCACAGGAGTTCAGTGAGAACAGAAGTGGTCACGTTTTAAGAGGCTGATACACTCTTCTGAGTATTTCTGTAGAAATGTGTGCATGACATCTCTGACTCCTGCAAGCAGGATGGCAACGCTTGTGCTGTGAATATCTGAGTCGTGAGTTTATTGCTGAGATCTTAGAATGGGGCATGCTACTGAAGGGCAAAGAAACATTTTATCTGCTCCTGTCACTTATCTGTTGTGAGACACGCACGATGGAGCACAAGATGCACAATCTCCTCGTATTTGTGTCCCGGCAAACCCATTACCTCCACCCTGCCTACGAGGTACCTCTGCTGACATGGAGGCTCAAAGCAGAAGGCAGGCAGGGTTTTGGGGATGAGAGAGGAGTGATGAACCTTTGTGCCTAGAAATTGGGCAAATGTCACCTTGGAGTTCTAGAGGGGATACTCCACTGGATTATGCTCATTTCTGGATCATTACAATGATGGTTAGACCCTAAGAAAGACCAGAGCCCTTGGACCCTGTGGTCGGGGGCTAGCATAGTGTCACTGGCTTCCTGTGCCCTTGTCCCCAAAGTGCCAAAAGGCTGCCGAGGACCTCAGGTGCCCCAAGGACAGGCGGCCAAAGGCACGGCGCGGCAGGCCCCTGGGGTGAGCAGAGACCCACCACCATGCCTCCGCGTTGCCCCTCAGCCACAAAGGTGGTGGCCGTGTCGGAGGGGAGCTAAAGAGTTAAGAGAGAAGAGAGGGAGTCCTCAGGGCTTAATCAGAAGCAGAGATGTTCTCACTTGAAAATACCAATTCACCTTGATAGCTGCGCTATGTGACACTTCTTATCTGAAGGGGAGCAGCAACTTCTGAAATCAGCCCTTGTTGCTGTGTTAAATAAAGAATAAGCAAGCCCAGCTTGTGCTGGGGTGCACATGAGGCCCTACACTAATAACACTTCTAACTCTAACCTTGGGGAGGGTTGGTGTCTCCAGTTTCATTTATTTATCTCCACAGCAGAGATCAGTGTAAAACAAATTGTCTGAAATCCTCAGAGCAAATGGGAAAAGAGGAGAGGTAGATTCATTTTAAGGCCCAGTAGCTTTGTGTCTTCCCCTTTCAATAACACTGATAACCTAGGTGTAAAACATGTAATGCCTTAAGCAATCAATAGCGTGGTTTAAAGCTTATCACTTTAGAGAGAGAGGGAACTAGCGATTCCCAGCATGAGGAATGCCAGGACTTAACAATAGGGCTAGGAGGAGAGGTGTCAAGCCTTTGGCTTGATTGTGTGCTTTAGAAATCTGCATGATTGCCTGCAAAGAGTAAAAATAAATAAATAACTAAAAATGCTCCCACAATGATTTCAGCTTCCCCTGCCTCGGAAGCAATAATCACATTTGCACACATCATGGCATACAAGGCAAGCAGAGCTCCTCATTCATTTTGAATGTAGGTTTATTTGCTGAACCAGAACAGCTGAGACAGCTTAAAGTAATAAATATCAGCTGACACCCTCTGCTATTCAGCACAGTAATCCCAGAAACAATACATCACTGCAAAACAACAAACACGCATCCTATCTTCTACCTAATCTGACCACAACCTGAATTCACAGTGATTAAAACTCTGCCTGCTGCCCTTTGGGAGCATG
Source organism: Trogon surrucura (assembly GCA_020746105.1). Classification (NCBI taxonomy): domain Eukaryota; kingdom Metazoa; phylum Chordata; class Aves; order Trogoniformes; family Trogonidae; genus Trogon; species Trogon surrucura. The sequence continues at coordinate 14,320,586 of CM036621.1, read as the reverse complement.
GGAAGGGGAAAGACAGTGACCGTCTCAGCACCAGCGCAGCGAGGGCCATAAAGCAGAGTTTATGATGGGATTTACCATGGCTGGGAGCCTGGCTGCATCAAGCATATAACGAGGGCAAAAGAATGACATAGCAAAACGCAAGAGGAAAGGTGAACTCCAAACAGGCTTCAGATACGTAAGTAGGTCACTGAACTTTTAAAGTAGGGATAGATTTGAAAAATCTCTCTTCTGGCACGAGTTAACTGACAGGGAAAATCACATTTAATTGTAAATATCTCCCTGCCTGATGGCCATAAAGGAAAAAATGAACATGCTTGGTTCTACATATGTTGTATCAAGGAGATATGTGCAAGACACCTTCCTCATCCTCAGCCACACCACAGCTACAGCTGTAGCTTCTGGTGCAGCTTTCTCAGGAGGCGTGTGTTCTGCAGCGTCCCCAAATGATTTGGAGAACTGCAGGTGCAATGGAAAACAAAAAAAACCCAAAAGGTATGTTTGCAGGTTTTCTACCTAAGGTTTGAAGCAGGACAGAGGGATGGGAAGACAGAGAAATGCAGGGAAACTGCTACAAACACAGTGAGCTGATATGGGGAAGGCACATGGGAAAGGAGAAACGGTGCTTGAAAGAGTCAAGTCCACAAGGAGCCAACTGTTGTTGTCCCTTGTCTCTACTGCTGTGCCCCTATATCTGCATGCTTAAAAGATGGCTCTGTGCAGAAAGCACAATCCCTACAGTAACATTTAGATCTTGATAGATGTCCTTGTGCTGCTTTGTTGAGACACAGAGACAGTGGCAGGTACTCTGAGCATGGAGACGGATACGATATTAGTATTCCAGCCTCAAGTCAACCCTGGGAAAACTTAGCCAGGGAAAGATTTCAGATCTCTAAGCTTTGCCTCTCTTAGCTCCTTAACAAGCAGCTAGTAAACTTTACCAAAGCAAACAGAGAGCACTCCAGGGAAGAGGATAACACTCCTTGCAGAGAAATGCTGCTTGGCACAACCCTGCCTTGCTGCAGTCGCATCTGCTACTGTGCCAAGAGAGTTGTACTCTGACGCCCTTTGGGAAAGGACTGGTAGAGCCTTCCCTGGGAGAAATAAAAAGTCCTGCTTGAGACTAGCCCACTGCTTGCTCATGCTCTGCATTATCAGCTTTGCGGTTATGGGAGTGAAGTAATCTGACTTCAAACACAGCGAACTAGTCCTTTCCACCCCATAAAAAGCCTCTCAGTTTCTGCTCCCCTGCAAGCCAGGGATCAGGCAAGGCCACAAACTTGTGACCCCTAATGTGACCTTAAGGACAGCGAAGCTTAATCCTTTCATGTAATCCTCTGTCTGCCATAACAAATTGGGTCAGGCAAGTGCAAAATTCTCCATCTCTAGCATTTTTGGTATGTGTTATTTTAACTGTCACTTTCTTCTTCCTCTGCACAGCTAGGACTGTGCCTTCATTATCTGTCATTTCTTTGCACCTCCAGTCATTTCACACGCTGGCTTTCCCAGGCTCCCCCAAGTACATTATCCATTGTTTTTTGCCTGGGTGCAAGCTTTTCTTTTGTCCTCTGAGACCTTGCATCCCCGATGCAGCACTCTAGGCTCCCTCCTTACCCTTCTTAAAAGTCACAAGACTGCCCTGTAATCTGGAAACCCAGTTGCTTTTCCTCAACAAGCACTGGCTCTGCCCACCCCAGGAGAGCCGCAGTCATCAAAATCAGTTTTGCATCACATTTACAAGCAGCCCTAGAACCTTAAGATGTGGAAGATCCCCATCTAGCCTGCCTTGCCTAAGACATCTTTAAGATAAAACCTAGGTCTGAGGATACAACATAGCCGGGGTGTCCTGTTCTGAATCCTGCCCTTAGGAAAGGGCTGAATCGCAGCATCGGCGAAACTGAGGTCCTGGACTTCGTTCTCAACTGGGCTGAAATAGCCAGGGAGGAGAAAGCGGCTCAGCCCTTCCCACAGTCCTTTGGGCCAGAGCAGCTCTGGCATAAATTAGGGAAGTTTGGTGGCTACTTGCAGTTCCACTGGCTTTTAATGGTCTCCAGGGGGCCATTACGCTTGGGAGACTCCGGACAGAATATGCTGCAGCATCGCTCTGGAGGCCAATTCCTCGGGGCAGGCTGAGCTCCTGCTGCCTTGATCGGAGACTCTTGCTTCAGAAAATAAACAAGCTGTAGAGCACCGACAGGTCCAAAGCCTTGAGCTGTGGTTAATACTCACCCTGGCCCCTAAATAACACCTCCAGCAAGTGGATAGGCTGCAAAGCAGAGGAGTCCTGCCTGCTTTCACTCCACCCAGCTTCCCAGCTTGGAACGTACATAGTTTTTGAACGGCAGGTGCTACTATTGGAGAACTGGTCACAAAACACAACCCCATGAAAGCCTGTGTGGTACCAGAGAGCCATCATGAGGCAATGGTGCCCTTTGGCTTCTCTGCCGATACTAGTGATCATGTCCCTCGCTTGCTGTGTCCTGTGCAAGGGTCTTGGTGTAAGCCAGGGCAGGACCCCACTCCAGAGGCAGAGCCCAAGTGGCTGCAGCAGGGAGAAAAGGCTTCCCTGCTTTCCTAACCAGGGCTGGAGGACAAAATCAGACCCAAGCAGACATTTTGCTTGAAAAAGCCTCTAAGCATGAGGGATGCTGCTCCTTCATCAAGAGCAGCATGAAATCTGATTAACAACCCAAGTGCTGCCCACGGTTACAGTCAGCATGTAATGAAGTCTTCAGCTGCCGTATCAGGGGCTACCAACCGGCGTCCAGAGGACACTACACGGGGTTTCCAGTTAACCCAGTCACCTCTCTTCTGAGTTTGCCCAGGACATTGCTGGGCCCCTTTTCCAGAGTCCCCCTATGGTTAATTTTAAAAAAGATGATAATGTGGATTCCCTCCTTAATTAACAGTTTTATTAAATAACCCATTTCAAATAATAGTTAAATTCTCTAAATTTATATCATTCTATTAACCATAATCTAATCTCATTAACCTTGAAATCCCCAGTCTTAACTACCCAATTCTATACACCATGGTGCGAGCAGCTAAACTAATTAAATGACCTTCATACTGTTTCTCCTTCATGTATTGGCATTATTTATCTTTGCTCATTTCTCTTCCTTCAAGCTATCACAAAAATCTTCCCCTATGAACTCTGTTCTCATGTGTACTCGGTACTAGATATGCCACCACTCTTCTTTGCAAAATCCGCCAGCGACATCTCCAATTTTACTCTAGCTAATATATATTCCATCAGCAGCGACAGCATCCTCACTCCTTGGTCTTCATTCTGAATACCTGATGTTTCCGCATCTTTATTTATTTTGTTGTCACTCATTGTCATTTCTCAAAGAAGTCCTTAAAGCAGTGACCTGAGATTTAACTACACTTAGAGTGCTCCTCTTCAGAGCCACTGGTAGAGACAGTGTACCACAATCCTCAAAAACATCTTTCTTACTCTTTAAATAAATTCTTCTTTGATTCTTCTAAGTTTTGAGCATTTTGATCTCTCTTTCAAGTGCCGGGACTGAAGGTGATGTTTCTTCCTGGGCTAATCCAGGTTTAGTTTAAAAGTCATCTCCCCCAAACCATTTCGCTCAATGAATTTCCAAGGAAAGGGAGCGCTTAGCATTCTTGCTGCCCGAATTGACAGGGTTGGAGTTATGGCAGAATAGAAATATTGGGGCTCCTCTTCTACAAGCAGTAGAGAGTTTGTGACTTCCCTGACCTTTCTGCAATAATCATTTATGGAATACACTGCAGTATTTAGGGCAATGAGACTGTGGACAACAAAGCAGGATGTTATCTGGCCTGCATCTAAATTAATTTGTCTAGATAGGCATGATGAACAAAATATGAGGTCTGCAAATACTTTTACTTGTCTCGTGTTTTCTGGAATTGAATGCAGAACTAGATTTCATTGCCCCAGTAGAGGGTATTGGCTGCTTACTCTATTGAATGTATAGGGATGCACTGCACTTTGAGGAAGACACTACCAAGGAAGAATTGTGCAGCCCACCCCAGAGAGCCCACAGATCTGCTTGAGAAGAAAGCATTTTTCAAAGCTCACAAACAGAAAGTGCCACATGCTATCACTAAGTTCCTCCACATCCAACGCACACTCCTGAACTTCATCTGCCACTTCGCTGCCCCTTTGCAGCTGGAGGGGCAATTACAGCCTCGCTTTCTTGATCACATTTCTTTGGACTTGAATGTACTCTGCCATTGCGGACTGCATTTCCCTCTACCACCACAACTTCAAAACAAAGATTTGAGCTGGTGCCTTTCACAGGAGTGGCTGGAACACAGCTGCATTTGTGCGCCAGCCAGCCACGTAGGGCCCTTTGGAGGACACCCACTGCTATGCTTAGGTCTAAACACCAGGTTAAGAATTTTAAGCCAGAAGAACTAGTGTATGGGGTAAGGCCAATGGCCCATCCAGGCTAGCATCCCCTCCCTGGATGTCACGGGAAAGGATCCCAGAACCATGACGTGTCCTGGTTGGAGAGCCCCAGGAGGGAAGCTCTCAGGGCACAGGGGACAGCTGTGCCGGTGGGGAGCTGAGTGGGTCATGTGACCCAAACGGACCAATCACAGCCTTCCTTCCCACTGCTCGGTATATAAGGGTCCCCGAGGCAGCCCCGGGCCCGAGGCGCTGAGGGGCGGGAGGGCAGCGGCTCCTCCTCACCTCTCCCTGGGCTGCGGCTGTTCCTGCCTCCACCCTGCAGAGGAGCAGCGATGGCTGGGACAGGTCACCTTCCCCTGCCCTGGATGAGAAAGGTATGGCTCCTTTTCAGTTTTTTTTCGGCTGTCATTGGGACCTGGCTCGGGCCCTCTCGTCTGCTGCTGAGTCCCGTCAGTCTGGGGCCTTTTTTTCCTGCTCGGGATCTTGCTGACATCTGGCAGGTGTGGGTCCCGTGTGAACATGTTACCCTGTATCTTTGAGCATATTCGTGTGCTTGCGTATGTCTGTATGTAGTTTGACATCTTCGTTGTTAGCATTATTTTTTCTTTTATTAAATGGGTCTAAGGGGTTTTTTTAACCTCGGAGTCTCTCTCCCTGGTTCCCGTTATCCTCCCCTGTGAGGGGGGTGGGGGATCACAGAGACTGTTTGTCAGGGTTTAGTGGTTGGCCCAGCCTTAAACTTTGACACCCTTCAGCCTAATTTTTTGGTGGATTACACGATTCTACTACTGCTAGAATCTTTTAGATGGGGCAGGGGCAGAAATGACTGTCACATTCAAGGTATGGGCCCGCCATGTCTTTATTGTGCTACAAAAGACTTGTTTTCTGGGATGTTCCTTGTTTGCTTTCTCCTAGTTCTCTGGCATTTGATTTTTCTCTCTGGCCTTTGATAAGCGCTAAGCTGCTGTTCCCAATGATCTGCTTCTGAGTAATGGCAGTTAATTTTGAGTCCATTATTGTATGTGTATAGTCAGGGTTGTTGTTCCTCCTGTGTGTTATTTTGCACTTGTCAATGCTCAATGGCATCTGCCATTTTGCTGCCCACTCAGTGTTGTGGGCTTCTTCTGTGGCTCTCCATACTCGGCTTGAGATCTGACTATCCTGAATGGCTCTGTAGCATCTGCAAATAAGGTTTTACTGAAACTGCAATGAAGATAAATGGCTTCACCATTCTGTTTCTTTAAATACCAGTGCAGGGAGTAGTCCTGACTGCTCAGACTTCGAACACTGCAAATATTTCATTAATTCAGGAAAACCTGTGAGTGAAATAAACAAACCTAGGTCCCATTTACATTACAAAGAGCTACTATGCTGCAGGAACTGGCTATAGCACAGGGGCCCAAGACACAGCTATTTCAGTTTAGCACAGGAACACAGCTCAGCCCTCTCAGTGGGTTTTTGCTGTCCCACATGCTGGCATTAGAAGTGGTCCCTGCCCTGTGTGTTCTGTTTCTCTGGATCAGAAAAATTGATCGGTTTCTCTCTGGCGCCTGGGTTGAGCAATATGCCAGATGACATTAGTAGCGAAGGTAAATCAGATTTCTAAAGTTCACGCTTGTAACAGTCAAAGGGGTTAATAGTAAAAGATGATTCATTTTGTGAAAATGATTAACCTAACAGCAGTCTCTTTAAAATAAATCAGTGTCTTCATTTGATCTAGCCAAGGGGTCGCAGGTGGGGAGGCAATTGCTCTCCCCTTTCCTGGGCCTGGAGAGATCCCAAGGGCCCACAGCTCCCCCTTCCCTTTGCACAGATGATGAGACATGCACCCCCACATGTACTGCACCACGAGGGTTTGGCTGTGCCGACCCTCCTTTGTGAGGCAGCTGGTCCAGCCCTACCCTGCAGATCAACAGACAACAATCTCCTACAGATGGCCTGCTGGTACACCAAGCCTTCTCCAGAGCCTCACCTGTACTCCCTCTCCTGAAAGAGCTGAACAAGACTGGATCTGCCAGATTCTGTCCCGGATTGTGTGTAGGTTCAGTCCCTCGGCAATCTCCGAAGCAGGGGCAGCCGTCAGCAAATCCTGCTTGTTAGCGAATATGAGCACCGGGACTCCGCTAAGCTTCTCTTCATCCAAAAGCTCAGCCAGCTCCTATATCATTTACAAGGGAGTGGGGTGGGGGGAAGATGGAGAGAGGGAAGGGAAGAAAGCCTTCAACCACCAGTGGTTGTCTCTAATTAGAAATATATTTAGGGCACATGTTGGAAGAGTGTGTTCCAGCAAAGCCTAGATCTTATAATAAAGAGAGCAAAAATGTATACAGTCATCTCTGCCCAAGGTTCAAAAGCTATTTCTTCCAATTACAGGTTACAAAAATCTTCATCTTGGTCTGAAATTAGGAGTCGCCTTAAAGGCTACAACTGTGTTTTACCAGTCCCTGTTCCCAGGAGACCAAAACTGATGAAACAGCAAAAAACCATGTAAATTGGCAGTATGAGGAATCTGTCTTAAGTTATTGCCTGATTGGCATTTGTACCTGAGCAGCTGTTGACACCAGCCCTGCTGTCTTTGCTAGTAATGAGTTTCAGGGCTTTGTTCCAGGTTTTATACACTGCAATGTGTGTGGGAGAGGACTTCCCTCCCACAAGAAAGTGCTGATGCTTTTGAAAGCATTGGCTAGCTGAAGACAAGCTACATCAACTTTACTAGGTGGATTTGGGCTCCATATGCAGAGCACACACTGGGTGGCATCTTGAGAAATGGGTTTGTTTATTCAAAACTGGGTGACTCAAAGAGATTCTTCTAATAGCTCAAATCTGAACCTGCAGTGGATCAACAATGGCTGAAATACTTTGTGTCTAGGGTTGTGCAATGGCCTCGTGAAACAAGGAGAGTCTCACTTCCCTATGTGAACATATGACAAATGCAGTGGAACTTGAACCTGTAAAGGACTGCTTGCCTTGCAGATAGATGTGTACCTGAGATTCTTATGGGCTCCTTCTTTAGCTGGAAGGGTCTTGTGTTCTCAGAAACTGTCCTGACTTCTTTCATCCACTGGCTAGAAACTTTTGCATTAAATGAGTGCAGTCGGGGAGATGCTAAACTACAGCGGAAATCTGACTCCATCCCCCCAAAAGCAGTGTTTGGTTTGGAAACGAGGATGAGGGAATGGAGTTATAAACAGAGTTGGCTGGGAATTTTTCAACAAAATAGGTCTTTCATCTGACATGGCTGATTTATTGAAACCAAAAGCGTTTGTGGAAATATGAGGGGTCCAGGCTGACTCTGCCTGATTCAGGCAAGTGCTCTAAGCTTCTGCTTCCTCTCCCACTCTTTTGCCCAATGAATATCTAATTATTGATATAAAATGAAGTAGTTCCAACAGGGGAAAGATTCCCCCCACCTCTAGAACAACCAACAGTTCTGCTGTTAGGGTGTGTCCGTGATATTTGAGAGGTGAAAGAACAAGCACCTCCTTCAAATCAGACCGAATAGAGCGCTTTAAACTAAATCTCCCACTTCTAGAGGGTAAATCTGTTGCTGACTATTTTGGGTCACTGTCACTTTCTGAATTTTAAAAAGAAAAAAGGTCCTATTTTTGTTCCATCCTAAAACACAATGTTACAAAACATTAAAACTTTGCAAAACGGAAATCTTACTTTCTGGCCAGTCCTAGTTACAAAGTTCTTAGTGTTTTTTTGTTTGGTTTTTTTTTTTGTTTAAATTACATCCAAAAGACAATCAAGTCAATATGATTTCCATTTCAACTTTGTAAATAAGAAAATAGGATTCCTCAGGGTCTTGGTTTGGCAAGGTTTAAAGGACTTAGAGAAGTTTTTGCTTTCAGTATTGGGCTCCATTTGCTATTATTGTATAACTGCAATGAAAACCGTTCTATTTAAATGGAATTAGGCTACCTATTTTCCTTGTTTCACATCTACCAAAATAATCTGCATTGATGTTGAAAGGCAAGTCTCTCTTGAAATGCAAATTTCCCTTATAAACAACAAAATCATCTTCCCAACTTTTGTGAGCAAGGGGCACTCAGAAGCACCGAGTTACTTCAAAGGAGGCTGGGCACAAGTAACTTACCTGACCCGTTTCTTCAAACCTCTTCCTATCTGCACTGTCAATGACATAGATCTGAAAACCAAATGAGAGGAAAAGTTACTCTTCCCAGAAGACACTCTTCCACAGTACCACATGCTTAAGTGAGCTAAGCCTAATAATTATGCTTTTGGGCACAAAGATTCCTGGTATTATTTATAGCAAATGTTGACAAAACTTCATGATGTTCAGAAAGGAGAGGAACCACCTCTCTTAAAGCTGCACGGGTGGATGGCCATGTGGGTAGGCTCAGAAAGGAGCTGGGGGCAGTACTAGGGATGCTTTCACCATCTCCACAGAATCTGTTATCTGAGAACAGGAGACTGTCCAATATCTTTTCCAATGACCAGCTTACAAGCTGAAGCTGAGTACAGGAGGGCAAAACCTCAAGAGCCAGATGTGGTTTTTCACCCTGGCAAACAATGTACAAGCCCTGCATTGGTGTGACTATGCCATGCTGTCCTCTAACAGGACTCATCACTGCCTCAGTAGGCCATCAAGGCACACAGTGGCACTCAGGGGATAGATGAATGTATGGGCGACACTCCTCTCCATTAGGTGGTCCTACTGCAACTTCCTGAAGCAGGTGGTTGGAGAAGAGGGCTGGATCCAGCCTGTGAGACTTCAGCTGCCAGCTTATCCACCAGGATGATGGAGAAAATAGGGAGCAGCTGGCTCACAAAGACTGAAGGCAGAGACCTGCCACCCTCTCGGGTCCAGATACCAAATCTCGCAGTCCATGAGGAGGTCCCAACCAGACACCTGTCCTCTGGCATGGAGAAGAGTGGATGCCACGTCTCAGAGGCTGCCTGCTGTGGGAGGGGGTCTCCACACTCTCCAAGCAGCATGGCACATGCTGATTTCCATGCAAATGAGCCTTCTCAGCAAAGGCAGCTCTAAGTCTGCACAGGCTAAAAGGCTCCTTGAAGGTCCTCCTAAATACAGTTAGTAATTCCAGCCTTTCCCTGGCAATGCTACTGCAGTTCAGAGTGCACAGGTATCAAGAAATGGGGAACCTCAGTGTAACAGTCAGACAAGAATAGCTTGGCATCCCTCTTCCATTACTTGGTACAGGAAGGTTTTTGAAGGAGAAGGGTGCTGGGACAGCAGACAGGGACAGGACTGGTGACAAACACTGAGCATTTTGCTTCCAGTCCCTGCCATTCCCCATCAGCAGTGATTGAAGCTGCTAGCATGTCATCTGCATGCTCTTTGGTGGCTTACAGGGAGCAAGTGTCAGTCTGGTTTTCAGGGAATAGATGAGCACAGCACCCCACCATCAAGATAAATGGCATCCTTGCAAGCAGTCTCAGCACAAGACTCCACACTTCCAGAAGAGTTTTGACCACATTGTAGGGGGAGGAAGTTCTCTGGCAGCAATATCTATGAAGTAGTAGGCACTTCCTCAGTGAGCAGTGTTAGGGGTTGCTTGAGGTGGGACCAAACATGCAGCAGCAGTATCTGTGTGCCAGGCCTGAGGAGGTAAACCTCAGCAACCTCACAGACCTCTCTGCTGATCACTTAGGTTCTGTGGTCCTCCCAGGGCTGAGCTGGTAAAGGCTGACAGAGGCTGGGGGGCACGTGGCAGGGCTGGACACAGATGCGTGGGGATGTGTCAGCAGTGTGTGCACTTGGTGCCATGTGATGAGGCAAGGCCTGTGGGCGTGGCGTGACACACAGCTTCTCCCCACGATCTGATGCCAAGCACGTGCACCACTGCTGCATCAGCTACACCCGTTCCTCTCTGCCCCGCCCAAGCACCCGTGCCCCTGCGTGTCCCCTTTGGGGTAGGAAACATGGACTGAAAGAAAGGAAGGAGCTGCAGGGCTGGCAGTTGTGCTCTGGGGTGAAACTGGACTGTCAGCTGTCCTCCTTCAGGATATCTCAAAGCTTAGCAACATATAAATGCAATAGTCAAGTGCTACTTTTCAACTGAAAGGCGGCCCCTCCCATATTACGGTGCTTCTCTAATTGGCAAGGAATTGCTTTGAGTCCCAACCAGCCAGGCTTTCTCCTGCACTGCTTCATTGCTTGCTAGGGAGCTATTTTGCAAGATGAGAATTGCAGACAGCAGCGCTTGGGGCAAAAGCCACAAAAGCACAGCGCAGATAGGGTAAAGTATGTGCGGAGTGCCTACTTCCAAACCAGAGAGCACTGTGCCAAATAGCTGCAGGTGCCTGTCTGAATATGCAATCAGCCAGATATCTACACCTTATTTGCCTGGGTTAAGCTTCCAAATATCACAGGTGTGTGATGCAAGACCAAGCTCTCATTCAAAGGCACCTGCATGGATTTGAATTTGCAATCACTTCCTGCTTTTTAATACTCTTTAGAGGGTCCTTTCTGCTTTGTGCAATATAGTTTAGGAGCACACAGAAGCAGGGAGTCCTGGGAACTGTAGTGTATCTCATCTCCACCTTCCTTTGATGGCCAGGACCATACAAGAGCCTGTTTCTGGCTGTGGTGCTTGGTAGAGCAGTTGAACAATTTGAACAGCCATCAAGTACACCATGTTGGAGAAACTGAGCTTGAGGGGGTTGGGGGGGGGAATCCCATAAAGTTGGGTGCCTCCTTTGACAAAGCAACATGCCAAACCAAAACCTAGAGTAAGTCGGCTGGTTAGAAACTGCAAGTGGTGGGACTGGACTGAAGAAATAATATGAGGGATAAGTTGGCTCAGTTTACAGATGCACAACCTACACCAGGTTTGTCAGAGGGTTAAATTGGCCAAAACAGGGGTGAGGGTTGACAGAAGACAAAGTCATCTGCATATACTTGATGCCAGTTTTGGTGTGTATGGACATAGTAAAATGTTGCACTAACAGGCCAATAGCTCCCAGTCTGGGAGCGGGTGTCAGCATGGAGTGCAGGCAGGGAAGCTCAGGGCCTTGTGTGTGCCAGTTCCCTCTGAATTCACACTGCTGCTTCCACTAAACTGATTCTATCTACCCGTTTTCTGACTTATATGAGAAGAAGAGTTTTCTCTGTACACTGCTTTAGCTGGGGTGGGAGAAGGGCAGGGAAAACAACTGCTTTAATCTCCTTCAGTCTTCAAATTCATCTTTATTTCTGCAGCCACAGGCTGGGGTAGCTCACTGCCTTTGCCAGCAGAGTCTTCCAGATAATTGTTTTTTGGTCGCAGCCTCCGCAGCCTGAGCACCTGCCACAGCCAGCAGAGATCATCTGCACACCTACTGCCTCCTCACCGCATCCAGCTGCAGAGCTTGGACTCACTGGGACAGTCACTTCCCATCCATGCTATGTCCCCCTTCTTGATGGCCACAGAGCAGCATGCAAAGTGTATCCTGCTAGTTTCTCAAACCCCAATCTTTCCCCTAGGAAGATCTCACCTTTTTGCAAAAAGCAACCGTGTTTATGCGGTGGCAGCTACCCTCAAACATTAGATTTCAAATTAAGGCTGAAAAAGGGTGATGTGCACAAGACATTACTGAAGATTCATTAGTCTCATTTAAGTAACAGCTTAATTTGGACAATGCTTTCTAAATCTGAAGGCACAGCCAGGCCCTTCAGGACCCTAATGAAAGCCTTGGAGCAGAGAGTCCTATTCCCGATCCTTCTGTGGAAGTGCACTGAAGCTCCCGACATGTTAGTGAGTATATGTGTGTGACAGGAAGGACAAAAGGCATCTTTTCCAGAGAGCTTCCCACTCTCCTATGTAAGCCCTGCAGACCTTGGTTTTTCTTTGCTCCCACAGGCAATATTGCTTGGGGTGGGGAGAGGCCTGGAGCCCCCAGCCTGACTTCACCCTGGCACAGGTGGCTGCATGTTAGAGGTACCCTTCGAAACTAACTGGGGCAGCACTTGGAGGGTCCCAGGGTAACGTGCTCTGGCATGGAAACAAAAAGGTCCTGTGTTGTAAATATAATGGCAGTCATCTGTCACTAATTGTAAGGTAGCTGCAGGTAAGATGTCACAAACATTAAAGGGCAGTCTTATGATTAAAGGACCGAAGGAAAAGACAAGGGGTCTGTCTTTTTCCCTCAGTCAGAAGCTTTCCTACCTCATGCCAGGCATTGTGTTTAATTCTGGTGTGCCTCAGTTTCCCCAACGAGAAAACGACACCACACTGACCTACCTACCTACAATAGCGCTAATGTCTGTGACAGGCCTTCAGAGTCCCCAGTGAAAGGAGCTATAGATGGGAAAGCTACAAGTTATCAATGTTCTTTCATTTGAAGGAGATGAGAGGAAAGCAACTGGCTGTAACCAGCACCATCCTGTGAAAGTAAACTGAATGAATTCTCTAAACATCACTGTATTTTTCTTACTGCACCCAACCAATCTTGCCATTTCACTTGGAATAACTGCTACAATGGCAATGGTGTTGCTGAGGACTGGGACATTACAGTACTTGTTCCTGAATTTCTGGCTGAGACCTTGGAAAGCCATTGCACGAACACAGTATTCAACTGCAGCCAATACTCACAAGGATATCAGTGTTTTCAAAATAGTTCCTCCAGTACGGCCTGATCTTCCTCTGTCCGCCTATGTCCCATACATTCAGCTTGAAGCCTTGAGACTGCACACTTTTGATGTTAAAGCCCTGGAAAGAGCAGAAACAAAGTCACATGGAGCATAGACCTGAATGGCTGGATAATGTACATAAGCAGACATTAACACCTTATATATCCTGTGCCTGCAACATGCAGCGAGATGGGCTGGGCAGTCACTAAGATGGATCAGCTGGGGAAGAGGCACTGGCAAAAGTGAACACAGCCGCCAAACCATCAGTTTGCTGGTGTTCTTGGGTCAAGGGTTGACGCTGTCACGGCTACAAAGACGTATGATGCTGTTACTGCCCTGCAAGGACTCAGCAGGGTGAGTGCAGGAGGAGGTGGGAGAACTGCAGATAAGGAGCAAATGGTGCTGTGAGAAGCAGGGCTGAGCTTGTGAAAGCTGAGCAGAGAGTCCCAGCTAACACGACGCCAGAGGTCTCGGCTCAATTCGACACAACACAGCTAATGCCAGGCTTAAAAGAGCAACAGCTGCATGTCTGAAGGGTCCATTTCATCAATTAGAGCACCAATTGAAAGGGCATTCAAGTAGAAAAACAGGATGTGGTGTGGGCTGGCAATGTGCTGCCACACCATCCAGGGGACAGGGGCTTGGAATCAGGGTGTTGGGGCTGGGAGCTTTGGGAGGCAGCTCCAGGGTGGGGGGAAGCTGTTCCTATAGCTCGCTAGCAACCTCCTCTGGTCAACACAGGAGTGATGCTTCCCTTTCACCAACCCCGAGGCTCAAAGAAAGGGGACCAGAGGCATCAGAGGGAAAGAGATGGAACATGCAGGAGGCTGGCTGAAAGATGCAAGGAGACAGGGGCTTGCCCAGTGCTGCAGCATCCCTTGTCCATGTGCCCTATTTGGCAAAGATAACAGGAACAAAGTCTCCTCCATGCAACCCTAGCATGACCGAACAGTTTTCTGCAGCATACCATGGCACTCATCCACTTTTGCATTACATGACAGACCTGGTCCAATGCTCTTTGGCTCCTTCAGGGAGCCTCCTCTTATGAAGAAAACACACAAACTTACTGGTGGACCAGGCTCCAGTTGCTCATCCTTTCACTGAAATATTCTGCTGAATCATTAGTGCTTTGTGCAATAAGGCAGGTGGGACCACAAGAAGTGCCTTGGGCAGGGAGAGGCCTTCCTCACCTGTGTTGGTGTGATGTGGCTGATGTCCTCAGATGCCAGCTGCTTCAGGAGTGTAGTCTTGCCTGCATTATCCAGTCCCAAGAGGAGGATTCTCACCTCCTGGTCTGGGGTGCTTTTCAGTTTACGCAGGATTGACAGTAAACCCTAAATCCATAAGAGAGATGATAGCTGTTTTTTCCTTCTGACTCTCTTCCCACCATGCCGCGCCGTTCTCCCTGAAATTACTTCTGTAAGGATCCCAGGGCACCTTGAACCCCTTCCTGCAGTCTCTATTCCCATTTCCTCTTCAACTCCTCCCTTCAGCCCCTGTTTTCCTTCATCTCAGAGAGTATCGACAAGGTCTCAGACAGCACAAATGTCACTCAGTGGGGTGCACCACTGGCTGCACTGCTCTTGTCACACAGCTGTTCGGCGTTTCCTGTGCCAGAAAGACAGTGCCTACACATATCGCGTAGGAGCTGCAAACCAAGTCCTTGCAAGCTCCTCATTATCTTTATCAGAGGGAAACCCCTATTAATTTAATCTCCCTCCTAGTTAACTGCAGGTTACTATGTACCTGACATCAGTTCTTTTCATAGTAACTCCCTGATCATCTCAAACCCCGTTTATCTGTCTAAAACATGCTGGACCCATGGGGCACGTGCAGTTCTGATTCTCAGGATGTAGCACTTAACAACTATCTCAGATCACCACACATGCTTGCTAAGAAAAGCACAGTGGATTTCAGTCATTAGCCAGGCTCAGCTCTCTGAGCTGACAGTATCACTCAGGATTAGGAAACAGAATATGCAGGTCAGCTCATTTACAACTGTGCACATTACAGTAGCACACCCAAGCTTTTGTCAGGGCCACCGCTCAGAGACCCACACCTCTCTATAACAGCTAGAAAAATATTCTGGATCCTGGCACGTAACCAAGAGTTGCAAATCACCCCAATTCTACCTGCCTCTTGCTGCCCAGCCCACAGGAGAGAGGCAGTTGCAGCTGAGGGCACAGGAGCAGGTTGTGAGCCCATGCACCTCCCTTCTTGGCAGGGACCGCTTCTCGGAGCCTGAGCAGTGCACACCGTGACACCCAGCCTGAGGACACAGATGCTCTTGCAACTAATTTGCCTGAGCAAATCTGGGAGAGGAATACACCTACAGCCCTTTCTGGAGCCCTCAGGACTCCAGCTCAGTCTCTCCCAGACAATTCCCATGTTGAAGCTTACTAAGACCCTGAGCCATGAACACAGTTCAAATATCAGCACCAACCTGGGCCCACAGGGGCCCATCTCTTAAGCTTTTTTGTTCTCCCATTTGCAAAATGAGAGACAATGCTTCTCGTCGACCTACAAGGGTGAATCAGTTAAATGTCATGAAGTGCTTTGTTGCTATGAGGAACTACACCCTCTAAATATTCCTGCTGGGAGCCAAGGACTATTTGTGCTGTGAAGGTTGCTCCTGATCCCCTCAGCATCACAGCAATCTGAAACCTGTCCTCAAGATAAAGAGCTGCGGGATATGGTGCAAGTGTCACCGCTGCAATGTGCCCTCCATCTGTAGCAGCACCCTTCTGCCGAATCCTGTACAGATCCCCCTCAGCCATTTGGAAACCACTGCCTTCAACCACTCATCACACCACTCTAGGTAGGGAGCATTCGGTGCTACAGGTCACAGTGTCAGAGCTTTCAATAACACAGGGTGAAAACACACTGAGGTTCAAATGCATGTAAGAGTCAATCCACCCCCTACACATTTTTGATTTGCAAGTAACTTGCTGGTTTTCCATTTAAATACCAGACACAGCTCAAAATACATGCACGATAATTCTAAGAAAGTGAGAAGGAAATTATTACATCTGGGTTTGAAGTATACCTGTAAAAAATTGCAGGGTTGCCACTGTTGCTGGCCTTTTAAAAAACACTGTGGAAAGCTGAGGTTCAGAAATTCAGTGCCTGTGCAAGGAACAGCGAAACTGCAGTCTTAGAGGCTGATAAAAACAGGCTCAGGGTATCACCTATTTCATGAACAGGCTGGTTAAAAAAATGCAAATCCAGGCCCCACTCAAGAGCTGTTAATCAGGAACGGGCTCTGCTTGGTAGAGGGTGCCTGCCCAGTACAGGCACAGTAAATCCCCAAACCGCTTTTAGTGCAAGTGTACAGGCCTGTAACATCACGTGCTGAGCCCCGAGGGCCAGATGCTCGCAGCTGGCTCTCGCCCATGGGCCCGTAGCTAATGAATTTGAAGGGCTGTGTTCAGTGCAGCCAGTCCCTGCAAGCCCTCCCAGCCCAACAGCTCATCTCCCCAGCCGTGGTGCCTGACCCGCATTCTGCCCCAATGATGATCTGTACTTCCACGCATCTGAGGGAAGAGAGAAGGAACAGTGACAGAAATACCTCTAATGTTTACTTGTTTACATGCCTGTCCTAAGTGCCCTTGACATCATTAAAAACCACAAGTTTTAACTGCATGACTAGCAACACATTTTCTTTTCACCTGCAGTCAAATTTATGGTTGTGTTTTTTGACTTGTAAATCCATGGATTTCAGCTCGGTGAGGACAGACCCCACAGGAGCAGGAACTCTAAAATTCACACGTTTCCGTCCTTTCCAAGGAAACACTGAATTTCCCATTCTTATGGGCCTGACCTGAAGCCAACACACACTAGCCAAAGTACTACTGCCGACTTCACAGAGCTCTGAATCAGGCCCTATTATTTTAGTTTATTGCTCAGAGTTAAAAAAAGAAGCTGTTGAAATGCTAATCCTATTCACAGCACCACTTGCTAAGAGCAGAGCTGTGCATCCCAAAGCAGATCAGGATTAGGAGCCTTTATATTTCAGAATTCAACTCCAAAATACTGAGTGCAAAGAAGTGTATTACAAAGTGTTGCTTATCTACCACGGAGCAATTCTCAGGGGTCGGGAAGAGGAACAGTTGTAAATGTTAATAGAGCTTCTCCCATTGTAGATGGATGCTATTTCTGGGCTAGTATGACAGCCTATGAGAAAACGATCAGCATCGTTCCATATTCTACTCAAGTGACACTGCTGCATGGCTGATCACAGGATTATCTGGGGTAGCCAATAGAAGAGAGGATATATATAGAAATAAAAGTATTCTCTAAGGTATAAAGTAAGCTGATTTAAAAGGCTGGAAGACAAGCAAGCCAACATAGAGAAGTGGACTTTATTTCAGTAGCTACCGGCATAGGTTACGTGGTCTGTATACACAACTTAAATCAAGAGCCAAATAATAGTATTGGTTACTATTTTGTAAATATTATTTAAAACTTGCACCCAGCATTCTCCCTCTACTTACAGAAGATTTAAGATTAAGAAAAGCCATGCTCAGATGAGGATCTAACACTTTTTAACTTTTTCTTTAATTGGCTTTATGAGTACACTGGCTAGGAAGACAGAAAGCATTTCCTGACAGCTTAGTAGACTGGAAAAAATAACTCAGCCAAGTTCCCTGCTGCATGCCATCAGTACGTGGGACAAGTAGCCCTTACTGCACACACACTGATGGACCAGCACTTCTCTGCTTGCGAACACAACACTAGCTAACTTGGGCTGATGAGAATCAGAAAGCAACCCTGCCATTGATGTGAGACGTAAGGTAAAGAGGCATGAAACGGGAAGATTTGGTGCAAAGAGGACACTCCGAAGCAACAGGCCAGCAAACAAACGTCTCGATGCTGCAACTTAACCTGCAGCAAGGAGGTAGGATGCCCCGGATGCCGGCAGGGCAGCCAGGCCAGCGGCACTGGCTCACTGGGGTGTCCAGAGCAGACAGCGGGATGTGTCTCGTGCGGGACAGTGGAGACATTAGCTGCAGAGACGACTCACGGGAGTATAAGGGCAGTGTGTCATCTGCACAAAACTAGGCAGACTGCGGCATCTGTAACAGAGAAGGGAACTGCAGATGCTGTTCAGATAATGAACAGCACAGCGTGGCAGCACGTGCAGCCTTTGGAGAAGGGCAGCCACATGGAGCAACTCAAGGCTGGGCACAGTCAGCCAACAGCCACTCCTTGGTTGCCTCTGGGTTAAGCAAACTATGTTTTATATCAGATTGGCTTGTTTAAAAACATCTTTGTCCTTGGTGGAGAGGGTTTTCTTTACAAGCAACATGAGGAGACAGACAGATGGGGTCAGCAAGGAGGAGACTACATTTTCGAGACAGTGATTGGGGACATACAAAACAAAAAAAAGGACTCCTGACAATTACCGTGAAATCAGAGTGGGGCATTAAATTCAGAGATGCAACTAAATGGGCAAGAGCACTCATAAACACATCGAGCATGAAAGCAAAGCCAACCATCTTCTTAGCATCCTTCAGAAAACAGGGATGTGTGGTTTTATGAAAGTATATCATTGCTAGGTTTAAAATACCCACCGAATTATCAAAGGACTTTCAGTTATAGCTGTATGCAGTAATCCTATTCTCTTAAAAAAAAACCAACAGACATATATAAAAATACAGTGACGTTTATAGTCCTAGCTAAGGGTTTTGTGGGTTTATTCAGCTTTAAATCCATGCTCTATATGGGTCTTTTGAACTAGTTGATGCATGTAACTACATCCTGTACCACAGAAGCCGCCGAAAGGAAGATTCACTTTATAGGCCAAAGCAAAAATTGGTTTGGGACAAAGAGAGCATTGAGATAATCTGTTTAAATATTGTATCAGATTGGCAGTATAAAGCCATAATGGAAAAAACAATTTCCCCTTGTACTGAGGGCTGGATACACAGGGCAAGGATAAAGCACGGCCCACAAGCCGCTGCAGAGCACAGTTGATTCCTATTAGGAAAGAGAAGTAAATGTATTCTGTTTAACTTTATTAGCCACAAAGCACAGATAATGAATTTAAAATAAAACCACCCTCAGACACCAGCAATCTCTTATCTACTAGATGTGGATATTTAGCTAGAATCAAATCAATTCACCAAGATGCAATACAGCCACAAAACTCAGCGCCTCAGCCCACCGCTGCGACCGCATCTCCCCCATCTCTGCACCCCTGCACAGACACCTTCTTCCCACTGCTGTAACCATGAGTCACTTGCCTTCACCTTCAAGGCCCTTCCCAGCCACACGTTTGCCATGGAGGTGATGGCTCCTGTCTCCCCGCAGCTCATGATGCCAGCCCTGCTGAGCTCGATTCTCAAACCTTTGTGCCTTTCCTAACAACCGTGGGAGAAACTTCACAAAACATCCATAAAACCCTGTGGTTCTCTGCTAATTCCTTCTTTGCCACACCTACCATCCTTGATGAGGTTTAGGTGGCAAACATGCCAAGTTCAAACCTGTCTTGGACTCTCCTTACTCGTATCACTTGGTTATCTCTCACCTCAAACCGACCGTATTTCCATGGCACGGGGGCCATCTCTGTGTTCTGCCTGCACAGCACCTAGCGCAGCTCTGGCCCTCAATTTACTTTAATTAAGCAGTTTGGTAGCAGTTCACCATTACCAAAGAGGAAGTTAAAGATAGAGGGTGCATGTGACGGTTTCAGAAAGTCATGCGGGAGAAGCTGCCATGGGGAGGGACGAGGGGCTTAGTTGAGCCAAATATCCTGCCTTCAGCAGTGGGTATTTGAGGCTACATTTGTCATCCAGGGTGCAATCCTGCACATGCAGAGCTGGAGGAGGGGAGTCCTTCCTGACAACTGCACTGATTAGCTGGTGCCCTGAAGAATGACGTTTGATTACCTTTATCTTCGGCTGCAGAACTGCAAATGTCACTAATGGTCATAAAATCACCCAGTCTTTTTCAAAATACAACCGAAGTAAATTAATCTATTGAGCACAGTTTATTCAATACTTCTTACTCTGGCAAAACTCCCAAAAAAATCATTTGCTTTGCTGCATGTCTCCACCATATGGTGTCATTCAATGCAGACTTTCTTTCCTGTATTGAAATCCAAAATTTAATGGAGTCGAGTCACCTACAGAGTTTTTCCTCGTTCAAACCTACTAACATAGTTTTCTGTCAAAGAGGTCACACAGCACTTTCTTGTTTGGTATATTAACCAATACCAGCATGAATCCTCCTTTTGTAATTAAAATAAAACTCCTCTGGTTTTAGCAAGAGAAGAGCTAATATGCAGAGAAGAGCTGATGATGCCCAGCACTGGGCAATGTCAGCAGTCTTTGTGTGGTTTCAGAACTTGAAAGTCTTGGCCAGTTGCTGGTCTTACCTGCAAATAGTTTCTCATATCAACATCTCAGCAATCAGTAAAATAAACCAAAAACATGATATCAAACTGTACTGGACAACTAAAGCAGCGAGGTACTATTAGAGCTCTTGAAAGTATTTTTTTTTTAAATGGGGCCATTTTAAATAGCACCTTACTGCCAAACAACGAGAGACAACAGAAAGAAATTCTAGCTACTAGGTAAACCTACAAGCAGAGCATAGATAGATGCTGGTTTTGCTAGAAACATGAGCCCAAAACCAGGAGAAAGATGCATCACATTCAGCTGTGCTGGTATTTTATCCTCTCCACCAGATCTGCCCAGTGTCAGCTAGACACTCTGTGACTCAGCTTCCTCAGTTTTCAACTGTAAAATGGGGCCACGCTTTGATAACCCTGGTTTTGACATGATGATGTCATCTTCAGTCAATGGGTTTAGAAAAACACTGACCATCCTCTGCCCCCTCCCCCCCCAGTAACGCACCATCTCACTCGCTAAAGATTGTCATTACAGTCACAAGGAAGCCCACAAGCTCTGCCTCACACAGCATTTCCCAAACTTTGGAAAGCAGCGTATCCTTTCGTGTTGCAGCCTCCCTTCGCCCTTGCTGTGCGCCCACCACAGATGCTGCTTAACAGTGCCGACGACTCCAGCGCAACACATCCCTCATGCTACGCAGTTTTATGGCTCATCTTTCCCTCCGTGCTCCACCCATGACCTTCCAGCACCCTGCTCCACATTCGTGAGAAATGCTGATATGCTCTGCAGAAGGAGACACTTCCCCTCTGTACTTACTCAGTTGGGCGAACACTGAAATAATTTAAATCTCAGCATTAACCCTCTTATCACTGGAGTTGAAGCAAGCAGTCCCTCAATGGGGTTTAAGCATTTTCCATTGCAATCATAACATGCCAGAAACACGCTCACAGGCAGCTACCACAGCTAAGATGACAAGCAGTAAATTGTTACATCAAGCTCTCTGGATCATTTCCGACTGCTGACCCACACTCGCAGGCTGCCATACCTGCTTTAGATATATTTGTTGGTGTTTCGGGGTTTCTACCACTAAGGACTTTACCGTGTTCTAGTGAAAGTCGAGAATCTAGAGAGACAGGACAGTGCTCTGCAGTCCTCTGCCCAGCCCAGCCAGTCCACCAGGCACCCCAAAGTGCCACCCACCCTGCCTGAGAGGCTACAATTCAAAAAACAACTCCCAGAAATGGCAAATAGACAAAGAGGCAGTAAAATGTTGTATCAAATAACACGAACACTGGAAAACACCCAGTTCGCCCTCTCCACACACAAAGCGCTTGGATAACAGCAGCTAGATCCTAGACTACACCAGCTTATCGGGACATCACAAGACAGAAGAGCAGATTTGGCCAGCAGCAGCTGCAGGCCAAATGTGTCCCACAAAGCACTGCACTGCTGGAGGCAGCTGCCCTCATCTTTACAGCAGATGTCCATCCTGTGATGGCTTCAGTGTCTGGTGTGACATGCTCCATCATCAACTCATCTAAAATAGAGCAGATCCCACAGGCCTAATCTCAGTCTCTTTCTCTGTGGCCCAGCAGGTGGGGATGCAGCCAGAATTAACCCACTGAGGATGAGGAGCTGCCTTTACTGCTCTTCCTTATGCTTCCTCCCGCATGAATCCAGCTTGTGTCCAGAGGACTCCTGATCAAAACATGGCTTTGCACTTGGGAAAGCTTTTTCCCAATTGCTATTTCCTTCTGCCTGTGCTTGCTGCATGCGTGGCATCCTCAGCAGCAGCTCCCTGACCTACCGCAGCTCTCTTACGACCCCTCACCCAGCAGCCCAAACCCTTCCTTCCAGTCCTTGCTGGACTCCACCAGCATCCCACTTGTCCTACTCCAACTACTC
This sequence comes from Trogon surrucura, assembly GCA_020746105.1. Lineage (NCBI taxonomy): Eukaryota > Metazoa > Chordata > Aves > Trogoniformes > Trogonidae > Trogon > Trogon surrucura. Next base: position 14,298,325 of record CM036621.1, on the reverse strand, counting down.
TGGCATCTAAACCCAAGTTTCTTCCAACATCCCAGTCCATCATCCAACTTTACCCCAACCCTATGCTACACCCTATGCCACCCTGCTGATCTTCCAGCATTGCACTCTATTCCTAACCAGGTCTTTTGCAGCACCCAAGAGCCCAGTTCCTCTCTTCAGTCCACATTGCTCCCTGTCAGACAATTAATTTCTCCCTTTGAACACCTCTTTCCTCCCTGGCCCTCTTTTTCTCTCATCAGCATAAAAAATCCACTCCAGTGGAGTTCACGCAGTGTATTCTCCTCACACAGTGTGTTCTTTTCTCTTTTTTTCCAGCCCAGGCTGTCCCTCATCTCCCCAGCCCCAGCACAAACCCCCAGAGCACACAACATTGCAACAAACTATCCTAGTGAGCCAATGTTGACCGGGCTTTCCCAGTGACTGACCAGACTGTTCATCCCACCCAACTGGCAGGGTTTTTTCAGTCTCTGAGCAGCGCACCTCAGTCCTGTCCATCCCTGAACACCCAACCCCTTCATCCAGGCTTTCTCTGCCATGACTGAAGTCCCCTTCCAAGGCTGTTTATCAACAACCAGCACTTCTACCTCAGCAAGCTTTCCTATAGCTCCCTCAACTCCTATAGCCAGGATTCAAGCCTAGGGATGGCCCCCTCTCACCTTGGCTACATTGTCCAGTGTCCTTTCATAGTCACACATACGCCCAGGTTCTCCACTGTCAATACCTGAACACCGTCCTCCATCCTCACCAGGCACCTCCATTGCTCTTTCCTTCCTCAGGCCAAGCAGGCCACTGCTCTTCTGCTCCCCAACCCTCCCAAGAACCCAACCCTCCATTATGCCTTCCACACCTTGACTGCATCAACTCCAGGCAGGGTGATCCTATCCCAATGGAGGCCCCCTGCCCTGTAACATGCTCAAGCCTCCCAGCCCCTGCCAGGACCTCACTCAACCCCCTTCTCCTGGTCTCCCATAGCCTCCAGCTCCTGAAAGGACACCAGAGAGGGTCTCCCATGGCTGGAGGCCCAAAATTCACGCTGTCCCCAGCCTGAGTGGCATCCATTTGGCTGGGTGCCCCCAACCCCCATAGACCCAGGCCCTCACACCTCACTGGATCACAGAACCACAGGTCAGTTGGAACAGACCTCCACAGATCATCTAGTCCAACTCCCCGGCTAAAGCAGGATCGCCTAGAGCACATTACACAGGGTTGCATCCCGGCAGGTTTTGAATGTCTCCAGGGAAGGAGACTCCACAGCCCCTCTGGGCAGCCTGTCCCAGTGCTCTGTCACTCTCGCAGTGAAGAATGTTTTCTGAATGTTTCGGTGGAACCTCCTGTGCTCCAGCTTGTGCCCGTTGCCTCTTGTCCTGCCGCTGGGCACTGCCGAAAAGAGTGGGGATGGCCCTGCCCTATCACTTCCCTGGTGCCCGCCCCCGCTCCCCCCGGCCGGGCACCCCTGGTGCTGGTGATCCCAGCCCGGCCCGACCCCCGAGCCGGGTGTCGCCCGCCCTCGCGATCCCAGGTCTGACAGAGCGCCTTGCCGTGAACCCCGGCCGGGCGCACCGGCCCCACGGCGCGAGGCCCGACAGACCCCCGGGCGGGTACCTCCGACCCCTCCGCCTCAGGAGTGCCAGGATCCTCCGCTGCCCGCCGGGCCCAGCTCCACCCCCCCCCGCCCCGGGCCCCATGGCCGTTCCGGGGAACTCCCCCGGCCGCGGGCTTGGCCCCCCCCCGCCCCGGCCCCCGCCCCGCTCACCATCCTCGGCGCGGCCCCGGGGTTACCATGGGCAACTGCGTCACACACACACACACGCCGCCGCTACGTACGGCGTCAGAGATTCCCGCCGTACGTACGGAACGTGCCGGCGGGAGGGGCGGAGCCCGGCGCCACATCCCAGGGATGGCCGCGCATGCGCGCAGCCTACCGGGTCTGGGAGGGGGAGGCGGGGGGGAGGTGGGCGCGGCCGCTCGGGCTTGTGTGATTGGCGGAAGGCGGCCACGCGTCGGAGCCAAGGGGGCAGGTGGGGGCCACGTGGGCGGGAGACGGTGCACGTGGGGTCTGGGGGCTGCAGGTAGGGTCACGTGGGGCCGCGCCCGGGCGCGCGGGGCGGGGTCACGGTCACGGTCACGGGGTGCGGTGCGGTGCTGCGGGGGGATTGCAGCGCTGCGGGGGGTGTGCGGTGCTGCGGGGGGTGTGCGGTGACAAAGAGTGTAGTTGCACGGAGAGAGTGCGCGGCAGCGTTGCAGATGTGCGCTATCCGTGTCGTAGAGGATATGCAGTGCAGTGGCAGCACCATGGGAGGGCGCAGTACAGTGCGGTGCCGTGGGAGGGTGCGGCACCACTATGGGTGCAAGTTGTGTGGGGGACTGTGCAGTGCAGTTACGGGAGGGTGCAGCGTGCTGCCACGGAGGCGTGCGGTGCCATCGAGGGGCATAGTGTGAGGGAGATGTGAGCACAGTGTGAGGGATGCAGTGCCATGCACACAAGTGGGGCTGCAGTGTAACACCCTAGTGGGAGCACTCACAGGGCAGTGCTGTGTAGCCCTGTGGAAGGGAGGAGCTGGGCCCTGCACTGCTGTGCAAGCATGACCCTTCCCAAAGGAGGGGGTGCCAGATGCTGGGGGCAGGGCAGTGCAAAGGGGGGGACCCCATGCAGGCAAGATGGCATGTGAAGGAGCAGCCTCACCGTAGCGTTCGGCCAGCAGCAGGGGTGCAGGAGGCTCCCAGGGTCAGGGCTGCTGAAAGTCCAACTTTCCTGTTAAATATAAACCTGCCACAGCACTCGCCCACTTAGCTGCTCCTGTGGCTGTGGCAGGCCGGCACTCGACAGGCAAGTGAGGCAGGATCCTCCAAGCCGCCTTCTCCCCCTGCCCAGACCCACACCACAATGGCCACCATCCCCATTGGCTTCAACATTGACGTCCCACGCTGGGACCAGAGCACCTTTTTGGGGCGCATGAAACATTTCCTCAACATCACCGACCCGCGGACAGTGCTGGTGCCAGAGGAGGAGCTGGACCGAGCCAAGGCCCTGGTGGAAGGCTGCAGGTGAGGGGTAGGGGTGCAGCAGGGGCAGGTGCCGTCCCTGTGCCGGTGTCTGTACCTGACCACCCCGTGGGGCTGTGGTGATTGGAGACAGTCATTCCCAGGTGGGCACGCTGGGACGTGACATCCGTTGGAGGCGGTTTTGGGGGAGTTTCCCAGGCTTCTCCTGGGAGCCTCAAGCTGGAACAAGTTTCCCTTGTGGGAGATGTTTCCTCTGCCTTTCATGTTTGGCGCTTAGGGCTCCATGCCCTGGCAGTGCCAAGTGCCGGCGGGTGTGTGTGGCTCCCCACAACAGGCTCTGGGCTTGCAGGGCTGGGCTGGTGCCGCCGGGAAGCAGCCAGGAGCAGCTGCTCTATGCCAAGAAGCTTTACGACTCAGCTTTCCACCCTGACAGCGGTGAGAAGATGAACCTTATTGGCAGGATGTCCTTCCAGGTGCCAGGGGGCATGGCCCTCACTGGCTGCATGCTCCAGTTCTACCGGTGAGTTCCTGGGAATGCCAGGCTGAGAACAGAGCTCTGACAGCCTCCAGCTCCATGAGGGGTACACGATGGCCAAGACCCATGTCTCTGTGCCCTGTCCCCAGTGCCAAGCCTGTGGTGGGGGCATCACAGATCCTCTTATCCCCTGGCATGGCTGGAGTGGGTCTTGTGTTGCCCTGAGCTCTCAGCTCAGCTCTTTCCACAGCCCCTGTAATGATTAACGTGGCCAGCTCCTGCATAGTTGCTGCTCATGCTTTGTGGACCATAATGTACCCTGAAACCAGTCACCACACATGCCTCCAGGCCAGGCTGCTTTTGCATCCCTACCCCACACTGACAGCCCCCTGCATTTCCATTCTGAAATGGCTACTCTAAGGGTGAGCAATCCTGTTCCCAGCGCAGAGCACATGTGGGACAGACACTGCCTTTCCTAGTGGATCCCCATCCTGTCCCATCCCTGTTTGCTAGACTGGTTTGCTAGTTGCTGGTGAGGTTCAGTCTGGGTGGGGGATCTGCCAGTCACAGATCTGATGGGTCACATTCTTCCCAGCTGTCTCTACCCTCCTGCATCCCAAAACTTGCTGGGACTCACATCTCCCCATGTCCTCTCCTGCCCCACCTCAGTGACCCTGAGACACCAATGGGAGCCCAGGCGTCCTGGTCGCCTCCTAGAGCCACCTCTGTTCGTGTGTGCCTGCTCCTTGCTGTTCCCATTGATAAAGGCTTATCTCAGCCTAGCAGGATTGCTCCCACCCTGCTGAGAGGTGGATCTTCCTCCCCTGGCCAAGCACCCCACCAGACTGGGCCCTCTCCTGTGCTCTCCAAAGCCCTGCAGCAGCCAGGACTTCTGGAGTCATTTCTCAGCTCTGCCACTGGCTTGTGGCTTTGCTGGGATGCCTCTGTTTTCCTTGGGAGACAGCAGGACAAGGGTATCAAGCGTGTCTTGGCTGTCCTCCTGTCAGACCTGACCCCAGACACAGGCTCAGTGTCTCTGATAGTCCTTGGGTGCTCTCCTGGACTCTTGCCTCTGCAGAACAGTGCCTGCCGTGGTTTTCTGGCAATGGGTGAACCAGTCCTTCAACGCCATTGTCAACTACACCAACCGCAACGCTGCCTCCCCCATCTCACTGAGGTGAGCATGTCCCTGCCTGGGATAGGGACCCTTAGTGCTGGGACCTTCCTGGATGCCCTATAAATACCCCTTGTGCCCCGTCTCGTGCGCTGAAGGAACAGGATCATGTAAGAACTGGTGTTTCTGTTCTCTCCCTTCTTTGGAAATCGCTCTCCAGGCAAATCGGGGTGGCTTATGTCACGGCCACCAGTACAGCCCTGGCTACCGCCGTGGGACTCAACCTCTACACCAAGGTACACCGGGATGGGGCCAGTTGGGGCCATTGGCCAAATTCCACCTTCCCGTGCTGACACCAGCCTGTCTCCCACAGCGGGCGCCCCCCTTGCTGGCCCGCTGGGTCCCCTTTGTGGCTGTGGCTGCTGCCAACTGTGTCAATATCCCCATGATGCGGCAACAGTAAGTGCTACATGTGGCCAGGGTGCTTGAGGGACCCAGCTCTCTCTGAAGGTGAGCCAGTGGCAGCTGGGGTCCTGGACTCCCTGGTCACCCTGCTGCAGTTTTCCATCCCAGGGGCTGGAGGGGGTAGGAGGACAGGAAAGAGGTGAGACAAGGTCTGTGCATTTGTGGTGCCAAGTGGGGTGGCTCAGCCTCTGCCCAGAGGGATTTTGGGCTGAGGATGGCAGTTTTGGGGTCTGCGCTGAAGATCCCCGAGACCCAAAGGTCTTCTGCTTGTGGTCATGGTAAGGCTCCAGTTCCAGTGGTGCTGTGACCCGCTGGATGGGACCTTTGCTTCTCGGGAGTGCCTCGCAGGTCGCGGCACGGGTTGCTGAAGTGCTGTCTGGGGAACCGTCCCCTGGCTCAGCTGTGGCACTCGGGCTGGGTCTGTCCCACAGACAGCCGGACCCTGTTCACAGCCATGCCTGAAGATGGCAGCATCGGCCGGGCTGGGGACCGCGACACCCCGGGGCAGTGGCGCCCCAGGGCTGCTGTGCCAGCACAGCACAGGCGACCGCCTTGGCACTCCCTCACCGCACTGCTGTGTCCTCATGCTCCCCTGACCATCCCAGCCCCTACTCATGGCTGCTTGTCCCCTTCAGGGAGATCATCAATGGGGTCACAGTGACAGATGGGGACAACAATGAGCTTGGCCAGTCCAGGGTGAGTCTGGGGGTGGGGGTCCAGGTTGGGGAACGGCACAGCAGGGGCTCACCCGCTGCTTTTGCTTGCAGAGGGCGGCAGTGAAGGGCATCGCACAGGTTGTGGTCTCCAGGATCACCATGGCGGCACCAGGCATGCGTGAGTACAAGGCAGGAGGGTGGAGGGCCACAGCAGGGCTCCCGTGGGACCCACTGCCTTGCCCTCTCCTGCTTCAGTTTCCCCCAGGAAGAAGAGGGAGGGTGGCCCTGCACCCCTGCTGCCATTTGGTCACATCTCACTGATGGAGCTGGTCTCTCCATCCTGCCATTTCCATCAGAGTCCCCTGAGCCCTCAGCCTTCCTCATCCCAACCTACAGCCTGTGAAGGGCGTGAGGTGCTCCCACAGCAGTTGAGCCCCATAAGGATGCCTCTCACGCCTTCTGGCCCTCACCCCTCAGCCTTTCATTGCCTTAGCTCAGCAGGAGACGCATGCTGCCTGGGTGATGGATAGATGGAGGTCCCATGCCAGGGTGGTCCCCAGTGGTCCCCAGCACAACTAGCCACTGCCATGGCCTCCAGGAGGGTGGTCACGCTGGGGCAGCCCTGTGGGCTGGCTTGCAGGGGCGCCCTTGACCTTTTCTCTCTGCATTTAGTTATTTTGCCCATCATCATGGAGCGACTGGAAAAATTCCCTTTCATGCAGGTGAGTCCATACGTTTCCTGCTGTGGTTTTCCAGTGGGCCCTGTTGTGCCCTAGCCCTGCTCCCCAGTTGCTGAGATACTGGGAATGAAATGGGGGGTGCACAGCCCAGCTTGCTTTGCCCTCTATTTAAGTCACTGGAACACCGAAGGTCTCTTGGGTGATGTGCAGAGAATGCAGGGGTCTGTGGCACCCCAGAGGTGTTAGGTATTCAGCCCCACTGAGAGGAGAAGTCTCCCCACCCTGTGAGTGGGGCTTGTAGCATGGCTGAAGACTTAATCCTGGCTCTTCCCTTGCAGCGGATCCGGGTTCTTCATGCACCTCTGCAGGTGCTGCTCTGTGGAGGCTTGTAAGTATCTTGCTGCTCCGACACCTGTGGGTGCCTGGAGCATGACTCCTAGGGATGCTTGGAAGAAGCCCTCTTTCCCAACAGGAAAGCTGCTTGCCTTTCAGCCTGGGCTTTCCCAAGTTATTGAGAGTCATGGAGCATGAGCAGCACCTCTTGGGCCAAGATCCTTGTGGTCAGGGAGGCAAACGGGCTGCAATCTCAAACACTAATGTTTGGTTCTTCTCTATCTTGCAGCCTCTTGTTCATGGTGCCAGCAGCCTGTGCCCTGTTCCCACAGAGATGGTATGTGTCCCACTGCTTCCTCCTCCTGCGTGGAACCGCAGGAGCCTTTCTCCTCCCCTAGCTCTTTTTTGCCTATCCCAGTAGAAGCACAATGGGCACCTACCCTTCAGCTCAAGGTAGTGCCTACTGGTACATGCTGGTGCCCTGGGCAGCAGAACAGCATGTGCCTCCACTGCTCTGCAAGCCCTGTCCCGGGAGGATTAGAACGCACAGCCCCATGGGCAGCTCTCTGCTGCCCAGCACTGGGATCAGTGGATGCCAGAGATGGGTGGTGGGTCTTGATGTGAGCCTGAAAGGTCCCAGGGACTTCAGGGGACTTTGAATGATGGTGGGAAGGAAGTGTGGCCTGATGAGTGGTCACGGAGGAGGATCGCAGGTCTCAGTGTCTAACCCCTGTCCCCACAGCTCCCTTGCACTGGCTGACCTTGAGCTGGAGCTGCGCGACAGCATCGTGGCCAAGCATGGAGACAAAGTGCCATACGTCTATTTTAACAAGGGACTGTGAATGGACACAACGTTGGGAGCCATTGCACCCCTCCAGCCCACTGCCACCACCAGCCTCGTGTCCCCTGAGCAGGGCTTAGAAGCACGGTCCATGCAGCTCTGCCTCCCAGCCCAGCACCACCTCTGCTGCCCGCTTTCCCCGGAGAGGCAGGATGTGCCTCCGTGTGCCCAGCTTGCAGCACTTTGACTTGTCCTGAGCCTCCCTCAATCTGCTGCTGGCCATGTCCCTGCCTCCCTCCCATCACTCTTGCCCTGGGCAATGACTGTGCTTCCCCGCCTTCCTCCTGCCCCTCGGTGGGAGGATCTGCCCGGCCTGTCTCTGAGCCTTGTGTGGTTGCTGAGCTTAGCCCCATGAGGTATCAGGCTCTCTCCCTCGAGGCTCAGAGTACAATCCTACCTCCAAAAGCAGGTGCCCTGCCATTGTACCGGGAACCAAACCATGTTACTGCCTTCAACCACCACAGTGGCCTCTTACCAAGAGCTGGATCATGCCTTGGCAGGCAGTAAGGGACCTGTCGGCTCTGCAGAGAGCACCCCAAAGTCCAGGGACCAGTTCTTGGACCATGCCTTCCTTGCTCTCAGGTTCAAGTTTTATTCACTTTGCGATTGCCACAATCAGGAAAGAAATAGCTAATTGTTTTTAAGCTCTAATTTTTACAATATACCTATTCCTTCAAGCACAAGAGCCAGCTGTCACTCTTGTCCTGCATCTCACTGTCCCCACAGTAGGACCAAGGATTTTCAGCTTTGGGGGACAATCAACTCTGGGCCCCTTTGGACAGGGGGGAGGAGACACAGGAGTCACAAAACTGTCAAGATGTAAACTCAGGCTCTGAATATGCCTGAAACTCAGCACTGCAAATGACAGAGCAGAGGGTTGAAAAATAAAATGCAGTGATTTTTTAAGAAACAGCTGTGAGTTCTGCATTGAGCTGGTCTCTGGGCGTCTGATTCGCTGAGTAGGGCAGGTAGATGGATCTCATTCCTGTCTTGAAAAGGAAAAGTGTGAGCACTGTGTCTGGCGAGGCACCAGAGTGAGGGTCAGCCGAGGGACCAGGAGAAGGAAGAGGAGCCACGAGACTGTGCATGGGCTGGTGTGAGCTCTGAAACCTTGTGCATTCTGTACAGCCTTCCCCGAGAGGTTCTTGGAGCTGGAAACAGTCCTGAGGCAAGTGACAAAGGGAGGTGACAGTGCTGTGCTCATGGTGACTCTTGTCCTGTTGGAGGGACTGGGGGAATGGCTTTGGGTGACCCTTCTTATACCCACGGGTACTGTTCGTGTTCTTGGCCAGGCAGTGTTTGCATGATGCTCACCTGGGTCTGCCATAGGGCCTCTTCCACCCCGAGGAAGAGTGGCTTGAGTTTGCCTCAGCCTGTTTTTGAAGGAGGAAGGAACGCTGGAGCTTAGCCCAAGTCCTGGGCTTAAGTCCCTGTGCAGCTGGGACCAGCAGCGTCCAGGTTCTCTGCTTGCTGATGAACATCCCTCTGTGGGACAAGCATATTCCTAATCAGCCATATGACAAGGCTGTTTGGAGAGCCCCCTGGCCCAGTGGATGCATCCATCCAGCAAGGGATAAATTGATAGATGTCAGATTCCTGAGTGCAGCAGCATCCCTGTGTCAGCTGTGTGTCTGTGTGGAGACAAAGGGTCTGCAGCCAAAGGGTTTTCTGGTATTAACCACCCTGCCGCTACAGAGAGTGCAGCACACAAAACATACTTCTTGAAGGGCCACACTATATCCACAGCAGGTTTGCTTCTGCCCAACCTGCAGCAGGCAGAGAATAATGTCTTCAGTTGTATGTGGCTACAGCCAGAAGGCTGCACAAGAGCTCTGAAATAATTAATAGGTCAGCAGAAAGTAGGAAAACGTGTTCAAACTTGTGTAACTGTTCCCTGGGCATTATTAGATTTCTTGTTAATGCACAATTAAAATAATAGATAAACACATGAAGCGAAACAGATGTCGCTCCTGTTAGGAGTGGGAAGAAGCCACAAGGAGACATCACTAGTCTCTGCTTTTCTGAAGCTCCTTAACTCAAGCTGCTCTTGCACTACACCCAAAACTACTTTGAGCACTTTCAGAAAGGCACCTGTGGCAGCCTGGGCTGTATTTGAGTCCAAGTTGTCTCTGGCATGCTCAGAAACATGGCAGTACTTGTAAAACAATGTGCTGCAGCGCCCTAAAACCGCCCTTCCTTTGCACATCGCAGCCCTGCTCTTGCTGTTGACCCTTCCTGCGTTTGCAGTGTATGGGAGGTCCCCACACATGAGAGGTGATGGAGCAGAGGGACCCTATGAAGAGCTTTTGCCATTCTGCGTCAGCTCTTGCCCTGCCCTGCGGAGCAGGACATGATGCAGTTCATTGCTCTTGGCCAGGGGAGGAGGGTTGCTCTGGGCTTGGAGGATTGACAAGCAGGCCTCCCCCCAAAAACTTATAGCAGTCAGTGGATTCCCTCTTTGGATCAAGGTGGATTTATGCCAGCTGACAGTTTAGCTCAGCACGGGTTCTAGGTTGTAGCTGGGATCTCCCCGGGAGGATTTAAGGCATCTCAACAGCTCACATCTCAGGTGTTGGGAGATGGTCACTGCAGCCATCGCCTGTCTGCACTCCCCAAAACCACAGTAACTCCCCAGCCTGCTTTGGTCTCTCTGGGGAGCAGATCCCCATATTGCCAAGAGTGGCTCTGGCCAGTCCTGCCTCCGTTTCCCATTGCTGCAACAGGAAGAAAACCTCATTGCCAGGAGTCAGAGCTGGATGAATCCCTATTTGGGAAGAGCTGCAAGTGTTAATTGCTCTCCAGTGATGAGTCACATCTGATCTAGGCTTGTCCTATGCTCCTGTGCACTCCCTGCCTTCTCCCTGCTGTGCCTCTAATTTCAGGGCTAGCTGGGAACAGGGATAAAGCTCCTTTAATTACTGTGTGTGGCTGAAATGTCAGTGCTCCAACATGTTTACAACCTCTCTTCAAATGATAATCAGACCAAAGAGGTCATGTTGGGCTGCAGCAGAGCCTGGAGAAGGGCTGGGGAGGTGTGGGAGACATTGGCAGCCCCAGCAGCAAGGCTTGGCTCACTGCTCCTCACCCAAAAGCTGCTGGAGGCTGCTGAACTGGCTGCCGAAGGAGAGAGGAGCAAGCAGGGTGCACGTGCAGTGGGTTAACACCTGCCAGCCCACGCCAGCAGCAGGTGGGCGAGCTGATACTGAGGGGTTAGGTGTGCCCCAAGCACTGCCCTGATTGAAAAAAAACAGGGTAGGAGATAAGCTGCTAAGTTGATTATTTTTTTCTGTCTTTTCTTAATGTGTTATCTGGGTATCTGATAAACCTCGTCATGCCAATCTGGCATGGAGGCTGCTTGCTGGGCAGCGTAGAAAGCCTTTCCCGCTGCCCCAGAAACAGGGGCTCTGTCCCCCCAACCCCTGAATTAACCCCAAGTGCCGATGCCCCGACTTGTCCTGGGGGTGCAAGCCTGGGCGGGGGCCTGCTGTGTGGGGACTCGCTGGGTCTCGGCCGTGGTGGGAGATCCCCTTCTCCCGATGGGGCTGGCACTAACACGCGGCTGCCTGCTGGGCAGCGTAGAAAGCCTTTCCCGCTGCCCCAGAAACAGGGGCTCTGTCCCCCCAACCCCTGAATTAACCCCAAGTGCCGATGCCCCGACTTGTCCTGGGGGTGCAAGCCTGGGCGGGGGCCTGCTGTGTGGGGACTCGCTGGGACTCGGCCGTGGTGGGAGATCCCCTTCTCCCGATGGGGCTGGCACTAACACGCGGCTGCCTGCTGGGCACCTTGAGTCCAGCCCCGTGCCGCTGCCGCCATGTCAGCACCCGCTCCCCGTCAGGCTCCCCGGTGTGTCCCGGGCCCGGGTGTGCTGCTGGGCTTTGGGGCTCCCTGGGTGAGCGGGATGAGCAGGCGAAGGGCATGAGTGCCTGGCTGCCGTTGGGGTGTCAGGGAAGGCTGTAGCAGGCCAGAGGGCGCTTGTGCACCCTCTTTTTGCTGCACCCAGCCCCACCTCCGGGGACGCATTGCTCTGGGGGCGCAGGCCCGAGGGGCCGCCCCCGAGCCCCTGTCCAGCCACTTCCGCCACTCACAACATGGCGGCCCCCGCCCCACTCCGGGCTCCCTCCCCGGGGCGCCACACTCAAGATGGCAGCTCCCAGAGCGCAGGCCCCGCCTCTCCCGGTGCTGCCCTAAGCGACGGCGCTCTGAACCAATGGTAGGCTAAGCCGCGTGCCGCTTGCCCAATAGGCGTCCGCCTGGGGCGTGCCGGGGCGCGGGGTGCCCCCTCGGCTCCCGTCCCGGGCCGCAGTCGGGCTGGGGAGGCGGGGAGTGGGGGGTGGGGGGGATGGCGGGGAGGCTCCGCGCCGCCATGGCCCTGCTGTTGTTTCAGGTCCTGCCCGAGGGGCTGCCCGCCAGCGTGGAGCCTGCCCAGGTAGGGGCTGCCCTGGGAGGGCCGCCTGGCGGGTGGTCCGGGGTCGCGCCTTGCTCCGGGGCTGCGTCCCTGGGGCGGGGGCCGTGCCCTGCGGGGTGAGGGAGGTGGCCTTTGGGGTAGGGGGGTCAGGTCGGGCTGGCAGGGGCTGGCGTGGGGTGCCCGGGCTTCTTGGGGCTGGGGGGAGAGGTTTCGGAGGTCCCGCCTAAGGTGTGGGGACCCCTCTTGGCTTGAGTGAAAGTGGAGAAGGTGCAGGGACCCGAGTGTGGGGGGCGGTTGTGTGTCGCGGGGATGGAGAGGATCCAGGTGCGGGTGGCAGTGCCTGGAGGTGCCTGGGGCAGGATGGGCAAGGAAGGTGCTGGTTGACTGGGAATTGCGGGAGAGGTGGCTACGGTGAGGGCAGGAGGCTGGAGCTGGCAGGTGCCCGGGGCCTGCGGGTGGAGGCGCGGGTGCCTTTCGGGGGGGTGGCAGGCTTGCGAGGGGACAATGCTGGAGAAGGTCTGGGATGAGCCGAAGGGTGGCCGTGGGGCAGCTGCCGGGGGACGTGGGTCAGCAGGTGAATGGGCCTTTCGGGGTGGTCGCAGGGCAGGCGAGCTGGCCCTCCCGGGGCTGGAGCTGTGGCGGGGAGGCTCGGTGCGGTGTTTCGACTGGGATGAGGGGAACTAGGCCTTGTCTTTGTAGGTTCTGACTCCCCCCGTGCTACCTTCTTCGTGCCTGGAAATAGTTTTAATGAAGTTGATTCTTGCTTTTTCATCTCTTTGCTCTGTATCGTGTCTACGCTGCAATGTGCACTCCTCAAGTCTCCAGCGATGTCCTTGGTTCCCCCAGTGGAGACCCTGCCTGTAAAACTCTCCCACCTTGATCTATATGCTCAGTGTCACTCGGAGAGGACTGTACTAGACCAAGCAACCCGTGCATGACCTGAATCTTATTGTTTGTGAAATCAAGCTTTTTCACCATATGTAGAACATATATTGAATATGATGACTTCTGATTTGATGTGTTGTATTACTTACAAAGTGCAAATTGTAGTTTGCATTTTGTTGAAGGTCTGAGCCAGTGATCTGTGTGATCTGTGACTGTAGGTCACACATGCTGTGGGTTGTACGGTGCTTAATGTCACAGGGGTGTAGCTGGGGAGTGTCCCTTTGGAAAGGGGTCCATTGAAATGCTTCCCAGTGCTCCTGCAAGAGGAGGAGGTGGGAAGTTTGTCTTTGACTACAGGTGTTATCCCCCTTTTCTTTCTTCTTTTCAGGGTGCTGAGAGTACCAGACCTACTTCAAAAGCTGTGTAATTCCCTGTTGGTAGTGCCATTCCAAATCTCCTTCAGCCACACTGAGGTTGAGGTTTGGCCATTGTTGCCATAGGGAACCAAGTGCAGGATTGTGTTGAACCGTGTTTTTTTTCACGTTGCCTCAACTCCCTTTAACAGATTGAGTCCTAGTATCCTAGTGCTTGCTCCCTTTCATCTGTGAGCCAAGGTACATAAACTAAGCATATATAAGCACATCTCGTGTCCTTTTTGCTCTCTGGTTGTTGCGGTATTCCAGCTGCGAGCGGTGGCCAGGTGGTAGGATTATCTGTATAGAAGCTTTGAAAGTTTTCAACCCTGTACATGCTAATAAAAATACCATACCTGCTTTGAAGACTGTGAAAGACTCTCCTGCCTTGTACGGCTTATACAGTCAAGGAGCTGGTAGAAGAAAGGAATAGGAAGTAGAAAAGGAAGAAAAGAAAAAAAGGAGGGCGTGGAAGCAATCATACAGCTAGGTTGCTTGTGGAATAGTTGCGTGCATTGACTTGCGGGTACCCTCTTCAGTCAGTGCACCAGAAATAATCCTAAAATAGTAAGTCTTGAGTGGTACAATACATGAGAGTGGGGGGGAAGAGCTTTGTTGGCCTGTGTTTTCTTCAGAGCACTTAGGTACAGATGCATATTTTACTCATTTTCTTTTCATAGTTCATCCATATAAAACTCTGGTGGTTTATTTTAGAACTTAAATGTAGACTCTGTCTGTCAAAAGGCTGGTATTATCTCACTGCATACTAGAGATTGACGGCTACCCACTCAAAAAAGACAGTGGTAATGTAGGATCTCAAAAATGAGCATGTTACAAAACTTTGTCTGCTTTGGTGTTGCCTTAGAGCCTGATTTCCTCAGAGCTGACAGGCTTGTAGAGAAGAACTGCAACGGGGCAATGCTGGACCTGGAAGATCTCTGCACCAAGGGTTCCCGTGTTTCTAGCTGAAACTCTGGTGACATTTGCCTCTTGTCCTCTCCAGATTGCTGCTGCCCTTGCTGCCTCTCGTGACTGCTGCCTACTTCCATCTGCCTCTCAGATGTTTGCCATGCCCAGCTTACTTCTGCTGTCAGGGAGAGCTTGTCATTAGGGTCTGTGCCTCCTCGATGCCTCCTCGATGCCTCCTCGCCTATAAGAACCGTCCTGCAGACCTGGTGGTCTAAGGCTGGGAGGTGCTGCAGGAAACGTGTCCTCTAAATAATTCAGGAGGTGGAGCCGTACTGCCTAGCTGCACTGAACAAACATTCCCGAGGACATGCTGTACTCTGCAGGAGGGTCTGAATTTTCAGGTTAGAATAAGCCCAGGCTGCCTAGGATCTTCAGAGACCTTTGTTTTAACAAAAACTTGTTTGGGGTGGTGGGTGGAGGAGGATGAAGACAATTAGCTCATCACCGTCCTGAACCCGAGTTTAACACTACTCATTGCAGTTTCACTGGTAATCAGAGCACGACCCTGTTAACTGGAGTTGAAGCATTTATCAGTAGATTACAGGCAGAAATATTGCAATTACATAGTAAAATCAGGATAAACATCACAGGAGAAAGAAATCAAGCCATGTTCAATTGCGACTGTAGTTGTATAGCCTTAGCTGCACACCTTAGCTAGAGACTCCCCTCTTGCTTTGAGGGAGAGAAAAGTGAGGAAATAATAAATTAATATATTTTAAAATGAGCTTGATCAAATTTATAATGAAAAACTTCAAATATTAATAATTGTTCTACTGTAGTTTGTCTCTGCAGGGCAGAGTAAAGGTTATTTGATGGCCTTAACTATCTGTCTGCTTCCCACGCCTGGAGCTTAATTATCACATAGTTTTCTCAACTGTTGTTTTCTTTAAAAACAAGCGATTTAAGTGAATGTTAACTATGTGACAAGTCTGTGGAATCTGCCTTTCTCTAATAAGGTGGTTTTGAGCCAAAATTCTTGTCTTAAAGGCTGATTTCATCCCAAATTAAAGAGTTTGCTTGAAGTGCTGTGACTTGAGGGATGATTCATCAGATGTGACAAAGAGGAGGGATCCTTGCTTTAAGGAAGAACTCAGCATGACTGTCGCTGTGGCTAACACCCCTGTAACACAGAGTTTCTGTCCAAGGCTGTGCTCTGGCTGTGACCACAGCTCTGATTGCCCCAGTACGGAGTTACTGCACTTCATCTAAGAGTTTGGCTGCATTTCGGCCATTCCAGAGCATCGCTTTGGGGGGTTTGTGAAATGAACAGCCAAGTTTCAATTATCCTTGTGTAAGGGAGGCTCACCTCATCTATACGTTTAAGGCAGCTTTTTTGATTAAGGGTATTAGTTGCAACTGCACTTCTGTGTGTCCTGAAATACATCCGTTCATTCAGGAGAGCTGCTTGTGTGACCATAGGATGTATTTTGTCTGCCGTGGTATCTTTCTGTGACTCTTGATTTTTGGCTTGCTAATTTCCACAGTTTTGGCAGGAGGCAGCAGAGATCAAAGTACGTCCTGTACTTGCTCAGAACAGGAACCTCTAAATAACTGTGCAGATTGGATTAAGGACTGCTCGTACCGTGATGATTATAACACCGTGAACTCCGGTGTCTCATCTGTATAGCACGCCTTCCCACTGATTAAAGTTCTTCTGTTTGTGAGTTGCCCTGACAGTTACACCCAAGGCTGTAAGAGTTTCTCCTTGTGTCTCTGCAGCTGTGCAGCAGATGGAAAGCCTGGTCTGGAAGTGTCTGGGTGCATCTCGGGAAGGAGTGTGGCAGTTTTCTTCATGTTAGTCAAAGCAACTCTGTGACTGGGACCTGTCGCTTCTGCGGATTTCCCTGCCACCCTCCAAATATTAGAGAACGAAAATATAATGCTATTTTAAGAATAAACAAGGCAGCTTTTGTGGAGTTGTGCTGTGCGCTGGGGAATATTGGGAAATTTCATCTAACATCATGATATGGTTGGGGGCTTTTTCCATCCTTCCAGCAGGGTCGGGCCAGGTCGGCCTCGCCTTGCCTGACGGCACCAGTACCACCAGTCCCTGAGCCCTGGCTCTGTTGGTGCCACCTCAGGTGAGACAGAGGGGTGGGTACAGTCAGTGTTTCAATGGCAGATACTCAGCCCTGGCTGAAACACCCACCGATCCCTCACTTTGATTCCTGTAAGTGCTGCTCCCTTAAGCAGCTTCAGCAGTTGCTTTTTGGCTGGTGAAAGGGGACTGTGCTCTTTTATATAGGTCTGGCAGCCTGTGTGAACCCAGTGACATGTTGAAGTTCACCTCTGTGAACTTTCTGTGTTATATGAAAGGTATTAATGTAGGTAACAATTTGCGTTTCTTTGTAATCTGAAAATACACGGACATCCTCCCAGGTAATGGGCAACATATACAGTGAACGCAAACCGCCCACCTTTTTATTTTGCCTTTTTTTTCCTCTAAGTTGCATGGGGAGGACTGATGGGTTTGAACAGACGTTAGCCTGTGGCAAAAAGCTAGCGATGGCCTGGCAGTCTTCTAGAAGGCCTACTTCTAAGTGTGCTGTGCCCTTTGGTTGTGGCTGTGCCTATGCAAACATCCCCTTGTCAGGCATGGCCTGCAATTTTACTAGTGCCAGGCTACACATGGCCTTTTGTTCTGTCTCCTGACAGCTTGTTTGGGGATGTTCCTCTAATCTGACCTGCCCCGTTTTACAGGGTACAGGGTAAGAATTTGACCTTTCCAGTTAGCTGCATAGGAATCTTCTCAGCTTATTAATGCATTTAACTGGTCAGTTTATGGCTGTACATGCTCTTGTCTTGTGTTTGTTTTGGGGTTTCATGAATCCAAGATGACTGGGCAAATTGCTCCTGCCAGAGTTGCTGTTTTGCAACATGGGGGAAAGGACTCGACATGTCAGAGATGTCTCGAGCGCAGTCTCTGAGACAGGGCTGGAGACAGTCTTGGAAGGGCCCATAGCCATGGCAGGGCAGAGATACTCGTTGCAGGACAACGTGTGTGGCAGGTTTTGGTCTGTGCTTCGAAGTGGGAAGAAAGCGAGCGCAGAGTATGGGACAGTACTCCTGGATGGCTTCGTAGGATGGTGCTCCTGGATGACTTCATGGAGAGATGCTGATGGGCAAGTCAGGTCCCTCCTTCCCCCTGCTGTCCTGTGTGAATAGAAAACCCGCAACCAAGAAGATGGGTTTTGAGGCGCCAGCATCTGGGTGCTGTGGCAGCAGAGCTCTGACGGTAGGTTGCCTGCCTGGCTGGGCCTGTGAGCAGTGCACATAACAAACATGCCTGGAGTAACAGCTGGCTGGAGAAAACAGGCTTGCCAAGCAGGAATTGCATGCCCAGATCCTGCCTGTGACAAGAAGCATATTGGTGTGGCAATCACAAATGATGCTTTTCTGCGATTTCACAGATACTGTTTCGCTCTGCAAAAGAAGGCTCAAGGTGCTGCAGAGACCTGCTCTTTATCTGCTTGGACAAGGAGGAGCTTGATTCTCCTCTGACAATGTGTTTTTCAGTGGGATCACTGACCCCACTATTACTTTTTGGTGTCTGCCATAGTCTCTGTGACATGTGAAGCTGTAACGTAGCGCTTTGCATGTGGGAGCTCGCTGGGTGCAAGTGAGGTGATGCATCAGACTGAAGCTTTTAATGCCAGCGTGGCCAGTGTTCCCTGGCATGCTGTGCCCTCGACGACACCTGCAAATAGAGAGGCTTTATCTTGTGTGGAGGCGGCTTGTGGTGCTGCTGGTTTGCAGGACTCCATCCTGCGGCATTGCCCGAGGTCGGTCCAAACCAGGAAGAGAAAAAAAGGGTGCAAGAGCTGGGTGGCGTAGGAGGTTTAGATGCACTTTCCTGACTCTTCCTTCTTCCCAAGCACTTTTACGTCAGCACGTTTTAAGACAAATGCAACCACTGACAGTTCACTGGCAGCTTGCTAACAAGTGACCGCTTGAGGATGGAAGAAATCCTCAGTACATCACATGACAGAGCTTTTGCCATTTCACTTGGTGCTGGCCTCTTGCTGATAATGGGTTGCAGAGGTGTAGGTGCCTATGGCAAGCAGTTGCCAGTACTGACAAGCTGTAGGATGCTGGTTTTAGGGAAAAAGGGAGAAGAGGGACCTTTCCTTTTTTAATTTTGATTCAAGATTTTGGGATCCTGAGTGTGGTCCTTAGGACTAGCAGAGGAAGGAGTTTGCCTCAAGAAAGGAAAGATCTGCTAGTAATAAAGAAAAGGATTCTTCCTCCTTATTTCCTCTGTAATCTTCTGCATTACTGTGAGGTGGAAGTTTGTTATTTCTAGCGGTGATGCATTTTTATTTCATCTCTGTTTTGGTGTGCACAAGGCAGTTGCAGAAATTTCAGAGGCAACTCAAGAGCAGGGGTCTACAGAGTTTAGTGTGTTGGGTTTTTTTAAATTTTAATTTGAAATCTGTGAAGTATCACCATAAAAGCAAAAAGTAACGGTATCTTGACTCTACTTGAGGCTGAGGGAGCTTGTCAGGATACTGATTTCCCGAAAGTCCTGGAGTGGAACAGGAGTGACTTTAGCAGGAAAAGGTATTTTGTTAATGCAGAGAAGACAGTTAACAGAATGAGGTAGCTTTATGCAGTTGTCAATGTCTGTCTCCCCATTAATTAATTTTGAAGCCACCAGCCAACTTGAAACAAATTTGATAGGAAGGGACCTCAAAGATGCATAAGATTTCAACAGAATTCCTGAAAACAAGTAGGCACAGAGAGACCTTAAAACAAAAAAGACATAACAGGGAAGCCTTGCTGAATGAGAAGCTACAGTTGGAAGCTTATTAAGCACTGGGAGGCTTGTGAGTCTGTGACTGACTGACTCGATATATGCCCAAGCATCTGGTAAAGCCTCAGCTGGAGCTCACAGTTTGCTTCCCTGCAAAGTCAACCAGCCTTGTGGAACGAATTGATGGGAGGTCAGCTTTATGGAGCTCCAGTGGTAACACAGCTCTTTGCATTTTTCTTTTTTGGATCTTGCTGGCTGAACAGCAAATCGAAGGGGAAAAGGCTGATAAACTGTAGAAACAGGTTTTGAAGAGAGTGTTTTGCCAGGAATCTCACCAGCCATCTTGAGCTTTCCCTGTATAAAAGGTGTCAGGAGTTGCCTGTTGGAAGTGGGGAGGAAACAGGAACATTACTGGCATGCCAGGAGGCAGTGCAAAGCCTTTGTAGTGAGCAGAACTGATATAAAAGGTGTCGGTCTGAGCCAGGAGGTAGGAGAAGGACTACAGGAGGTGGCCATGGTCATTGCACAAGGGTGTTGTAAAGACTGGACAAACCTTTTTAAAAGGCAGAGTATCGTCAAGGCCATGATGCTGGGCTGACTTCATCTCATCCTGTGTATCAATCGGACTTGTACTGGGAAAATTACCAAAAGTGCTCCCTGCTTTTTGGGCGAGGAAAGACTTTTCGTCAAGTGTGGATCTGAAAAACCTTTCCTCTGTGCTCAGAAAGCATTTAATGCAGCTCCCTGAATGCATGTGAAGGTCATGGCTCAGTGTCTGGGTCTCTTGTGTGATGAATTCCTCCTTTCCTTGCTGGTTGTCTCATGTGTGTATTTGCAGACCACTTTTCAAGCAGTGAGTGTTGAAGAGGAGGAGGATTGTGTGTGTATTGTGTTGCCTTCAGATTACCTTGTCATTCTGACTTCTGTCTTTTTAGGAGAAGCAAACTTCACAAACAGCTTGCATTTGAGTCTCCAGTTTCCTGTGATCTGAGGCTTAGATAAAACAGGCTTGCAGACATCTGTCATTGCCGATTGTCTCCATTTACTGTCACTTAGCACTTGGACTCTGACAAAGCCTGTCTTAAATTGCTCTGTCAAAAATAAGAGCTCTTAATTTATTTTCCTCTCCTTTTCCTAGCTGTATTGTTTTCACTTTGTCTCGTTGTTGTGCTGCTTTTTCCTGCCCATCTGATGAGGAAATTTCTTCATCTTACAAACTTGATTATTAAATATCACACTCATGTTTGTGGCTCATTGCTTTGCAAAGTTTCTTGCTTTTCTACTCTATTCTTGTATCTCTGTACTTCCCAGAGTATGTGATCCTACTCAACTACCAGAGAGCAGTTAGGCTGCGGAAACAAGAGTCAGGAGTTTGGGGTTTTTTTTCCCTTGGACCCATTTGTGCTTTTAGGCCCATCCCTTGACTGCGCAGTCTGAAGATCATCCTGACATTAAAAGATGAATTCAGGAATTCTGCAGTGATTTTGCTCTTCACAGAAGAAAATTTCCTTTGTAAAGCTTGTACTCTGCTTTCTCTGAGGCCTGAAGAAGCAGGCCCCCTTTGTTTTCAGCATGCTATGTATTTATTGAGAAATACTGTGTCAGGAAAACTTTACATTAAGGGACCAGACAAATCTGTTGTTTCCTTGTTTCACCTTTGCTGGCATGTAACCTGAGGCAGATTACCAAGTGTGAGGAGGCCTTGCTGAATTCTTTGCGGGGACAAAGCCCAGGCAAATCTTTTTTTCACGCCCTTGACAGGGCAGGTAAACTTTGGGGAAGAAAAAGTGTAGCACTGACTGTTTCTTGTCTGTGTCGTGTTATCTACCAGTGTGTAACCAAAACTCTCCTTGCAATGATCCTGTTAGAAAAGATTTTAGAAGTGAGTCCAAGGGATTAAATATATTCAGCATGTCCTGATAAAACAGGACTAAATTTGTAAGCAGTGAACATTTTGGCTTTGGCTTGAGAATGTAGAGATCTGCACAGGAGGAAAATGGCGCTAGACAAGGTGTTCCCAGTGGCCTGAGGGGTGCTGTGCCACTTGTGTCTTCTTCTGGAACCAAACAAATGGAGGGCGTGTTTGAGTCCCTGAAACCAAGTACCTTGCGCGTGTGTCGTGTGAAGTCTGGGGGAGCTGCTGCTGTCGATGTAGCCATGACCGTGGTGTTAAAACAGAAAAGTTAATTTTACAAATCTGGAAACCTTAAGTTCTAGTGGTTTTTTACAAGTTGGGACAAACTCTTTAACTGTGAGCCTAGGTTTTGTTTATTTGTGTCCTTACTGTGAGAGCTCTTTTTATCACTAGCTCTTCTCTGGCACGGGCAGTGCCTGCCAACAGTTCTTCTGAAGACACTTTCCTTTCCTTCAGGACAGGGTGCAAGGTAAAACTTGTTTATGTTTTTAACTTATGTCTTTAATTAAAGAAATAAAAGCAGTACTTATAAAGCTTATCTGGTTCAGCCCATTAGCTTGTTCATTTACAGGTCTTGGACTCCTCCTATGTTTGTTGACTTTTTCCCCATCCTGACAGCAGGCATCTTGCATGTTCTACAGTGGTGAGGGCTCTTGAGGGTGAAGTGTCTTGATAGTTTGCAGTAATCCTTTGGGTTAAGTAAAAGTAAATGATGGAAAATAACAGTTTTCAGAGGAAAATTCTTGGGTTTAGTTGTTGGTGGAGTGGCTTACTACGTGACATTATCAAAGTAACTTCACGGTTCTCATCTAAAATGGAGACATTAAAATGGTGAATATACTACGAAGTGTGGGGGTTTGTATCAAGATACCAGGAAATTATGTGGTACCAGGTGTATAAATGCTATGTAATTTCCCTGTTCAGCTGGAGGTCTGGATGAGAGTTTTCATGTCTAAATTATTAATTGTTAACCAAGAAATACCTGGGTTTCTTCTGCAAGGTTTCAGTCCAAAGGTTTTCAATGCCCTCAAGTACTGTGGTCAAACTTTACCTAGTTATTGAGATACAGTTTTATTGTTCTTGGCTTCTTCTGTACTTGAGTGAGGACTGTTCTTCAATTTGTCTGGAAAGCATTATTGTAAATAATCAACATGTGAAGACACGCAAGGATCAAGCTTTTGTGCGCCTCACGAACTGCATGTACTGTTTAATGCACAGAAGACAGAAGTCCAAGTGAAAGTTCTTCCTTCTTCACAACTCTCAGTTAATTAGTTCTGTAGTGAAGTCGAGAAGTTGAATTTCTTGTGTTGTATTTCCCCCTTGGAGGCACTGGCATGCAGAGATGCAGACTTGGGAGTGAACCAGCAGGTTCAGTGAGCAGAGCTGTGAGGTGAGAGCGAGCTCGCTAAAACGCAAACACAGAATCTGAAAAAGGGAGGACAGAACCCAGACTGGCAGCGCAGACTTGTTTTGATAGCTGCGTTTTGGCTTGAAAAATCCTCAGATGCTTAGAACAGGGTTGTCTCTGTTTTAGACCTTAGAACCGCATACCAAAACCTTTGGATGGCCGCGAACCACGAGAGCCTGCCCTGCACACTTGGGGAGTGAAGGGAAGCGGGAGCCCGGAGCGGGTTGCCGGCGGGTCCTGTCCATCATGGGACGGTGTCGGGCTGGGCGGGCAGAGCAGGTGCCTTCCAAGTGCTCCCGAGAGGTGGACGTCAGCAGGCAAGCTTGCCTTGCTTTCTTTGGCAGCAGGGAATTCAACTATTCAGCAACCCAGCTGCTGGGAAGGCTCACACCTCTGTTTCAACTTCTTTACAGGATGGGATACTTTTTATAATATCCAACCTTTCTGCCAAGAGTGAGACGATCTGATGTGTCTGAGGAGGATGTTTTATGTTTGCACACTAAAAAGACGTGATCCGTTTCTGAAAAAAGTTGCTCCTCTTGCTATTTTACATCGCACCTTTCGTTTAGGTGATGAAACGAACCCCCTAGTTTGACTTCTTCGTTCTTTAGTACTAACCTGCCTCTGACCCCAGGTGCGTGGGGGCTTTCCACACAGCAGAAGCCTTTCACACACACAGTTCTCGTGTCTTTCTGCAAAGTGGGAACAGGGTACTTCTGCATGGGTGGTACGTGTTCATCCTTGCAGTTGTTGCCCTTGCTAAAGTGAGAGCTTATTCAGTTTGTGTCGATAACACCTTTGATCCTCTATTTAAATGAGATGGTGGGTGTCCTGCAGAAAAGGCCTCTTCAAAGTGCCTCGCAAGGTTCTGCTGCTGCATGATGGTTAAAACAAATTCGTAAAACCATATTGGACTGGAGACCGTGAATAGTTTCCCGAGTACAGTTCTCCATATTGTAGACTGCAGCAAAAGTGTTTTATTCTCAGCTGATTGACCTCATGTGGACTTGTGCCTGTGTAAGTAGCAGCTGAAATCAGTGGTCTGAGCACTAATCTGCAAGTCGCAGACAGTAGGTTATTATTTAGTGAGAATGCTCCGCAAGTCTCTTGCTGCAGCATTTTCATTCAAAAGGTCACTTCCATGAGTTCGTGCGCAGCTGAATTTAATGTTCTTTCTCAGCAAGGCAGGCCACACTGGAGAGTACATAATTATAATAAATACAACTTTGTTCTCGGCTGAAAAATCCATCTGAAATAAATTTTCCCAGCCCTTCCAAGAAATGCTTTTAGTAAGATAAATAAAAGCAATTCTTGCAGATTTCACATTCATTCAGCAGGAATGTTGGTGGGTGTAGGGTGCCTCCACTTAAGTCACTCATCACAGTGCCTTCTGGGCTCTATCAGCTTGTATATTCAATAGCTGGCTAGGGATAGCATTTGCAAATTGGGTTTCTTGCAAACCAGTTAAACCCAAGTTCATTATTTCTTACTTGGTTTGAATCCTGGTTATTGGTTTGAGCAAAATTGTTCTTAACAGCAAGTACAGAGAGTTCAGTTAGACTCTCGTCTTGGGCAAACTTTAAACAATGCTTTGGTAGGTGCATCTGTTTTTAGGGATGTGCGTGCATTTATACAAGCTTTTGTGGCTTTTTTTTTTCTGGTTGGCACTTCTGTGTAGTTAAAGTAAATTTGTTTTCTTCTGTCTTCTGTTTCACAACACTGGAAATACTGAAAATGTTTCTGCCTAAATACAGAAGGAAGGCTAAGAGTTGTGGATTTTGTTTCCCCTCCCTCCCCCCCGCCTCTCTGAACTTCTGAGCAAGTACTTAAGTAAAAATATCGCTTTTGTTTTCATCTTTCAAGAGACTGAGCAGAGTATGAAATGTCCTAACTTCCTTTTCGTTTATTGTTTTGGTTTTTTTTTCTTTCCAAGAGGCTCTGCTAGTTGATGTTGATCAGGATACTGCTGCTGGTGGAAGCTGAATCTCTGTGTCCATGAGCAGGTCTGGTTACCTCTGAGGTTTCAGAGGGGCTCTGCAGGGTGATCCTGAAGGCTCTTTGTGCTTTCCCTGCAGGGACTCTAGATAAGCAGTTTCCAGTCTTCTCCACTCAAAACTGCTCCAGCCTTTGGTTTGGAAGCTACCTGGTAATGTTGTACATTAGTTGTTGCTGCAAGGCTGCTCTTCTGCAGGGCTCTGCTGGAGTCTGAGGCTGTAAGGGAGAAAAACCTCCTGTGACAGTGTCAATGTTAAATGAAAGATAATGCAGCCACTCTGCTCTTGCCATGACTTTGGACAGCCTTGGCATGAAGAACTTGTACGGCTTGGCATGAAGAACTTGTATGGCCTGGCATGAAGAACGGTGTGTAAGCTGTGGCTCCGAGGATCTAGCTTGTCCTGTTTCCTTTTCATTTTGGTGAGAGGGAGCCTTTCTAAAGGAAAGAACGGTCTGAGTCTGGGCAGAGAGCAAGGAGTGGGAAGGCACTGAAAGCTGACCACTCAGGCTCCATTAAATGGAAGTGATAGTCCTGGGCCTGGGGAGGAGGCGTGGAAACTCTTTCTACTTCCATTCATGGTGTGTGTGCTAGGTTAGATATTCATCTCTCAAAGACTTGATATCTGTCCAAGCCCCAGTGGGTTTTCATTGACACTGGAGAGTGATCAAAGGGAGAAAATGCTCTCTGTTGGACTGTGGGCTTGTACCTTATGGTCATGTTCCATGGACTGGGAGCAGATTTCATCAGCATGTAGATCATGACAGCCTGCCTTTTTTTCTCAAGGTTCTCTTTTCTTGCATGTCTCCTTTGTTCTTGCCACTGCCTGCCTTCTCCAGATGCAAGTCTCTCTGTCTCTCTTTATTTTATCTGTTGAAGTGATCAGAAGTTGAATACTTGGTACTTGCTAATGAAGCTTCTTTGGCAGTGAGAAGACCAGGGAAGCTCACTTAAGCTAATTGTTGGTTTAGGATCTCTCTAGGCATCCTGACCCTATGTGCAGACACAGTTTATTTTTCAAAGATGATTTTGGGTTAGAAAATCAGCTCTTGTCCTGAAATGAAAACACACATTCATCGAAACCTGAATTTCACGTGGGTTGTGTAAACATGTAATTTGGGTTAGGTCTGGTCATTGGAAAATATGTGAAGCTGTTGTCCAGGAAGTTGCAGTGCAAGAAACGTGGGGAACTTCAGAAAGTCACATTAACTGTGTCTCCCTGGAGAATTGCCTCAAAAATCCTGACCTCTGCATTTCTGCTGTGCTTTATGTGACGCTGGTGAAGACGGTCACTTGAGCAGTTGCAACATTCTTGTGTCTGTGTTTGTGTGACATTATGAACTGTGCTTCCCAAACCGCTTCCCAGGGACCCTCCCTCTGCCCCTGCATGTGGCACATGAGCCATTACTCTCATCTGCTTCAATCCGTGCCGTATTGCCTGTGGTCAGATTACGGAAACGTTTTGCTAGGAGTCCGACCACTTGAATTTTTATGGTGACGGCTGGGGTGTTCTCTGGGACCTTCAGTCTTTGCCAGGTGACCATTCAGGGTCAGGGAGTAAGATTTAAACTAACCCAAATACCCTGTTCCTATCCCCATCTGCTAAAGGTTTCCTGTGCAAGATGTTAGTTTTATTCTCCTCTTTATCAGCACTGACAGCAGTTGCTCAGTATTTTCAACATGATCTCAGGATGACTGCTAATTCCTTCAGCCCCTTGTTTTGTTTTACAAGTTCCAATCCCATTTTCTATGACTAAGTTCAGCTGTGTGTTTTCCACAGCGAGGATTAGGGTTTACTGCTATAGGTACGTCATTCTGCCTTTGAAGCTGCTTGCTCATGCTTTCCTTGGCAGGCTCTGACAGACATGCTCAGCAACACCAGAGATCGTATCTTTTTTGAAACTGCAAAAGAGTTAATCAGAAGCATGTTTGTGAAACTGGGTTGCTTACCCTTTCAAGCATATACTGTTCATTTATTTTTTTTTAATGATTTTGGAGGATTTATCACCCGCCTTGGTAATTTATATTACATTTTTTCTTTCCTCTCTTGAAACTGTTTTGAAGTGATGTATGATATTGTTAAAATTAACTACAAGGAGCGACTTTTCTTGGCAAGCCCTAAATTGCACACCTCTCGGATGCAGACCGGAAAACATGACTATTTTCATGTGGATGGTTTAAGGTTTGGGGCTGGTATGTTTGGGGTAGTTGAATGAGCACAGGGCATCTGAAGTACATCTGCAGCTTCAAAACAAATCTGACAAAAGGGCTCACATTCCCCAGGCAGGCAGATAGCTGTTTGTACAGATGCTTTTTCTTTAAAGTCTTTTTGTGAGGATGGTCACAGTTGTGGTGGAGTTTACTTATGAGTGCAGGGAGAGGGGGCTGATGGCTATTCAAGGGAGTGTTATTTTTCATCAGGGAGATTAAAGGTATCGCTGTTGATGAAGAGATTTCTTTGTGTGGAGACTCTCCAATGAAATGGAGCACCTGCGCATATGCGGTACTTCTTTGAAAATGTTAAACAGGATCTACCCTCTGAATTGTTAATTGTGCTTTTGGCTCTATCTCTGCCTCACGGGCAGATGTACCATTGTGAAATTTTTACAACCTAATCAAATATTAGAGGATGCTTCACTTCAAGAGGAGACTTGATGGCTGCTTTCAGATGGTGGCCCTTTGAAACCAGGTGAGGAACATGTGCTTGCTTCATCAGAAGCGCCAGGGTAGTGATGCAAGGTTCATGGATTGCAGAGAGCCTGAGTAGTTCTAGTAGGGCAGGTGTTACGATGCCAGGCTCTGCGTGTTTGGGATGATGCAGTTGAACAGATTGTGCAAATTTTAGTTTTTAATACAGTGACTCAAAGTGGAATTATTTGTGCATTTCGATACACGTGTCTTGATTTTTAATGTGTTTCTAAAGCCATGAAGGAGGCTCTTTAAACTTGCTGTGTTTTACGCCAGTCTAGTAGTGAATGCTGAGCTTTGTTTTGGTATGAACTTGTGTGTTGTGTACTTGTGATATAAGGATCTTCCAGAAATTTACAGGAGCGTAATGATTGTTCTTCGTATTTTCTTGCTTGTTAAAATTGCATGTCTAGAAATCTAGAATCTTTTATTTCTTGAGATCCCTGATGTCTAACTTTTTTTTTCTTGCTGGGAAGTATTGTCTCCTGGGATTTAAGTATTTGCTGATGCAAATCTCTGTGATCATGGATAGTTAAAGAGCTATTGAACATCACCAGTTCAAACCTAGTCTAAAGTGGCAATCGGCATTTTTTATACTCCTAATGCCTTTCATCAGGATTCATGTTTAGTTGCTTAAACTAAGAATAGAGGATTTGTTATTTAGAATTGCATATTCAAGTGGAGAATAAGGACTGAAAGCAGACTTTTCTGTAGAAGAAAATCCTGTTTGACTTGTATTAGTATCTGTATATGCTTGTCAGCATACGTGGTGCTTTAGAAAGAGGAAAGGTAGCATCTTCCCCGAGGAGCGTGTGGTTTGCTGCCTAAGATGTAATACAGAATAGTGACCTCACTTAGTAGGGAAGTGTATGTGTTAGTTAAGTCTGGGGTTTTGGTGTGCTTTCCCACGAATTTTAACTTGCAAGAGCCTTTTAAGAAAGTATGTAGGAGGACACAGACTCTGAAGGGAAAGAGACTTTGAAACTGGAAATGCAATGTGAGACTGCTTTGAATGGTAGCTGGAACACTTCTGGATTAAATACTTCTCAAAGTCTTCTAGGCAGCTGCTCTTCTAAAGAATGGTGTTTAGTTGGCTGGTTGGTTGGGTTTTTTTTTTCTTGTAGCGTTCACGTCAGGATCTCTGTATAAAGCTTCACCTCGAAATCAGACCTCCAATCTCAGATTTCTGGTCCAGAAGGTGTGCACTTCAGTTTAGAGTAAAATTTAGTACTTAGGACAACTCATTGGACTGCACATTCCCCAGTCTGTAGAGACCTGGAAATGGTTCGGTTCAGCTGCACGGGCTTTGGCAGCTTCACTGTTCCTCCTTGTTGATTAATTATCCCAAAGTTGGAAAATCTTTGCAACCTCTTTGAGATGTGTTGGGAAATGGAAAGCCTTGTGAATCCCTGCAGTCAGGGGCTGACCTCTTGTGTGCTGGGATCTGCCCGCAACTGCCTCTACCTTCCAACCTTTTCCTGTTTCCTGAGCGCTCTCTGGCTTGTTTCAGGGACCAGCTTGGCAGCATATCAGGAATCAATAGCTGGAGTCCTTCAGGAAAGAAGTTGAAGATGCTGACGTATGAATTCTGGCATCCTGGTTGTTAGAATCTGTTAGCAGAGACGTCAAGATGTGAAGAAGAGAGATATGAAAGCCGGTACAAGCGTTCTCTTTCTTTGTGCTCCTGAGTTGGGAAGTTAGGATGTGAGCTGGCTTCCCCACCCCAAAGGCTGTTTGTTGCAGAGCTTCCCATGCATCTTGTCCTGTGGGAGGTCACTGCTGACTTTTGTCAGTATTTGGAGATACAAAAATGGGTTGTGAGGTATGGAAACAGAAAAACCCCTCAGTGTTTAATGACATGAGGGGGAAAAAAAATACTGCCTGTAAAACTTGAGTTATCACTGTGGCACTTTGACAGACCTTTGGATCTTAAAAGTATGTTTTCATAGACTCTTAACAGAGTCTTCAGTCACGTGGAGATCTGAGTTCTTGGCAGTTAGGCAGAAATTGTGAAATAATTGTCATTCCTGATGCCACTTATTGCTGCCATTTTGCTGGGTATCTTGAAGACCGTTGGCAATAAATGTGTGACTTCCTACTTAGTCTGTTACAACCAAGTGTGTCAGGAGCATTGAGACTGTATTTCTGCTGCTCTTGATGCTGATACGCTGTATTGGAGTTCTGGCTTAGCAAAGGAATACCAGCCACTAAACAATTTCTGCCTGTGTTTTATATCTCTGATTGCTTTTTGGTTTGTAAGTGTGCCTTCAGCCAGAAACAGTACATGGTTAGGAGTCTTTCTGAATTACCATCCGCCTTTTTGCTGGAGACTAAAAGAGGAAAGTTACTGAAGTTTTAAAGGAAACAACTTCTTGTTTTTTGTTTCTTTTTTTTTTTTTTTTAAAGCTCAGTCATGACACTATTGGCAAGTTGCAAAGGAAAATATAAATCTGGTGTTTACTTACTATAGTTAACAATTAAATCAATTAAGTCCTTTACAGAAAATGTTTAGAGTGTGTTATGCTTTCAGTGTCCTTGTTCTTGCTGAAGAGTAAAAAGAAATATATATAGTTATCTTGATTTTTATTTTTTTAAATATATATTTGGGCTAGAACAGGGGTAGATAAAGGGCAAGTGCCACATTTTTACTAGTAATTCTCTGAGGGTCGGCTCTAAAAACGCGGTCATCATCAACAGTTGCTAGTTTTCACAAATGCAATGGCTTTGTATTGGTTTTGCCTTATTACAAGCAAATAACTAGATCGTGGGATGTCTATTTCTGAATGACGTGATCTTTTCCTTAGGTGTGAATTCTGATTGTTTTCAATACATGTACAAACATTTATACACTGAACTACCATGAAAAAAACCCCTGTCAAATATTTTGCTTAGTGTAAAGTAATATAGGTGTTATCTGTAAATATCAACGACTCCACTTCTGATATGGTAAATCCTATTCTTATCCTGCTGACGGAAAAAAAAATAGAAAACGGTGACTGCGCCAGCGAAGTCCAGTGCAGTTTGAGAATGTACTACAAGTTACCTGGAGTCTCAATTTTATGTTACATAAAGGCCATAATTAGCCAAAAAAATGGCTGCTGTTAAAAAAGGTGTTATCTGTCCTTTGGAAAATAGACAAAACAGATTGCGGAAGAACATATTTGTCAACAGGAAGTAACCATCAACTTAGGAGGCCTGCAGGCATCGAGCACGGGCTGAACAAGACCACAAAGAATAAAGACAGAACCTCTTTCCTCTCTCTTTTCAGGCTGTAAGTAGGACCAGAGAACACCTTTCACAAGGGTTGAGCAGACTTTTCAAAGCCCTGTGGTATGTGCGCAGTGTTTTAGTGTAAATCTCAGTGCTTGGCTCTCTTGGCACAGTGAGCGGTGTGAAATGGAGCTCCAGGTTGTCACCATCCCAGAGCCATGGCTTCTCCTCTCCTGGTGCCAAAGGAGGATTTAGCTATTAGTAGGATTTGATGTAGTCAAATCAAACATGAGAATTTCAAGGTGTCCCTGTGTGGGTTTTTGTCACGCTCCCAGGTGTGCTTTACTGAACTGTTGCCTGCAACAAACGACCTTTTGTGATTGCATTGATCGAGAGAGTACTGTGGGCGTGTCCTTCGTCCAAGGGGAAAAGTGAGGTTGGTAAGAACGGATGTTGTGCTGCAGCTCAGACTGGAAAAGAGATACTTTGGTGTCCTGGGAAGAGTACTTCTCTGACTTCTGCTCTGGGGCAATCAGTCTGACATGGTGCTCTTAATGTTACGTGGCAGGTGACTTTCTCGTCTTCCTTGCCTGGCTGTTCTGCTTGCTCGGGTGAAGGCCAGTTCTGTACTTTGCCCTTTGCTTTTTCTTCTGGCAGGAAATCCTTTCTGTTGTCCCAGCATGTGTCTCCTTTTAGCTCAGAATTACCTGCTGTCTTGCTCCTCGTAGATGCAGCCGGGTGTCCCACCCTTCAGAAAGCTTGAGAAGTGGTTTCAGGTCACCGCCACAGTTTTCACGGTGTGATGTACAGCGTGGGAGCCATTTGGATGTTGGGCTTTCAGACATTTGGATATTGTGTTGGGAGTGAAGGCAACCAGGAAAGCAGACAGGAAAATCCTCCTGTCTGATGCGTCTGCTAGTGGCCCTTCAGAACTAAAGCTGAGGTGTTCTCTTAACTCTCCCACTTTGTGTTAGGTCCCCTTGTTCAGTGAGTGAAGAGTATTTTGTGTCTCGGAACACGTGCAGAAGTGGGATGGCTACATACACTGCTCTCAAAAAACTCAGAGAGGCTGATGCTGGCATTCTCACCATTTCCCACATCTATACTGACATCATGACATTCCTTGTAAATTGATGGGAAAGCATATGATCTTTCTTTTTTTGGTCTTGTTTTCCCCCACAGTTTAACTCTGGTTATGAGGTGTATCTCTGATCAAAGAGTATTAACAAAATCTTTATCATCTTATAAATATAGCTTAAAAAGTCTCTACTTGAAACTTGGCAAACGCTGCCTTGGTTTGCAAACAGTGGGGATGGGATAGGGGGAATCACTTGGCTGTTGAACAGCTACATATGGGAAAGTCACATGGAGCTTCCAGTGTTTTATTTATAATTCTGCAAAGGCCTCTTCTAATTTGAAAAATAGGAGAGACCAAATAGTGGCTTCTGGAAGGCAAACAGCTAGATTTTTCCATGAGTATTTTTAACACAAATATTAACTTCACAGATCGTAACACCCTTTCCTCCTTAAATACTTTTTTTAGCCTTCAGGATATATAATTAGGTAAACGAACATTGCGAAGAAAACTTTAACTCCTTCAGCATCTGGCTTTTTAAATTCTAATTGTGAAGCTGTAAGAGATGTTTTGTTTTCGTTTAACAAATGCATATTGAGTTTCCAGAGAGGTAACTTGTTTTACACTAAGTGTACCCAGTGGGAACCATATGCTTTTCACATTTGTCTTTTAGTGAAGGATTAGAGTATTTCTTTCAAAACCACTTTTCTAGAAGAATGCTAGTTTTAACCATTAAGTAGCATTTGAGTAAGAGCTGAAGCTGCATTTTCAGATTTGGCTGTAACACAAGTCCTTGGAATGATTTTACTAGTTAATAATGCAACCATGAGTTTTATGTCAGCCTGATTCTGAGCAGTGTTTTGCTGCTAGCAGTATATTATGTGAAACTGCTTGAACAAAACTAAAGGAAGAGCTGTAGAAGTGGTCTGCCTCAGAGGCTGTAGTGTTCTCCTTCTGCTCAAATTGCTGAACGTGGCTCTTTGCAGAAATGGCATTTAAGGTTACAGTTGGAGTCACAAGGTTATAAACAGTCCACAACATATTTTACATACTTCATGTTAATATTCCTCTGAAGATCAAGATTCCCTGGGGAGAAATGAGAATATGCACCAAAAACATTCACAGTTTTTGAGCTTTGGCCACAACTTCCCAGATCACTAAAGATCAACCATCTCATGAAGGAATTATTACAAAACAAATTCTGATGCAGGTCTCCAAGTGGGTAATGCCCTTCCTTTTAGTTACCAGATTTTCATATTTTTGCTGGCTCGCTGAAATGTCGATCACAATTGGAAAATCTTTCTGACTCATTTGGTAAATTTATATGAACCTTCATGTTCAAGAATACTTTCGAGTCCTGGGCTGTGTTGGGAAAGGACGTGGCAAGAGAGTTCCCATCTTGACAGAACGTCTGAATCTGTGCTACTGAATAGAGAGAGGAGTCCGTTCACTTTTTTGATTCTCAGTAAGTCTTATGGGGGGAAGTTCTTGACCTTTCTCGAAGACGCCAGAGTGTCTCTGAGAGATCTGACCC
The DNA here is from genome assembly GCA_020746105.1 of Trogon surrucura. NCBI lineage: Eukaryota > Metazoa > Chordata > Aves > Trogoniformes > Trogonidae > Trogon > Trogon surrucura. Next base: position 14,265,510 of record CM036621.1, on the reverse strand, counting down.
ACCATGACGTTTTTTGCCAAGAATAAATCTGCCTCTGCTGAGAAAAAGTAGCTGGTTCGTGCTGGGCACAATCCATGTAAAACTGGGTCTGTGGGGGGACTGTGTTGTACGTGTGGAAATGGTCTTGCCTTTTGTTGTGGCACTGGCGTTCACTGCCTTTGCTGAATGCTTGGCATCTGCAGCCGTACATCAGCAGCGTGGGTGCCTGTGCTCCTTGCCTGTGCCGTCAGCCGACCTAGGGCAGCAGTGGGAAATAAAACCTCTAGAGCACCAGCTTGTCCTTCAGAAACAAACCTGATTTCAGATTCCGCTGTTAACTTTTGAGAAATACTGGGATTTGTAGACCTGGCAGGGTGGCTCTGGTGGTGTTATCATGTTACAAAATCTGGGCTCTCTGTCAAACCCCTGACTCGAGTGGTGTTTCTCATACCTGAGAATGCAGCTCACATGGGAGGGACATCCTTGGCATCTGTGTGTGTATTCCAAATTTCTTCCAGCTTGTCTAGATGAGAGGCAACGAAGTGGAGGGACCTGAACAAGAATCTGGCGAGCGCTGCTGTAAGCAGCAGACACTTGCGAGCTAGTTGTGGTTTATAGAGTGTAGGAGCCACTGGTGCATCTTTCTGCTCCTGGGGAGTTTAGGAAGGAGAGGAATTTCCACGTTTGCTGAGTTTTTGGAGGTCTGGCTATCCCTCAGGGTAGCTGGAAAGCTAGCTGGGGACAATTTTACAGCAGTACTTTCTGCTAATGAGGAAGCAGCAGGGTTGTGCTTCCTCCAGCCTGCCTTGACAGGAGAAATGCAGAGGCTCAGCTGTTCAGAGCTACACCACTGTAAGGCATAGTAATAGCTCAGAGACTTTTCTCTAAGTGCACAGCTCAAGCACCCACTAACTGCATATTAGAGAAGTAAACCTGGTCCAGCGTTCTTGATCTGAAAGTCAAGCTGCTCTGTTACTGATCTGGTTTCCAAACGGCATCCTGCAAGCACGTGTTAAGGGTCTCTTTTGGTGCGTGGTGGACACACTGAATACCACTGGTTCTGCTGGCTCACTTTGGCAGGTACAAATTCCATTTCACTAATAAGTTTCTACATTTACAAAAGGTTGCTTTAGCTTTTTCGATCAAAACTTTGCTTTGGATTTCCCAAGAATTTGGGGACGTTTTTGACAGATCCTTGTTATTTCTCACAGTGACTTCAACTCAGTGTGAGCTCAGACTCCAGTAGATAGTCCATTGTGTGCTAAACGTGAAAGATAAAGACATGATGTCAGTTTATGCTGAATTCTTTCCACAAATGCAGTATACGTTTTAAGAAGTCTTAGTATTTTTCTTTCTCGCATCAGACTTGCATTTTAAAGGAATCCTGAAATGCATCATCTTCATTATTTTTTTGCTGATGTTAAAGCCATCTTCTAAATTCAGTCATCTAAAACTGAAGGGACAGTAAAGACTTTACTGCTTGTGTAGTTTACCTTTGGTGTAAGAATTGTATTGCAGCTAGCAAGGAATACACAAAGGCTTAAGAAAAGGTTCTTCATATACAGTGTTATAAATAAAAAAAGAATTAGGAAAGTGAGTAAATAGTAACTCAGTAAGTGGTGTATAGTCTGAAAGGGTTTGCTGCCCTTTTTGTTCTGGAGGGGAAAAAACCAAGACACACAACTCTTGGTTGTAGTTCCATACACATTAAAATGAATCCTAAAGGTGAAGGAGTCAAATGAAAGGAAAAGAATAAGGAAGAAAAAGAAAATGACCAAGTGCTTCAGTCTTTAGTAATGTACTAGAATAAATCCCTAAAGGCTTCATAAGCATCTCTAGGGCAACAGGAGACCAGCAGTGTAGATTTATCAGGAATAAACTTGTGCAGGAAAAAAAATTAAAAAAAAGAGTTGCATCAGTGGCTGCTTTGCAGCCCAACCTGAGTGAGCGAGCACATTGGCTGTGGGATGTTGAGTAGGAATCTGTGTTTAGGATTAAACAGTAATGCAGTGGCTTCATTAAGTCAAGTAGTCGGTGGTGACTGGGATCCTGGGTGGGGCTTGTTCTGCCTCTGGGCCAGTAGTTTGGGAGACAGAAAGCACTTGAGATGCAGAGGGAGTGTTAAGTGTGTTTTTTTTCAAGACAGGAGAACAACGTGAAGAAATAGCCCGAAGCCTATTTCACTTTTCGTGAAGGACAAGTGCAGAATACTTATTGGATGGAGAAAGTCAAATAGAGGGAGTCTGGGATTATGGGAGGCAGCAGCAATTGAGTGTAGTTGTTGCAAAAAACCCCCACCAAATCTCTATTGATGTAGTAATAGAAGTGTCCTGTACAGGTATTTTGTAATACACAGTACTAGGAAGTGATGCACACTGGTTTGGATCCCATGTTTTAAGATAGGTTTAAATTGCAGGCAGAGAAGAGCAGTAAACCTATGATTTAATCCTTGCAGTCTGTGGAAAAAAGACTTCTTTTGTTTCTGAAAGAAGCTTATGGAGGAGTGAAATAATTTTCCAGGTGAGCTAAGTTAAGGACATGACTGTGATCAGTTGTCTTGTTTTTAGTGGAGAAGAAATTACTGCCTTATCTTGCACTAGAGCCTGACTTAACATTAATGGGAAGGAACATCCTAGTTTTTGAGGAGTGTCACGCACAGGAGCACACCGCCTGTTGGGGCAGTGGGAACTCAGGGGATCGCAGTGGTCTCATGAATAGGTTAGAGAAATGTTGATGCTTTAGGTGCAATGAATCGTTCCCAGAGCGGTTTGACAGGGTGACTTCTTGAAAAGCCTTTCAGCCTGGTCCCTCTGGGTTGCAGCTTTTGTTTTCGAACAGCCCTGACATTTGAAGCTTATGTTAAGGAACAAGTGCTGAAAGCAGGACAAGTCTGATGGCCAGTCTGTAATTAAATCTGTAATTAAATCCTACTTACAAATGTTGCTGTCTGTTCCGAAGTTCTTTATGTATTTTTACCTGGAAGATGGCGCTGTCAGTGTTCTGATGGCTTTCCGAGGTGCAGACTGGGGCTCTGCAATGAAACTGGTGAGCACTTTTACTTGTTTCCAGGAAAGAAGATTGGTCCTGATTTTTCAAGGTGATGTTCAGAATTCTTACTTCCCCAACTACCTGCTTCAGGGGAGAGATAATACTGCAGGAGCCTGCAATCATAGAATCAAAGAACAGTTTCAGGTGGAAGAGACCTTCGATATCATTGAGTCCAGCCTTTGTCCTAGCCCTGTCAACATGCACTAAACCACATCCCTCAGAACAACATCTGCCCATCTCTTACACACCTCCAGGGATGGCGACTCAGCCACCTCCCTGGGCAGGCTGTCCCAATGCCTGACAACCTTTCTCAGTTAAGAAATTCTTCCGAATATCCAACCTGAACCTTTCCTGGTGCATTTGGCAGAAGTGAATATTTCTAAAAACTGGAAATATTTCCTTGCCTTAGAGTTTCTTATTCAACAGTGATCCACAGCTCTTTTCTCTTTCTGAGTGCTGAGGACAATGTGTATATTGTTCTTCCTTTTGTGGAAGAAAATAACTGGCTTCTGACAGTTTGAGGGTTTTTTTGTGTTGTTTGGGGGGGGGTTGGTGTGTTTTTTTTTAAGATTGATTGTTTTACTGCAGTCATGCTACTTAACACCAGTTACCTTCCTGTAAAAAGGTGGGATGTCAATCATATTTGGATTTTTTGTTTGTTTGTTTAATTTTTTTTACACAAATGCATATGGAATGTTTGGTTTGTGCTATGGGAGAATTTAAAAAAGAAAACAGGAGAGGTCACTGATACTGTGATCTAGAACAAATGCGTGTCTGGAAAGCCATGCTTTAGGAAGGAGAAAGCAAGCCTTTCTTTTCCGCAGCCTGCAACCTTACTGCAGAGAAATATGTGAAAGAGGCAAAGCTGTGTGGGTCACCCCATCATCCTTCAGCCCTGCTGCAGCCGGGGGAGTGTTTGCTTTATCTGCCAGTGGAATAACAAGCACTAATGGAAATAACGGCAGTTGGGATAAGATAATACCCATAAAGGCAGGTTACGGTGATCAGCATTTCTTCCCAAGATAAAGCTGAAATGAGTTTTTAATTACTGGGCGTTGAACTACATGAAATAAAGCGTGCTTGTGCACACGAGGCGAGCACGTGTTGCCCGTACACATAAGGGGCGAGCCCTACACATATCACGAAGGTGAGGGAGTGAGACAGCCGGGTGTTGAAGGTATCTGCCCTTGGAATGGCAAAACCTCCTGGCCTGCAGGTATGTCGCCGGAATTTAGAAACTGGCTGTGGTTCCAAGTACCACCAGTGCTTTTAATGCTTAAGCAAAGTGCAAACTGCGTAATGCCACGGCCTCTGCTGCAACATGACACAGGGACATCGCTTCCTCCCCACCGCCTGGTCCTTACATAACTGCTGGCTGTCCCGGGGGCAGCCTCCAGACGAGCTGAGCCCAACGGGAAGTATTTGGGTAACTGGGGGCAATTCTGCAAGGCATAGAAAGAATAACAGTTAGTTGTATTTAAAGTCCAATGGGTTGTAACGCCTCAAACAACTTTCTGGCACTCTTCCTGTCTTACAGTTTGGGAAAATAGCTGCAGAGATGGAAAGTGTTGGATTGAACCAACTTTATTTGTACCCGGAGCCTACATCCGTGAGCTCTTTGCTTTATGTAGATCGTGCTTTCTGAGGCCTTTCCCATTAGAAGCAATCCCAAAAGCTCTCACCTCCAGCTGGCAGAGCAGCAAAGTGTGTGGCCTTTTGGGGAGCTTTTTCTTATCTTCCTGATAAAGATGTGGGCCAAAGCAGAACCTGTACTGTAAGAGGAGAGGGATTAGGCTTTAAGGTCTTATTATTTCCTGCTGTTTCACAGACATGGTAAACTCGGCTCCAAACTGTACTTAACTGTACACTATGCTGGCTTGATTATTCTTTATTTTTGTTTACTCATGGTTTCAAAAAAGAGATGAGTTTGTGTTTTTCTTCCAAGTACCTGGAGACATCCTAAACAACACAGTAATTCAAGTTAGAAAAGATGAGCTTGTGTTTAAGATGAGGTTTTGCGACGTGTTTTTTCCCTAAAGTTGCGTGTTTAAAGAAGTTTTTAATCTTGAAGATTAAGATCCGATAGCTCTCTTAGAGTTTTTTCTAGTGATTTAAAAGTGATGCCTTAATGCTGTTGTGCTGTGATCTTTTAAATGCTTGTGGTATTGAGCTTTCTTAATAGTTAAACTTGTGGTTTCCTTTAATTCTTTGCTTTGGTTCTATGAAGATATATGTACATGATCTTTAGTGCTCTTCGTTTTGGAAAAGGAGAAGTCTTGCTGTCTTTTTGCTGCTCAGACCATGCTACGTGGAAGACTTTCCTCGTGTTTCTGCCAGGCTCTTAACCACAGACCTCCTAGCTTCAGCCTATGGGTAGCAGTTCAGGTGAGTTTTCTGCTGGATAACAGAGGTCCTGTAAAACTCTCGGTATTGCGCAGCCCGTTGTGCTAGCTGACAGACTTTTCATCTTGGGAGTACCACGTTGTGAACGACATGCCGTTTCTAAGAGGAAGAAAACTCCTTTAAATTGGTTGTTTGTGGATCCAGGGATAATAGTAGGAAAGGTGCTTGAGGCCATACATACATAAGGCAGCTTAAGGATGTTTCTTTGCCTCAGCATAACCTATGCGATATTGCTCTGCTGTGTAACGTTATCGAACCTGGGTGCTTGAAAGGAGGCAGCTGCTGATGTCTCTCATTTTTTTTTTTTTCTTTTCCCCTAAAGGATTTCCCAGAAAATCAGGTTGTCTCATGAAGGGTATGGGCCATATAGAAGTGGTGCTCTGCTGGAAGCAGAAACTTAGGACTCAAGAACATCTTTCTTGTAAAATCAGCTGAGGAGAACAAGACTGCTGGGATTTTGGAGGCTTTTCTAAATTTGTTCAAGATGTAAACTTAAGCGCGTAAAAAACCACAGCATACTTCAGAAAGGTCTGTCCAGGCCATTTTAACCATTGAGTACCTCTTGTGAGGTTAACTAACTGCTGTGTTCCTGAAGAGAGAACTGAGCATCTTTGGGCAATCGGATGCCAATTTGACGTCACTATTTCAAACAAAATGTTTTTTTAGTTTATAATATTGCAGCGATACCATCACTTCAGATTACACGCATCTGTACGTGTGTGATTACCTATCACATGTGCTGTCTATTCACATCTCTGTGGCTACTTCCCCTAGTCAACATGCACAAATACAAACTGGGCACAGAGTGGGTTGAGAGTAGCCCTGAAGAGAAGGATTTGGGGGTGTTGATAGACGAGAAGCTCAACATGAGCCGGCAGGGCGCTCATGCAGCCCAGGAGGCCAACACTGTCCTGGGATGTATAAGGAGAAGCGTAGCCAGCAGGTCAAGAGAGGGGATTCTCCCCCTTTACTCTGCTCTTGTGAGACCCCACCTCAAATACTGCGTCCAGTTGTGGTGTCCTCACCATAGGAGGGATATAGATCTATTGGAGCACGTTCAGAGGAGGGCCACAAAGATGATCCAGGGGCTGGAGCACCTCTGCTACAAGGACAGGCTGCAGGAGCTGGGATTGTTCAGTCTTGAAAAGAGAAGACTTCGGGGGCACCTAATAGCTGCCTTCCAATACCTGAAGGGATCCTACAGGAAGGCTGGGGAGGGACTTTTTACAAAAAGAGTGTCCACTGATAGGACAAGGGGAAATGGGGTTAAGTTGAAGGAGAATAGATTTAGATTAGATCTTAGGAAGAAATTCTTCAGTACGAGGGTGGCAAGACCTCGGAATAAATTGCCCAGAGAAGTTGTGGCTGCCCCCTCCCTGGAGGTGTTCAAGGCCAGGTTGGACAGAACGTTGAGTAGCCTGATCTGGTAGAGAGGCGTCCCTGCCCGTGACAGGGAGGTTGGATTAGATGATCTCTAAGGTCCCTTCCAACCTAGGCCATTCTATGATTCCATGCCTGTGCCTCCTGTGAGAGACTGGATTTTGCCAAAATAGTAGCATTTCACAGAGTGGCACTTGTGAGAGTGCAAAAAAGGCAGAAGGCCGTGACCTTTCTTGGGTTTTGTTGTCTTGCTCATGGTGATGTGATGCAATCTGGCTAATCCATGACCCTCTTCTGCTACAGACTTCTGTCTTGGGTGTATCTTGGTGATGAAATGCCACGTAACTGCTCTTATCTTCAGAGGGGTTGTCTGTTTTTGTGGTAGGTTCTTTTTGAACACATTTGCAAGCTGAGGCAGGTCAAGCCTTGCCTAATCTGCAACGGGGCTTGATTCTGCATAGATGGGCCCAGCAGTGGCAGTGCTGTATCTCAGATTATTGCTCCATGCATATAAGTATCCTTCTCTTTGAGGAACTCTAAGTTAAGTCTGTCTGCTGGGTAATTGCCTGTTGCCTTAGACCCTGATAAAAAAAATCTGGCTCCTAAAATGCCAGAGGGTCATTTGGAGCAGCATTATCTTGTGAAATCTAGAGGCGATAGATGGGTAAGAAAGAAGAAAACCTTAAAATCAATGCTAGTCACCCCAGCAATAGTGCTGTTAGCTTTGGCAAACCCTGTCTCAAAAATAAAGCCAGCTGCCATTTTGGCATCAAGACAGACAGACTTGGCATCAGCCCGTCTGGCACCAAAAAACGCTTCGTGAGAGCTGGCACCCAACACTGTGAAACAAGGGTAAGGCCCAAGGGAAATGCCAAGCAGACATGAGATGAGCACTAAAAATAGTGAGTTGCTGTCATTACAAATAGCACTCCGAAGAGTAGGGCATCCAAGATCTCTATCAAGGTTGTGCTGGTGAGCAGCTTCGGGACAATGCTGTCTCCTGTGATGATGTGACCAGAGGACACACGGGCTGTATTTTTGGTACCGACATGGTGGTGCAAGACTCTAAAACTAGAGCAGACGCTTACCGTTTGGAGGATCCTGTTACTGTCTGCAGGCTCTGCCTTCTTCGCTGTCTGGAGCAGATAGTCTCCTCTTGAGCGGTTACCAAAGGTCCTGTTTGCATATATGGGCGTAAGGAAAACAAGAGCTGTGGTGCCAAAAAGCAAGGAGCAGGCTAGTGTCCCCTGTACCACCCTGGGGACATTTAACCAGGCTGTCTCCAGGAGTGCTAATATTTAGCATAAGCTGAACTCCCCCTCCCTCCTCCTTCTCCCCTGCCAGCAGGCTCAGAGAAAGCCGGGTAGGCTTTCCAGTGACTTCATTACCTACTCTGGACTAAAACTGAAACCTGACATCGGTGCCCGAAACCTGGGAATGCTGAAGGGGCAGAATTGACCCTATCTCCACTGAGGCAATTAGTGTCCCTTCTCAGTAGGGCAATTTCAGCTCTTTAGTGCCACGCTGCCTCAGTGGCAAAGGACTTTAAAGCTTTTTAAGACCTCTGGGCTCGAATGGTAGGCCATGTTTTGAAACAGTGGTCATACAAAATAGATGATGGCAATAGTCTTTGGCATTGCAATTACATTGGCTTGACCACAGCTCTGCTGCTGTGAAGAAAAGCGTGCTGGACCTGTGGCTGTCGTTTTCTTCTCCTTGAGGAAAAAGCAGTGGGAAACAATGTCATTGAGGGCTGGAAATTTCAAGTTACACTTACCGAAAGCTATTTTGGTCTTGGAGAAGGAGCCTGGACTTTTCATTGCCACCACTCTACCGTCAGCTAAACAGCAGAGTGGGAGTGTCTGGAACTGCCTGGATGTGGCCTCTTGTCTCCTCTGTCAGATGGATGTTGAAGAGGACTCCTCTCGGGTATCTCCTCCACATCTACCCCGTGTCTGCTCCCTGCCCTTTCTTGAGTGCTCTTCCTGTAGTAGCTTGATGCAGAAAGCAGCTTCAGAGGAGAGGGATTGCTTGCTGTACAGACATGCAAAGGAAAAGTGCTCTATTGTAGGTATTTCTTCACCCACATATGAAAAGTGAAGAGGACAGGTTTCTGCTGAAACACCAGGTGGCAGAGTGGATAGTAGCTTCCTCTGCAATGCCCTGTCCTTTGGCTCAGGGCTCACACGTGGCTTTTGGGTGGAGGATGTGACACGTATTTGCACTTACCCCCTTGGCTGACAGTTGCTGTTCAGGATGCAACTGGAATCAAGATTCAATTGGAATAGCATGAGCTGCTCCTGTTGGGGTTCTCTGCAACCCTGAGCATGTTTTGAAGTGCGTGGTCTCCTCCTCCCTGGTTAACCCGTTACTTGGAGACAGACAGGTGACGGCAGTGAGGTCGAAATGCACCATCCCTGTTTGCTTATCTTGACTTAATAAGCTGCAAAAGGTTCTTGCACTTCTCAACCACTGGGCTGACAGAAGTGGTGACAGGCTGCAGGGAAGAGGGACCTGCCCAAGGACAGATGCAAACCACTGCAAGTGCTTGTGCTTCATTGCACATTAAAATTTATTGATCTAGCAGACTGGTTACAGCATTGGCTCACAGGCTGGTTCTGATGTGTGTGGTGCCTTTCCTGCAGTTATTCTTTGTGCTCTCTAACAACGATTAAGTTGGTTCAGTGTGACAAACAGTAAATGCAAGTGACTTAACTGTCATTGTTTTGTAGGTGAACTGCACACAAATTGGGGGAGCCACTTTATGCCACTCCTCAATACGATGGTAGTACTAGACACAAAGGGTCCGAAAGGTTTGTTTTAGACCACGTGTGCCCTAAGCAGGAGAGTAGATGCTCTGGGTTGTGTAGGTACTGGGAAATTACTGGGCTGACCTGTTCCTGTTTGTCCTCTGAAATTTGTTGATGACATTCTTTGTGGGCAATGCCAATGCTATACGTTACGTGAACCTGAGGCACCTGATCTCCGCGTTGGAAAGTCGTCGTGTTCTTGTAATGGTGCTGTTAGGGCAGTGGCCCTTTGCTCTTCATGCATCGATAACAAGTGGGCAGATTTTGCAGGCAGGTGGCCAGCCAGAAACTGTTTCCATGCAGATCTAGCATTGCATCACAATTCCAGTGTAGTTGATCTCTTCCAATGTCTCATGCTGATTTTGCTAGGAGAAAAGCCCCTTCAGAACGTTTCCTGTCAAGGCAGAAGGAGCTTGGTTGTTCCTGGACATTGTCTTAGTCTAGAGAAACAGGCATCTGCTTTTATGCCTTTCTGTATGGTTTTTTCCCCTCTTTTTTTTTTAATTCCCAGAGCTGTCTCCAGGATGGGGAAAGATAAAGTCACCCTCATTCAGGTTCTTTCACACTTTTTCAAGTACCTGACAGACTTGTGTAGTGTCAGTTCTAGCACCCAAGGCTGTGGGCAGACTAATGAAAAATGGTGCTTGAGGCATGTTCCTGTTACCCAGATGAAAAAAACAGAGTGCACTGGGGCAAATGGAAGAGTCATTAGATAAAATTGTTCCAATGTTATGGTCATCCTATATATATATATATATATATATATATATATATATATATCTGCAGAACCATGGTATTAAAGTTTATCTGAGGGTATATTACATACCACCCGTATTTACTGTTCAAAACCTCTCCCTGTCTAGGACTGTAATAATGGAGTAACTGAGAGTAGCCTTGTGCTTCAAGCCTGACAGATCTGAGCTATGCAACTTCAATTTTTGTTCCTATGGTCGTGTCATAACTGGATCATCTAAAGGTCAAGCTGTTTCCTCAGGGGTTATCAAAATGGATATTGTATCTTGCTGGGTTACTAAACCTGCTTGCAAACATTTCCCATCAAATGTGGAAAGTAACTCTTAAGGTGGCCCAGGCAACTTCCATCATCTTCATTCAAGCGCATGCTAATATCTGAGGTCACGAGGCAGAGCGTGTTGGGCTCGTGAAGTGTCTGAGGCAGATGGCACGATCAGGAGAGCAGTCCTACAGACTCATCAAGCCTAGAGGTCTTTATTCCCTTTTTTTCAAATGAAACTTGCTCACTGTTAGCCTGTACTGGGATCCACACTGACATGCCAAGAAAAGATGGCTGGTGGCTGCCTCGGTGAGCAAATTTTCAAAATAATGTAGATCCCATAATCTGGCTTGTCATTAGCCCTGACTTTTCAGAGCCCTGAAGAGGTTAATCTACGGAGAAACTGTAAAAGCTTTGTGTTTGCTGTTTGTTGTATCTTGGATAGACACACTCTTGTGTCATAGGTGGGTGGCCTTTGTAGATGTTAACTGAGGCTGCCTTAGAGCTGCTCTTGCTTTCATTAAAATAATTATTATTTCAGCTCTGGTTACCCCCAAGCAGAGAGCAACAAAAAAATTAGAAAGGTTTTGTAAATGGACAGTGAGCAGCTGAAGACTTTGGGAAAAGATATTACATTAGGGGGCTAGGGAAGATTGATATCCTTTATAAGGAGATAGCTAACAGGTACAGAGTAATAAATGAGTGAGAAGATGGATGGGGACTTCTGTTCCCACCTGCTAATAACATCTAAGTCAGATGAGAAGGCAGTGAATTCGCTCCTGATGAAAGGAACTGTTTGTTCACAACCACGGTCTGTGAAGCTCATTGCTGTACAACAAAGTGTTGGGGCAAGAACTTAAAAACTTAGAAAGAGGAGGAGGGAGTAAAAAGATCCCAGTTGGAATATCCAGAGCAAGGGCAATGATTAAAACCTAGAGGCTTTGAAAAGGCTCTGAGTATGTTGATTAGGATATTATAAGGGTGTGAACTAACTTGTCCAACTTTTTTTTTTTTTTCAGGGTTTTTTTTCTTTTACCCCTCTCTAGGGCTCTTTCCATAGTCCCCTATAGTGGAGTTTTTGTGTTACTACTGGTCACTGTCTCTCGGAGACTGTGAGAGAGGGTGGCTGCTGCAATCAAATGTGGTAATGCCTGCTTGCAAGCCACCTTTTTTTTGTGTCAGTATTTCAAAGATTGCTAAATTCACGCATAAATTAGGATGCTTTTGCTTTTCCACTAAGTTACTGCCTTTGATAGTCCTTCACAACTTGTCTTAGATCTAGAATGATGCTTTGGCTTTTGAGTGTGTGCTGGGGGAGAGGCGGGTGGTTAAAGTTAGATTCCTTCTGACAGGAGGGATTTAGAAATTGCTGCATTGGCTCAGCCCCGGGATCTGCCTAGTCCAGGGCTCTGGGTAGCAACAGCCAAAATCGGATTTTTCAAAGGACAGCGTGAGGCCACAGAACAGATTACTAAAACAGAAAGCTGCCCTTTTATATCGCTGGTGTTTGTCCATAGAATTGGAAAAGCAAAGGTTGAGAGTTTGTTTGATCCAAGAGCACAAAAGCTGGAAAATCCCGTCGCCTGGCTGATGCTAGTTAACGCTGATGTTTTGCATCCTCCAGGAAATTACTTATGTGCCTGTTTTCTCTTAGGAAAAACAGAGATGTGCTTATCTTAAATGGCAAGTTTATATGGTGGCTTTAAGTCGGTGTAAAAACAAGTAATACTTGTGTATAGTCTCACAGCCTAATTGTGTAGAGGCCGCGCACAGTGGGGTTCTCATTTGGGAAACAACCCTGGGCTGGGCTGCGCTGGGAGGAGGCAGCAGCAGTGGTCACTGAGGGGTTTTGGCATGTGGAAAATGGGTGTCTTTTTCTGACACTGTTGCAAGCTATCTGGCTGGTGGGGTGGGGGGGGTGTCTGTTCTGTTGTTTTGGGTTTGTTTTTTAAAAATATTTTTTTCTGCTGTTGGAAATTAGACATATGTGGTTTCTCTCTCTCTGTTCTGAAGTCTTGAAATTATTGCTAAAACTGCTACTAAAAAAGGGATTCAGCAAACTCTCTATGGGGAAAAAAGTATATTCCTTCCTTCGTCCAATACTTTAATGTGTTGAACTCCAAAAGCCAAAGAGGCCAAAAGCAAGGGGAGTTGCCCCTCTGTCAAATATCCATGAGGCTGCTGCTGGGACATGTGGGAGTGGCGGTGGTGTCCCAGTCCCCTCCGGACAGACGAGGACAGCTGCCGATTAAAGAGAAGCACACAAAAAAAAGAGGTTGCTGAACTTTCAAAGTGGAGGTAGAAAAGGGAGTTAAATTTAGATTACCTTCTGCAGTGTCATCTCCTACACCGCTGTGGAACTTGCTGTACCCCTTACTGGGGAGAGGACAAACAAGACATGCCATCCTGGACACCCGATGATAAATTTGTTTATAAGGCTTAATTGCCCCTTGGCATGAGAACGTGAAATGAGCTTAAGTAGAATGAGAAACCTTCTGTTGGGGCTAGTCATGTTTTCCTTGGGGAGAGGTGGATTAAAATGTCTTCCCATCACCTGTCTAGCAGTACAGAGACCCAGTCCTGATGCTGGTGAAGTCAGAGGAGTTGTCACTGTTCCTTTGGTGGCATGGCTGTTATCTGGAGGGCTGAGACTCGACCGGTGCTGTTAAGAGTTGCTCAGAAAAAATGAAGCTGTGGTGGGAGGCAGAAGATGACATGGGAGCGTGTTGGGTCTGTGAAGGCTTTACCCAGCTCCCCCAGGTCTGGAGGTGCTTGGAGAAACCACGGTACTTGCTCCAAGGGCTCCAGTGCTGTTCGGCAAGAAGCACCAAACTTCGCTTTCTCCGCAAAAATAGAGTAAACGTCTATTTCTGCTTAGTGAGATTTAATCATCGCGGGGGAGCTGTCGACTCTTGCCAACGTTTTGAATAGCGTCCCCTCTGCTCGCAGCATCCATCCCCTTCTCAGGGAGGAGAACGCTTCTGCTCCGCCACCGCTCCCGGCCAGGGCCCCGCACAGGCAGCGCTGCCCCACGGCACGCAGCAGCTCCTGTTTGCAGCCAGCTGCCTGGTGTTACCCAGCAGCTGCCTTAGGGTTCAGGGCTTTTTTTTTTTTTTGCCTTTTTTTTTTGGTGGTTTGTTTTTTTTTCAGAACTCGACCTGATGTCATTTCCCTCTTGCAAACACCCTGGCTGGGCTACGTCTGAGATATGTCACGGGGAGTGGGAGGAGGAGGAGGGGGAGCCAGCGAGTGCGTGCGGTGTCCCAGGACCCTGTTTACTTTGCATTCCCAGCCGAGGAAGCCCTGGTTTAAATAGGATCAGAGGAGAGGGCAGCCCACAGCAGATGAGGACATGGGCGCTGTGGGGTTTTAAATTCCTGACTTCCCATGCGTTGGTGCTGAGGATGAGCCTGCAGAATGCCTTTCCTCCTGGGTCTCAGACAGGTAAACTGGCTTCGGTGTGGTGGGAATTGCTTGTTCAGGTGGAGGATGTGACTGATTGCTTTAATTTTTAATATCCTCCCCCCCTCTCCCCCCACAGGAAATGTTTTCTGAATTTCCCAAAACGAAACCGAACAAACAGCACTTTCCCACCCATGGCGTTAGATTGGGGAGCGCCGTAACGTGAGAGACGCTTTTTATGAGCGAGGAAGGAGCAAAACTGCAAGCTGCGGAGAAAAAAAAAAACTCTTGTTGTAGGCTTTGTGGCAGGGTGGCTCTTTGTGTTGTGCTCCTCTGCAGTTTTTGTTTGGTTGGATTTTAGGATACTTTCCGCAGTCCTTAATATGGAATGATGTTTACATTGTGCAAAAAACGTGCCAAATTTTGAACTGTTTTCTTGTGCCGGCAGTATTTTGAGTGTTAACTGTATTTTTAAAACAAGACAGAGACATATATGTGTACCTATCGTCTCTGGCAAAGGTCACCAAACAGAAAATGGCAACTGCTGTGACCCGCAGCTTGGTGACTTTTTAATTGTTCTGTGAGAGTTCGAGCTTGAACGAGAAACTTGGGATCATATAATAGCTGGTAATGTCGAGTGGAATGAGAAACGGTAGCAACTGCCCAGCTGCTCCCCGCTGGAGTAGGTGCCAACTATGTGTTCCTAAGCTCGGGGAGAGCAAACCCTTTTTTTTGGTCTGGGAGGCACGTCTGTAGGGGAATCTTAACTGTAAACTCTTCCCAGCACTGCTGGGATCTCTAATCCACGATAAATAGATATTGCATGGTATCAGAGTGCTGCTTGCAGTTTCTAGTTTAGAGTTAAAAAGTCAGGATCTGACCGTAGCATGTTTTAAACTACCTGCCTGCGGTTGTTTGGGACTTCAGCACGCTGCTGAGTAAACAGTGCTGGCTCTTTTTCCTTATCAGCTCAGCTTTTGGTGAAATGCAGCTCCCACCCCCCCCCACACACCCTGCTGAACTGAAAACAGTTTTACATAAGAAACTACCTCTAGCACAATGACCTTCTGTAATCGAATGCGGCAGCTTTAGTAATAGTTCACTTGTTAGCACACAAGGCAGAGACTTTCCCTAAAAATCTCAGAACTGAACCAGAGAGGGAAATGCGGTCGTGAAGGCTGAGTGGCTTTAGGTAGCTCTCGCTGTGCAGTGAGACTTAGGTGGCTTGAATGTTGGGATTGCTCAAGGCTCATGGGTGTGTTCTTCTCTAAAGTTCCTGTTTCTAATTTAGTCTTTTTGCTTGATGTGATGGTTTAGACATAGATGGTTTAAAATCGAGGTGCCGCGTAAGATGTAAAACCAGAGGTTAGGTGTAGTTCAGCTTTATTTGCTCCAACAGAGAACAGCTGGTTATCTCAGTGGGCTGGATGGTTCTTTTTTCTCTGCTTGTAACTTTTCAGCATCGATACAGAGGCGTTTACAGGAAGCAGAAAAAAGGTGTTGCCTCAAGAACACAAGAGCAAAGCTCTTGGCTATTTTTATCCAGTGATAAAGGATATAGTGGGAAAGAGCTGCTTGAACTCTTCTTAGTTTTAATCATTTTTAGACTTAAAAGTAAATCTAAATATTTGTGATCGTGAACTGCATGAGGATAGTATTCAGAAATTTCTTCTTCCACTTCTGAAAGAGCAGGCGGGCAAGGAAAAGTATTGTTAGTGAACAGTGTTATTTCATTAAAAGTGGGGGAGGAATTCAGGAACATCTCATCACCTCTATTGTCTCTTGTGTTTACACTCGGACTATAAATGCTCTGGTTGTCTGGGACGTCCTTTGCTGCTGCTGTTCCCACTCAACAAAGCGGGTGCTGACCCTGGGCTGTGCCTCGCTGGCACAGGAAAGGGGTGCCAAGCGGGGTGCCCTCCTGTGAGCTGCGTGATGGGGACGAAGCGGTCGTAGGATAGGCGCCCCTTGCTCACGGCGGCGCTGCCCTCACCAGCCGCATCTCCTGAATCTGCCTTCCCTTCTTCTTTGGGACCCAGTGGCTTTGCAGTGTGGCAGAGGGACTGCCAAACCCATGGGAAAAGTAAGGCGTTTGGAGTCGTTGTTGTTGTTGCAGTGGGGATGACGTTTAAATGCCTAAAAAGCTGGGTCAGCTCTGTCTGACATCAGTGCGCTGTGGGTGTTTAAAGTTCCTGTCCTAGGAAACAGGATTGTGGAGGATCTCAGCTTTCAGTGTTAAGTGAGCATTTCCTCTTGGGGTTGCAGGTGGAAAAGCTTGAGCGTGTTCGTCCAGTTCACAGCATAAATGTAAAAAAAGGTGTGGGGAGGAAAGGTTAAAGTATTGGATTCCTAACCTTTTCAGTTTAAATTTTAACTACTCGAGGTTTTCAATGTTGTCAGCTGTTTGGTGGTTTAAAATAACAAAATGCAAGACAGCCTCAAAGCTGCAATTTCCTAGAAGCATCTATCTTTAATGGGAAAGGGCTGAGACTACAGCTGGGAAGCTTCTAGTAAGGCATGAAGGAAATAAACACTTTCACGTGGCACTTAAAATGGGAGTGCGCAGTTTTGGGAGTGTGAAAGTGAAACCTGTCATAAACAAAAATGAAACCAGCTCGTAGTGATATTTATCAAAGCGTCCACAGTCTGTGAAAGGACCGTGTTCCTTTAAAGGTCGTCGGGGTATTTCTCCAAGACGAATGAATGCAACAAGCCAATTTGTTCCTCAGATAAAGGTTAATAAAACCTTGGAGGTTCTGCATCCGCTGGGGGTGAAGATAGGTCTGCCGTGGCTGATTAATTGTGGTGATTTAAATATAATTCTCCTGATGCTGGCATTAGCGAAGCAATAAATGTTGTGACTTAGAATTCCCATTTTGGAGATCTTTATTGAGCCTGGGACAGCTCAGGGGCATCATTCCTCCCCCACTTATTAAAGTATTTGGTTGTTTGCACTTAATGCATTTTTTTTCCCCTCTGCATTCAGCAAAACAAAATTTGTGGTGGATGTCTTATGAAGAAATGTCCAGACTTGATTTTCCTGGCTTCAGTTGTCTGTCTTAAGGCAGGCTTACAGGAATTTATCCCCTGTCATGCTGGAGGGGCTGGCACCCGAGGTTCCAGTAACTCCCAGCAGTCAAAGCCAGTTGCATCCTGACCAAGCTTATGTGGTTTTGTTAAAATGAACCCACCAAAGGCACAGCACCTAGATGTGGGATTTTTGCTTTGATGTTGCAAAGGACTAACAAGGAGGAGCGATTATGAAGACAGGAGGTGACCAGAGGCTTCGGTTCGTGCTCAGCTGGGAGAGCATCAGTCCCAAGCTGCCTTAGTGATCATCAGCTGGCACCTGGCAAACCAGGAATTGTTGTAAACTCTGCACCAAGATTTGGCATTCCAGCCCAATATTTTCAGTAGCAATTTTAACTTAGTGCCAGTTGAGCACCTCTGTCAGATAAGAGACTCATCTCATTTGATAGGTTTGAGTTTGCATTCTTGTGAGCTACTGCTGATGGGCTTGACTAACCAACAGTAGCGATAGTCTGATATGTGACTTGGAGTAAAAGCCAAGTGGTAGCTCGTAAATAGTGGGTATCAAATACAGTTTTTCCTGTTGGTTGTTTCTAACACATTTAAGATATTGACAGTCGCTTCCATTATGTTACTCTGTGTGCTTAAAGAATATATGTGGTTCAAATACTGATTGCAAGTTTACTCAAAATACATTTTTAATACATATTTGTGAAGATTGTATTGCTTAAATCTATCCTGTTGTGTTATGTGTGCAGCTGGATGCTGAGAACAAGGGACTGCTGCCTGCGAGTCACGAGATTAGTGAAATAACTAGGTCAGGATTTATGATTTTTTTTTAAATTATTAAATAGATGCTTATTACCAAAGTCCTCTATAAGAGCCATGAAGCCAGAAGGTCTGGAGCAGTCACAGGTTGAGCCTGAATCCTGTTAAAACCTTGCCCTGGTAAAATCTTGCCCTCCAGCGGATGCCAGTTTGGAAGTCGCTTTTTAGCCTGCTGCTGGGCTTTTCACCCTGTTCCACTGTTTGTAAGCCTGTTACTCAGTTCCTTACTCACCCCTGTCATTCTGTTATTAGTCCCCGTCTCTTCTGATTTAAATAGCAAATTGCTATGTAGTGCCTTGGCACACGCTGTACTGAAGTTTGGAGAGAGTGGGAAATTAGAGAGGTCAAAAAACCAGGCTATCCTAGAAGACAGGAATGGCATATAACCTGCTGTCAGAAAATGCAAGTCACATTTCTAAGTGTTTTCTGGAGTGTCTGAGTATTACCAGGGTTAGAATGAACAGATATTCTGGCGGGCTGAATGACAGGTATAAATGCGAGGTGCTCATATTTAGGATAACGGAGGCCAGATTTCTGTGGAAAGAGGAGGCAGAGCAAAAAGCTGAAATGGTTATTAAATCTCTGTGATATCAGCCACTGCTGGTTCTGGTTACCTGGTTAATGCCAGCTGAGGAGTCATCTTCTGTAGGTGGTTCACTGCCAACTGTGCACTTCTGCGCGTGGGCTATGGCGTTTGTTGCTGCAGTTGCGCGTATTAATTTTCAGGTTGGAAAATAGCCACACTGCTCTGGAATTTGCTCATCTTCATCTTTCTCCTTTTTTGACATAGCAGCAATGCTCCTGGGTTAATTGCTGGCTTTTGAGAATAGGTAAGTGTGAAGTGCCTCAATCCCTCTGCCGTAGCAGTGCTCCATGGTCAGCCAGTTCTCATTTCCCTTCATTGGCTTCAGATGCAATAAATCCCAACAGATTTACGAGTATTAAACCCAACCGTTTAATACTGAAAACCTTTACAAAAGTGGGATAAGGAGGACTGATTACATTCTTTCTTGCAGCCAGGGGAAGTTCAAACAACCTATGGACCTCCATGAGTGCCTCGTATCTTCATCACGCCTCAGATTTTGACCTTTAATTTGTCACGTAGGCCTCCAGTGAAGGTCCAATACTGAAGTGGAAGGTTGAGAAAACGATTGGCTTTTTTCCCTGGCACTGACATTAGTGTTTGCTGTAGCTTCAGATGTGACAACATATGGTACTGCCTTGAGTTCTCTTATACCTACCACTGCTGGATATTTTAAGGATTATTTGTAAAAGCATTTGACAGCAAAAGTGTGCTACTGGCAGAGTTGCCAGCGTGGCTGTGGGTTTATCACAAATGTCAAATATCAACAAGAAAATAAGTTAAAAAACATCTTATTTTTACTCAGAGTTGCTCTATGAAGTTTGACAAGTGAAAACTAACCCAAAACATTGCATCTAAAATATGAAGATACCTTCCAATCACATCAAGGTGAGGTTTTCCCATATCAGCCAGTTTCTTGGGAAAGAGCCTGCACCAGATTTAACAAATGGCCTCTGTTGGATTGGGTGGGGAGAGGACAAGCACTCCAGGACTGCTGAGCCTTCTCCTGAAAGCTCCCGGCCGTGGAGTGTGCGTCAGGGATCCAGTGATTCCAGTTTCTTAGATCTGTGTCGCCTCTTAGGACGATGCCAAGGAGGCAGTGATGCACGTGCTGCTTTACAGGACAAAGCCAGTCTCTGGAAATGGTCTGGAAATCTCTTAGGCTTTGAAGGTGGGGGATAACGGATGACATTTTCAGGTTTCTTAGCTGTGAAACAGGAATATTGTGCTCTAATGGAGTTGAACGAAGCTGTTTGAGAGCAGATGTAGATGTGACTTAGTAACCCTGTCTGGAGGCATCTCCAGTTGGCTGAACAAAGGCTGTTGGGGAGGGATGTGCTTGCCTGTACAAAGAGACAGCAAGAGAAAACAAGGCTGTCCTTCAGCAGGGAAGCCTGCGCTGGAATGTGATAGCCACTGGCGATTGCAGAAGAAAGTACTTCTGTAAAGAAACCACCCCTCTGCCAAACAAAAAACCCCTCCATAGTAGTTCAGTGAAAACTCCATGCTGCTAAGAATGATTAAAAATGGTCATTAAAAGTGCTACTTGCAATTAAAACTAGAAAAAAAGGCAGGTCAATAAAATGTGAGTGCTCTAGCTTTGCTTCTATGAGATTTTTTTCTGCCCCATATGTACATCTCTTACCTGTAAAAGTACTTTCAGTCCTTTGTGTTGTCCATACCTGTTGGTATTAAAGAGGAAATGGTGTGCTTTCAAAGCACAAGCACTTGTGAGGCATTTAGACTGTAGAATCATAGAATGTTAGGGGTTGAAAGGGTCCTCTAGAGATCGTCTAGTCCAACCGCCGTCCCAGAGCAGGATCCCCTAGGGCAGCCACACAGGGACGCATCCTTAGGTAACTCTGTTGCTGGTGTGTCTACACTTTGGCAGCATATGACACAAAGAATGAATGGGAGCAGGAAGTAGAAATAACACAACACTTGATGGTATGAAAAGTTCAGGCTGGGATTTGATTAGAAATTGAAGCCTGATTGAAGTGCTTGGTGGAAGGCAGAGGTTTCCTAACAAAACATG